>CM077162.1:149357133-149895828 GCA_039583875.1 Platanthera guangdongensis
ATTATACCCCTCCCGGTGAACCCCCAGATGAAAAACTTATGGGTTCACCGCACATTTGGGATGTATCTATCCTTAGTATCACCATCGAGTTTGAGGGTGCACTCGTTGATTCGTTGATACTTGTCACTCGCACTTGCAGAGACAGTTCGCACATCATGTTAACACATCTGATCATTGATGTCTCTGATTTGCACTTGAGTGCTCATCGCCCCTGCGATGAAATCTTTTATGACCCACCTTCTGAGCCTTCTGATCATGTACCTCTCTCAAGAGTTGCTTTTGGTATCTGAAACCATCTTTTTGTGGCCTTAGTCGTGTTAGTAGTTCATTTATTGCATTTGCATGATTTGCATAAAATTTTTTTAAAGTGAAAAATTGCATAGTACAATTGATTTTATGCAACTCAAGTTAACAAGCATAAAAGAGCTACTAGTTTAAAATGGATGACTTGGTGATGGTTCGACTAAATTCGGAACGATTATCTTCGAATATCGTGAAGAAGCTAGCTGACCGTAGAACTGGACCCTTTCAAGTAGTAAATCAGATTGTGCAAAATGTGTATGAACTTGAGATGACTTCCGTTTGGGGAGCAAATCCTGTTTTTAACGTAGCCAATCTGACCTAATTTTACGACTACTCGCATGAGTCTTTAGAATTTTCATTGCTTTCTCCTTCATTTGATTCTTCTGGGTTGGTGAGTGAGAGTGAGGAGTCACATTCAGGACATATCGACATTCATTTCGCTACTGACACTTTCATTGTAGTTTCTTCTGTTTTCACTACCAGTTTTAGGTTGAGCATGAACACCAGGAGATTATTCTATTCTAGTTCCCGAGCACATATTGGACAGTGATCGCTACTGATATTGTTTTCAGAGATACTTGGTTCATTGGCATGGATGTTGATCTTCTCCTGTGCTACCACTCGGATCACTCACCAGAGATGAGTGATTTCGAGAGGGGGAGAGTTGGTGGAGGCCAGCCCCGACCAGGTCGACGTAAAAGTGTCTGATGCGGCACTCAACCAGACCACTATCGGCCTTGAATGTACATGTTTTATTTGTGTTTTGTATTGTAATTTGTGTGAAAAAAAACAAATACATATATATATATTTTTATTTATTTATTTACATAAATATATACTAGCATCTTCGAATCGGCTTTGCCCGTTCTTGATGCGTCGTTGCGGGCTTCGCCTGCTTGGCAACGACATTGGTCATGGGCGGCAACATGTGTCGTGGGCGTCGACATTGGTCGTGTGGCGACATTGGTCGTGGGCGGCAATATTGTTCGTTGGCGGCGTTATTGTTCGTGGGAGGCCACATTGTTTGTAAACGGTGACATTGTTCGTGGGCGGCAATATTTTTCGTGGGCGACAACATTGTTCGTGGGCGGCGACATTGTTCGTGGGTGGCGGCACTGTTAGGGGGAGACGATAATGTTCGGCGGCGGCGATAATGTTCAGTAAACTAAAAAGCAATAACCCAAATCAAGTGCAAGCATTATTTCCATTCCAAAGATTCTTACAATCATTGGGATTTAGATAGAGATTGATGAATCAAGGCGAGGATTTTGATTTGCATTAATTATGTCAAAGTTGTGTTTTTCTATCATGAAATTGTCCCTTTGAATTTAGGAAATGTAGCAAGATAATGAATATGAAGTTGAAAACATGCTTGCAGCTTGAATGTACATGTTAGAGAAATAGGATATATTGTAAAGGCCCATTAATTTGGCTCATTTTATTCTCTCTTGCTTTAGTCCCACATCTTTTGTATAGGACCCTTCTCCTCTCTCCTCTCTTATATATATGTTCTCATACTTGTTTTTAATAGATGGAAAAGTGTTCATAAGGCTTGGGACCATTTCTCTACATGGTATCAGAGCATGCGGTCCTCTAGCTGCGGTCTTCCCTTGTCTTCAAACCGCCCAGCTCGCCCAGCCCGCTTTCCCCTACGGCCTGCCTTTCTGTCCGCTCCGATCTCCTGCGGACTATTTTTCCCCTATCCGCGTGCCTTCTGCGGACTGCCCCTCTGCATCCGCCTCTCTTCTCTCTCTCTCTGTGGTTCCACCCTCTTAAGGCTTCTTATAGCCATCTTCTGCTCTGACCCGTGGGGCCCACCTCTTCTATTCGCTGCTGGCTTTCCTTCCTGACCACTGCACGCTCTTCTTCTGTCCGCTCGAGCCTCCTTGCTCGCGGACTGCTCCTCTCTACTCCCTATCTGCAGTCTCTTGCGGACTGCTCTTGTCTGCTGCGGGCTCAAGCTCATCTCTCCTATCCGTTGCGGGCTCTCCTCTTGTCCGCTGCGCGCTCCTCTTCTCCCTTGCTGCGTGGATTCTTCATCCTCGCGGTCTCTTCTTCAGTCCGCCACGGGTTTGCTGCGGCCTGCTCTGTGCTATAGTCTGTTGCGATCTGCTCAGCTCGCTGCGTGGGTTGTCCTCTAGTCCGCTGCGAGCTCTCCTTTGCTCTGGTGCGGCTTGCCTTCTACTTCAAATCCGTTGCGGCGTGCTCTCTACTTTAGTCCGTTGCGGCCTGCCCCAGTCTGCTGCGATCTGCTTCAGACCGCTGTGATCTACTCCACACCGCTGCGATCTCTACTTGAAGCCGCTGCGGCCGCTAACTGCTCCGTCTGCTGCCTCTCTTCAAACGACGAGCTCCCTTCCTGCACTTGCGACCTCTCCTCTCTACTCGCTGCCGACTACACCAGTTCCTTGCGGCCTGGTTCTTGCTGCAGCCTCGGCTTCTCCTGCGGCCTGGTTCTCGCTGCGGGCTCGACTTCTACCTGGTCCTTGTGCGGCCTCTGCGGCCTTGCTGCGGCCTCTACTTGGTGTTCTGCTTGGTGCTCCTGCTGCGGCCTCTGCTGCCTGGTCTTTGGCGACCCCTATAAGGATGGGTGCCTCTTCCGCACTGATCAACCCACCACTGGGCTCTGTGGTGTCTATCTCTGATAGCGGAAGCTCCTGTCTTGTACACAGTTCCTCATGGATTTTGGACTCTGGTGCGATGCACCACATTACCCCACTACAGCCTCCACACTACCTGGCATCCGTGCATCCTAAGTTCATCACTGTTGCAAATGGGGATACCACTCCCGTCTCTGGATCCGCTGACATCCCTCTTACTCCCTCTATTACACTTCGATCTGTTCTTCATGTTCCTGGCTCTCCTTTTAATCTTCTCTTTATTAGTCGTCTAATTCACGACCTCAATTGCGACATAACCTTCTCTTCAACCTCTTGTGTTGTGTAGGATCGCAAGACGTGGAACATCCTCGGTACCGGGCTGTGTCCAATTTTTCTCGCAATTTTTCGGTTCCTCTTTCGTCCACCGCTCTCTCCACCATCTCTTCTGTGGACCGACATCTCGTCTGGGAATTTATGGCAAACAACATCGTGTCTCCTTTACCTCCCCTGAGTACTCGTGGGCGATCTTCCCTTCTCCTTAGTTCTTTCTGATATTTGGGGGGTCATATAAGCTCCCGAGTGTTTTTGGCTATCGGTATTTTGTCAGATTTATCGATGACTACTCGAGCGTTACCTGGTTATATTTTACTTCGAGATCGTACTGAACTTTCCTCCACTTTTCCGTGCCTTTTCGTGAGATTCGTACTCAGTTTTCTACCTGCGTCAAAATTATTCGTACCGATAATGCGCGCGAGTATACGGGCCGCACCTTCTCTAATATCTGCCCGAGTTTTGGTATTGTTCATCAACCTCATGTGCATATACTCCTCAACGAACGGCGTCGCCGGCGGAAGAATCGGCACCTCTCTCGAGGTCGCCCGCTCTCTCATGTTTTCAGATGCAAGTTCCACCTCTCTATTGGAACTTTGTCGTCTCTACTGTCTTCTCTCATCAACCGCATGCCCTCATCCACCTTGAACTTTCGTGGCTCCTATCACTCTTCTCTTTCCTTCCAAGGCTATGTTCTCTCACACGCCCCGAGTCTTTGGATGCGCATGCTATGTTCATAACCTAGCTCCGCCCGCTGACAAGCTCGCTCTCCGAGAAACCAAGGTGATGTTTGTTGGCTACTCCCCCACCCAAAAAGAATATGTTTGCTATTCTCCTGCCGACGGTAAACTCATCATCTCTGCTGATGTCACCTTTTGGGAAGATCAACCCTTTCATACCATCTCTGCAGATCCGTTTCTTCCTCCTCCTAAATTCGGCCCGTCGCACCCGTTACGTCTCCTTCCCCCCTCTACTTCCAACACCTACCCCCCCCCCCCCCGCCAATCTTCATATGCCGCCTATCATCCAGGTGTCTCTCGTCGCCCTCCGAGCTCTCAATGCCCTGCCACGGCCTCCCTCTACCGAAGTGATTTCGCTGCCTTGCTGATCCGGTGCCTATCTCCACAGCTCATCCCATGGCGAATTATGTTCGTTTACATCGCCTGTCCCCGACCCTTCACACCTTTGCTACTTCATTGTCCTCTATTTCTGTTCCTATCTTCTGTGCAGGAGGCCTTTGCAACATCCAGGTTGGCGTGATGCCATGGATGAAGAAATGCGCCCTTTGGGCGAATCAGACTTAGGATCTGGTCCCTCTACCACCTGGGCAGACTACAGTTAGTTGCAAATGGGTCTTTGTCATCAAGCATGCTTCCGATAGGACGGTTGACCATCTTAAGGCCAGACTGGTGGCTCGTGCCTTTACTCAACAGCACGGTCTCGACTATGAGGAGACCTTCTCTCCGGTCGTCAAGCTCAACACGGTTCGTGTCCTTCTCTCTGTCGCTGTGCATCGTCGGTGTCCCTTGCACCAACTCGATATCAAGAATGTGTTTCTCAATGGCGACCTACAAGAAAACGTCTATATGCAATAACCTCTCGGGTTTGAGAGCACGGGAGAGTCCAGAGTTTGTCATCTTAAGAAATCTATCTATGGTCTCAAACAATCCCCGCGGGCATGGTTCGATAAGTTCAGTAAAGCTGTTCAGGCAGTTGGTTTTACTCGGAGTTCGGCAGACTTCTCTCTGTTCACTCGACATAGAACAACAGGCACGATTCTCCTTTTGGTATATGTTGATGACATCCTAACACAGACGATGACTCAAAAGGGATACTAGAGGTCAAACAACATCTTAGCTCTGTTTTCCAAACAAAAGATCTGGGCAACCTTCGATACTTCCTTGGACTTGAAATCGCAAGACGTCCTGATGGACTTGTCCTATCCCAACGGAAGTACTGCATTGACCTTCTCCGTGATGCTGGCTACTCCGGGTGTAAACCTGTGGACACACCGATGGATGCCAATCACAAGCTATGTGCTCATGGGTCTGACTCTGATGATCTGCTTTCAAACCCTGAGTATTATCGACGGCTTGTAGGAAAACTGATATATCTGACAGTTACAAGACCTGACATCTCATTTGCTGTCGGAGTAGTCAGTCGGTATATGCATGCTCCTCGAGACTCTCATTTACAAGTCGTGGAACGGATCCTCAGATACCTGAAGAATGCACCAGGATAAGTGTTGGTATATAAACCATCTTCTTCTCTATCTCTTGTTGCATATTCTGATGCGGACTATGCGGGCTCCCTGGATGATCGACGCTCTACTACGGGTTTTTGTACCTACTTTGGAGGGAATCTCATTACTTGACGCAGTAAGAAACAATCTGTTGTTGCTCGCTCTTCTGCTGAAGCTGAGTATCGTGCAATGGCCGCCGTCGTTTCTGAACTCACCTGGCTGGAGGATCTTCTTGGTGATCTAGGAGTCACCTTATCCTCGCCAACTGTTCCACTTTGCGATAGTCAGGCCGCAATCCACATTGCGAAGAACCCAGTTTTTCATGAAAAGACCAAATACATTGAAGTTGATTGTCACTTCATCCGTGAAAAGGTTCAGTTAAAGAAGTTAGAGCTAGAGCATGTTCCCGCTTCTAAGCAAGTTGCTGACATCCTCACCAAGGCATTGCCCCGGCATTTGTACCATCAGTTCTTATCTAAGCTGGTGCCTACGATTTGTATGCTCCAACTTGCGGTGGAGTGTTAGAGAAATAGGATATATTGTAAAGGCCCGTTAATTTGGCCCATTTTATTCTCTCTTGCTTTAGTCTCACATCTCTTGTATAGGACTCTTCTCCTCTCTCCTCTCCTATATATATGTTCTCATACTTGTTTTTAATAGATGGAAAAGTGTTCATAAGGTTTGGGACCATTTCTGTACAGTACACAACCACGAGCAAAACTTGATAATATGAACTGAGCATCCATAAACTTGAATAATTATCATAACTCATAAGTTTACACTGTTAATATACCCTTAGAAAAAAATACCCATAAAAGAATCATTGTACAACAATTGCTCAGTATGAATCCACATAAGAAGCATTGTATCGATAATACGGACAAAAATGTCGAGTAGCGTAAAAATATTTACCATTCCTTAAGTGCCTAAAAATATGAACTGAGCATCATTAAGAAGCATTGTATCGATAATACCTGAATGCCAAAAATATTTACCTGACCGGCAAAATATGTGGTAAGTTTAAAAGAGAGAACCACACGAACAACACATTTGTGAAACATGTAATGCGAAATCATTAAAAAAATTCGAAGGCAGCGGTACATAAGGAATATAGTGCAAACAAAGACTACTATAAGTATGACTGCCAAGGACCAGGCACCTTTGCTGCTGAATGAAAATCAACTTGGCCTAAATAAAATTTCGGGCAAATAATTTTTGGACTACTTTAAAAACTGAAACCAAAAACATAAACAACCGCATCACAATTACTATTTTGCTGAAAAATTTTAACATCAAAATGATTTTGAAAACCACAAAATGGGAAGTGCAACAAAATAGTCTTTGTAGAATTATTATTTTACTGAAGCTAATTACCCAACGTAACAATTCGCGAAAATCATAGATCGATCTACAATACCCAAGTAAAAATGGGTTGTGCCGTCTCCTCGAAAAAAACCTAGAAATTATGCTTTAGTATAATGTGCTTACACATTGTGCTAAAGCATAAAGCACAATCCGACAGTGTCATTTGCGCATGAGAAATAAAATTAGAAAAGAGTTAAATACCGTTTGAATAATAAGACAGCAGCAACTCAAAAAGATCCTCAAAGAACTCCGGCGACCGTCGGGCTTGAAATTTGAAGGATACGAATACGGAAATCTGTAAAGAAATTTGAAGTAAAACAGAAATAAATCATGTTTTATAAGGATATAGGGACTAAATTTGAAGCAAAATAGAAAACTGTAAAGGATAAGAACTCTAGCGATCATCGGGCTTGAACAAAGGTTCTTACAGAACCGCATTACAAAGAAATGTGGATACAAAAATTAAGGGAAAAAAAATAAAAACACATTTCGTATAACATGATAGGCATCAGTGTGGATACAAACATGAAGGACAAAAAAATAAAAACTGATTTCATATAACATGAAGGGCATCATTGGCTGCTTCGTCCTGCAGGAATCAGAAACATTGACAGTTCGATGAGGAAAAAAACAAACAGTTGGTGTGCATACATTAAAGAGACACAGGATTCACCCAAATGAAGAAATGCAGTACTAATCAATCCAACTTTTAAAAATGTGCTTTCAAAGAAATACAACATTAAAATGTAAGCATGCTTCAAAGCATGCGTCACTCCATGAAATGCTTCAAACAGTGGTCCCATTAGCTCTGATTTGCACACATTACTCTTGCAAATTAGTATGTTCGAACGGCATGAAGCTCTGGTTTGAGAAATGTGCCTTCTTGCAATTGAGTGATGTGTCGAAGAAAAATCGATGCATAAAAATCAATGCCGGTGCAGAAGGCCAAGCATGAAAAAGATGATTCGCAAGATGATTCGCAAGATGAAGGAGCAAGATGAAGGAGCAAGATGAAGAAGCAGGATGAAGAAGCAGGATGAAGAAGCAAGATGAAGGAGCAAGATGAAGGAGCAAGATGAAGAAGCAAGATGAAGAAGCAAGATGAAGAAGCAAGATGAAGAAGCAAGCGAGCATGAAAAAGATGATTTGCAAGATCTGTAGAGAGAAATGGAATCATACCTGGTGAGGAAGAGCCAAGCGACCGTGAGCGGGAGATGGTGTCGTGAAGGAGGCGACGGCGAACCGTGAGCTCGATATGGAGTGCCCTAGATCGGGTAAAGCGCCGATCGGGAGAATTTGAGGGAGATGGTTCCGCGAAGGAGAGCGCTGCCGCTGCTGCCGTGCGGGAGTAGATATGAGGAGAGCCCTGTCGCTGTTGCCGTGCAGGAGGAGGTTTCCTGCAAGTCTGCCGCTGCTTTTGCTTTCTGTGATTTGATGGAACATTGTTGCTCCGCCTTTGAACATGCTTACGACCGATTTGATGGAAGGTTGTTGGGAGCATGTTAAACAGCCGACGCCAGAAGTTATGGCCCAAATCTGGTCGTGGATGTTTTTTGTAGAGTTTTGATCAAATGGCTGAAAAAAGTTCGATGGTGTGCTTCAAGATATCAGTATTCTTTTATATAATAAAGATATATATATGTATGTGTGTTGTTGAGAGAATGTGAGCTTATATATATATATATATATAAAAGAATATAAATACATATATATATAAGAATATATCTAAAGTTAACTTATATATAAAAGGATATATATATAATTAGGTTAAAAGGAGGCCGGCGGGATTCTTTTCCCCGATTCAGAAGGCCCGATGCACTGTTCATCTTCCCGGTTTCCCCGATCGAAAGGCGGGGAGCGCGGTTTTCTTCCCGATCTGCCGGCTCAGTCATGGCGATCAACGCAACACTGCAGGCGTGAATCCCACGACGCCGCCACCTCCTCCGGAGCTCTGACCGTCGGCCACGACTTCTGCCATGGCCGCTCGATCTTGCAACTGCCAGGGACGTTGGTTTGCAGGTTTTCTTTTCTGTTTTTTTTCCTGTTCAAAACCCTATAAAGGGGAGGTGTGTCTGTATTTTGTTTTTAGTGATTGATGAATGATGAAATTGAAAATGCTGTGAATGTGTTTTCGTTGGAGGTTGTTGTGTGCTTCCTGTTAGAAATTAGGCGTGATTAAAAGCTCTGTGTGAGAGCTGTAGGTGTTAGGCGTGTGATGAATGTTGTTGCTCCTGTGTGAGAGTTGTAAGAGATTCGGAAAGCTGAGATTTGCACTTTGTTTCCCTGCTTCGATTAGGGTAACTGATTTGAAGCTGCTGTGTTTTTTGCTTCCTCCTGGCAGTGAAGAAAAGTGGCTTTATGTTTTTTTGTGAAGTTTTGAACAGTTAGCTATTTAATGTTACTGTTGGTATTGAAACCATTTGATGGCATGACCAATTCTATTGCTTTGTGAGTGAGAAGAATTAGGCCTAGGGAAAACTATATTTCGTCTTGTGTTTATGGATTTCGTGAATTCACCATTGAGCGATTGAGATTTTGTGGACCCATTTGCATGAGAGGTAAAGAGTGAATTAATTCTGTGGAGCCACTTGTGTAAGAGAGAGTGAATTTTAGGGTGTTGGGATTATGGCTTCACTACAGTGAATGAGATTCCGTGGAACCACTTTCATGTGAGAGTGAGCGATTTAATTTCTTGGTGCCCGTGTGCGATAGCGGCCGACCTCGGAGCAGGAGATCAAAGGTGACAAGGATTTTCTCGCGTGATCGCCATCGACTTCGAATACGGAAGACGCCTCTTCCGTGTCTAATTGTTTTTATCTCTTCCTTTGTGTGTGTCTCTATATTTTCTCGTAGATAATAGACTCATTACTAGATTTTCGCCCGAGTTTTGTCAGCAAACGCTACGTCGAAAACTATAAACGGAAGCGTATTTGAAGTTCATAATTTTCGTTTTGCTACGACAAGGGGAACAGAATGAAAATTGTGAACATCCTTCCCCAGATTTAGAATTTAACCATTATTTAAGAAAATTCATTTTTGAAATGAAAAAAGTAATTTTATGTTTTCAAAAATCCAAGTTGCGTAATTTTTAAAGTGTTGTGCCCGCTCTAAAAAATTGGCATAATTAGTTTATCCATCGCTTTCATTTAGGATTTCCTAGAAACGCCGACAGACGCGCAAACCATACGTGTCGCCCTGCATCAATCCAGCCTTGTAGCGCTTAACCTGTCCCTCTGGGTTCTGTTTCACAGTAAACACCCACTTGCACTAAATGACCTTCTTATCCTTTGGCAGTTGTGTCAATTCCTAAGTCTTGTTCTTCTTAAGAACCCTCATCTCCTCCTTCATCACTGTCTAGTGTCTTTAACTTCGGATCGTCTTTGACAACCTGCTAATTGTTAGGTACAATAATACTATCCAACGATGCAATTAATGCTTCGTGAGATGATAAGATATGATCATAAGAGACAAATGAAGCAAGGTCCCTACCATATCTATCCGGAGGATTTTCCGCATTGTTGCGAGTAGTCCTCCGAAATGTGACAGTTGGGGGAGAAGAAGTAGAGGGAAGGATATCACCTGAGGCTTACGATGATGTAGGTTCTCCAGGAGTAGGGACATACATAATTAAGGGACTAGGAGCTATACTGGGCATAGGCACTAGAGCTTCTATCACTAGCTGTTTCCCCCTCCTACTTCATGTAAGTAGCTCCCCTTGAGCCGTAAGTCTAACATCTAGCCTCTTCTTCTCAATCTCCTGCTGCTCCTCATCACTCTCATGATCCTCCTTTGTTGATCCTCCCTGCCATACTCTCAGATCTGTCATCAAAACCTCCCTCTCTCGCCTTATATCTTTGGTATCTGACAAATCAGGTGTGGGTAGAGCTCTATTCTATCTGTATTAGTGCTCCAGCTCTTTAAAGTGAACATCCATGCTCACAAAGCTTCTTTTATCCACTAGACTCCAACATATGTACCCCTTCTGAGTACGAGAGTAGCCCACAAATATACATTTGATTTTCCTCGTATCAAGCTTACCAACACCCGGTCTGTTATCTTTCACAAAGCACACGCACCCAAATACCTTCAAAGGAAGGATCCCCCCATTATGTCCCTGCAACAGCTGACACAAAGACTTACACCCCAAAACCTGTGATGGCATCCTGTTGATCAGTTGTGTCGTTGTCAACACCGCATATCGTCATAGACTTTGAGGAACCTTCATATTGAGCATCATACTTCTTGTCACCTCCAAAAAGTGTTTGTTCCTCTTTTTTGCCACTTCATTCTGTGTCGGTGTGCATGCACAGGTGGTCTGGTGCAATATCTCATGGGCTGATAAGTACTCCTTCATTGCCCTATTAATATATTTTATCTCATTATTCGACCTTAGTACCTTAATCATTGCAGTATATTGTGTCTGAACATGCTTATGAAATTCGCGGAAGCAGGTAAGTACATCACTCTTATTTTTCATCAAATATAACCAAGTGACACAGGAGGCACCATCAATGAAAGTGACAAAATACTTATAACCATTCAAAATGCTTACAGCACAAGGTCCTCAGACATCGGAATGAACTACATCAAAAACAAAAGAGCTTCTTCGGCTCGTACTAACATATGAACTCCTAGTAAGTTTGCCTAAGTCGCAAGTGTCACAAACCAACTTAGTTATATTTGTTTTTCAAAAAGAGAAGGAAATAACCTAGCTAAAGTGTCATACGAAGGGTGCCCCATAGGCCTGTGATGAAGTAACATTGTATCCTCTGCACCCACCCTCTGTCCTCCAACTGCTTTCTTCTCTACCACAAAAACGAGAGCTGCGTCCAATCCTCCCCGATACAGATACCATAACCCGTCATACAAAATATCAATCCCAAGTATCCGCCTCGTCCCTTTCTCCTGGAAAGTCAACTTGGAAATATAAAAAAACAATACATCTTAGTTGAATAATTATAGAACTAATGGATAAGAGACTAAATGTGTCACGACCCGTCTCGACAGAAGTCAGAGTGCGCTTTGGGCGGGCCGTGATGCCACAGGCATGGGCGAAAAGAAATCCATGTCTGCTAAGGCGGATGCAGAGAACACTGAAAATAGTTTTTAAAGTAGTTATTTTTGGGGAAAACATGTTTTTTTTATTATGCGGAAGCTTTCAAAGTTTTAAATGCATATGTATTTTGTAAAATTCATGTTTTACAGACTACTACTATAATTTTCAGGTCATTATGATGCAACAGAGGGTGCATATGCGTTAATTTCAGATTTTAATACATAAATATTTATATAGCCTACCAGTTGTCCATGATACCAGAGAAAATGGCTGATTGCAATTATTACATAAAAGAATTATTTGACAGTAAAAGAAAGGTAAACATAGAACCTGAAACTTGAAGTAGACTGGGCTCGAGGACCTGACGGCGCTGACATGAAAGCTAAGGCAATTCCAAAACACAAAGGAAAAGTCTCAGAACATTGAAATAAACAGAATGAGCAAAGTAAAGTACAGAACAGTAATAGGAGCAGAAAAGTATGAGTACCAGAATCTCATGAATCGAAACTATCCGAGACAAAACAAACAAAAAGCTAAACAGATCAAGTTAGTTAATTAGACTACTCCGGAGAATAACCTAAAATTATTCATGTAATAGGTTGTAAGCTGTGATCGATGAAGGGTGTAGGTGCTATAGCGGACGCACATGGCTCACAATCAGATCTGAGTGCAAGTCTTATCGGAAAAGTAATCCTGCTTGCCGTGACCATGCCAACAGACAGATGCCCAGTTAGACGCTACAGTTCAAGATTCGCTTACAACCACGGATTTGTTTTCAAGTTTCATACGAGATTATTTATCATATTATTTTAGGACAACATTATGGGGGAAACTTCAGATCGTGAAACAGATTCACGTCAACGCGAAAGATTGGAAATAAGTTTTACTCGGGTCTTACAATCAGACAGACATCGGAAAGCAGACAGACATCAGAAACTAGACATACATCAGAAACCAAACATACATCAAAAACCGGATAATTTTTGAGTAAAAAGCAGAGGTAAGTTGAAGTGTATTGGATCGAAGATGTCAAGAATTCGCCTAGGTTAACAATTTCTAGTGCACAGTTATCTTCCAAGAAAAACATGTGTTCACTAACGAGCATGATATCGAATCATCAAACATATATTTGTTATCCATAATTTGTTACAATTGTGATTTTTCAATTCAAAAGTGTGTACGGTACGAGCGTGACATAACTCAACCATCTTTAAATCTCTAACCATGAGCCTTAACAATAATCATTTTAATCTATTAATGCTCGTACTCAAGCTTACTGTCCTCATTTTATTCATCAAATAAAAATACAAATCCTCAAATTGAATATCCAATTAACTATCAGTTACTAACCCGTCTCTCAATTACTCAAATATCATTATTTATATTCACGACTCGTGCTAATTCTATCGCGTGAACCTCAAACTAGGAACAAGTCTAATAAATGATTCAATGCCTAAATTTAACTGACAAAACAAGCTATCAAATGTTAATTCATATAAACATAAGATCAGACAAAACAATTAAGTTCAGTGTTTGCAAGAGAGGGGTGATCTCTACTTTCCTGAAGGAAGCTGAAATTGGCGGTGGCGGCTAAGCGGCGCAAGAGAAATCAGAAATCCTATTTTGAATCTGCACAAGGGCAAGCAAGAACGTTGTTGACATAAAGGAATCCAAACGCACACACAGGCAATTAATCGTTACAAAAATTGGAACAGGCGGCTAAGAGATTTACCTTCATCATGAGTGAGGAGACGAGAGATACCACACAGAAGCGGAGACTTGGCGATGTTTGGGTTAGGGGGAAACCCTAAATCGGAGAGGGCTTCCTTCACGAACCGTCAAAGAGTGCGACGAACGATGTCGGAGAACACATCTACAACAAGAAATAACTGATTCTTATGGGGCAAGAATCAGAAACACGAGCTATACAAAATTTGGAGACAAATAATCCTTAAGCAAAACAAGAAAATCAGAATAGAGGAGGGAAGGAAACCTTAGCGAAATCAGAGCCCCTGAAAGAGGGAAAGCGGCTGTCGGAGGGAGAGAAGGCGGCTGCCGTCCTTGGAGTAGAGGGAGGAGGCGGTTGTCGGCCTCCAGGAGGCGAGAATAACAGGATGCAGCGGCTGCTGGAGGAGGCAGAGCCCCTGTCGGCCATGACAGGAGGAAGAGGGGAAGTCGGCGCCTGGAGAGGTAGCAGGAGTGATGATGGCCAGAGAAAGGAGCGCACGGGAGGGAGGAGCCGGAGTAGTCGGCGCCTGGAGCAGGAGACGGGACTTGCGGGAGCTGTGGCTTGCGGTGGTGTCGAGATTGGGGTAGCCCTAGACCAAGAGGGAGCAGCGGGATGCGGGAGCGGGTTGCGGCTTCAGCAGGAGACGGGATCTGCGTGTGCGGGCTTGCGGGATTAAAAGAACCGGGGTGGGGGGGGCTCGGGTAGGTAGGAATTAGGTTAGGTTTTTTTTTATAAATAATAAAATAGGTTTTTATAAAACCGGGTTGTTACATTCTCCCCTACTTAGGAAGTTTCGTCCCGAAACTTCCCTGAGAAACTCTGAATGGGGTCAAAAACAACGAAGATTCAGACGATATTCATTCCAACAAGGTTTGCAGATCAAGACACTGCATTGTAACGACCTAGGGAGGACCCCTAGCGCCGCCCGGCCCACCAGCAGCCCATGGAGGACCCATGGCGCCACGGTGGTATAGCCGGAATCCACAAGACATAGAAGTTAACTATGAATACAGATAAAAGAACAAGCATGAAGACTTACTATGATCAAGAGAACAATTGCGGATACTTGCAACGCAGGTCAGATTCAAGTTCATAGGAGAACCCTTTAGGCTTAGCGGTTCAGACATATACAAAAGATTGACTTCATGGAGCACATGAATTGTCTTCGATTAGCCCAAAATTGAGCGGCAGAATGCGAGAATCCGGGAGCAAAAAGATCTTACACTGAGCGAATATAGAACGTCAACGGGGAAAAGAAGTTGGAGGATAATTGAGTATCGACAGGAGCGAGTCAAACTGAAGTTGGAGAATCACCAGAAAACGCTGAAGCAACTCAGCAGAGCAATTAACAAGAAAAATTTCATTTCTTGCTGAAACTGAGAAACTATCTAGAAGAACATACAGGATGACCATATAAAATTTACAGACATGCGAAACAAGAAGAACCAAAATACAAATACCAGAGGCTATAAATTAGAAATTCTAACGCATTTCCTACTGTCAAGTACATAAATTATGTAATAATTACAGCATTTTTATTGGACAACTGTAGGTAATTTTCATACAAGTGCATCAATGAGAACATGTGTGATGTCAAGCAAATAGTAAATCCATGTGTGTACAATCATTATTGTTGTTCTTGGCTTAACACTTGTGCAATGATTTATGATATGCATGCAAAGGAATGGATACACATGTCATGTTAAAGCTCATATCACTTAACATGTCATGCATATTATGACGCTAATGTCAGCGCACTTGAAAATATTAAACCGCCCAGGCAATTTAATATTCGCAAGCGGTGTATATTCTAGTGGAAATTCATATGCACAAAAATGTTAAGTTTGCTCATAACCCCTTAACATTCGTGTGCATACTACTCATGCTTATGAGTGAGTGTGTGCGTGTTTCAGCCGCGAACAACAAATAATGATAAGTTGAGTGAAGGAATGATGCATGCTTATATATATTTATTTATTTCTTTATAATAAAGTTCAAAATATTTGATAATTACGAAATACTTTATCTTTTAAAACAAACCTCGCTTTGATACCAACTGTCACGACCCGTCTCGACAGAAGTCAGAGTGCGCTTCGGGCGGGCCGTGTTGCCACAGGCATGGGCGAAAAGAAATTCATGTCTGCTAAGGCGGATGCAGAGAACAGTTGGTGATGAGCTCTGTTGGAAGAGAGTGTTATCAAGGGTTGCGGGTTCGATACCTAGCGCCAACAACGCGCCTTGCTGAAAAACAGGCGGGAGAGGCGTTGGGGTGTATTGGGCTGCAGCCCTGTAACGTTGTCACGGGTGGGCCAAGCTATTCGGCCCATGTGGGGTACGGTAGCCTCTGAGCTCTAGGCTGGGCCGTTACATAAAAAGTGCACTTTTTATGTAACGGCCCAGCCTAGAGCTCAGAGGCTACCGTACCCCACATGGGCCGAATAGCTTGGCCCACCCGTGACAACGTTACAGGGCTGCAGCCCAATACACCCCAACGCCTCTCCCGCCTGTTTTTCAGCAAGGCGCGTTGTTGGCGCTAGTTATCGAACCCGCAACCCTTGATAACACTCTGTTCCAACAGAGCTCATCACCAACTGAGCTGCAGCTCAGTTGGTGATGAGCTCTGTTGGAACAGAGTGTTATCAAGGGTTGCGGGTTCGATAACTAGCGCCAACAACGCGCCTTGCTGAAAAACAGGCGGGAGAGGCGTTGGGGTGTATTGGGCTGCAGCCCTGTAACGTTGTCACGGGTGGGCCAAGCTATTTGGCCCATGTGGGGTACGGTAGCCTCTGAGCTCTAGGCTGGGCCGTTACAAAATGGAAAAGGAGCATGCAAAAAATAGATAGTTTTACTGAACCTGAGCAATTAATAGTACCCTTACCAGCCACTGGTTGGAATGTACCATCCGCCTCCTGGATGTTATCTGCAGTAGCTAGGCGAGTATAGGAGAAAAACTCGTCTGCATTTCCTGTCACATGACGTGAAGCTCCTGAGTCAGTGATCCAATATGATGCCCTTGAGGAAGATATGGATGCAAGAGCAAGAGATCCATCAGTTGGGTAGACATACATAGCGACCCCCCCTCCCAGCTACATCTCGGCTTTCCTCGTCCATTTGTTTCCTGTTGATGCCCTCTATCATGCTTAAAAGGATCTGTTCCGCCTCTGTATAGAGAATACTGAATTCCTTCACACTATTTTCCATGCCTGAATTTCTAGACAAAGGTTATGACCATTACCAAGAAAAAAACTAGTTTTAACTTTTAAGCATAAAATGCATGAAATTTTTTAGGTGATCTTGAGCGTTCATGGACGATAGTACATAACCACCACATTCACGACCGTCACCACCATGTCAAACGAAGCCTTAAAATAGCTAGGCAAATGCCCAAGTCAAAAATTGTGGACTTGTAATGTCGCCTATGCCATACCCGGGCCTAGCTATGCAAAAATTGAGTAGACCAGCCCGGTCTAAAATTTTAGGTTGATGAAGAGCATCGAGTTCGTACAACCTTCGTTACTAAAGTTACCAAAATTGGGTGCTGGCCAACTCAAATTGTCAATTACCCAACAAATTTCATCCCACAATCCATCTAATTCAGGACACCTAGATGAAACCCTGTCAACCACAAAATGGACAAAGAAAACAGAGAGCCCCTCGATCGCAATGCATCGGGTACCCCTCGGATAAAGAAGAAGAAGAAGCTCGTCGTCGCGGCGGCTTCCGCTGTGTCTGTTGCCATGGATCCGGTCGACTGCGGCAGCACTTTATCTCCTGCCAAGCATCGCATTTTGGTGGTGGTAGATCCGGGCCACGAATCCTTTATTGCACTCTAATGGACTCTCTCCCATGCCCTCCTCGAACAAACGAGCTCATTCTCCTCTACTTGGAGCCTCCAAATGCCAGCCGCCGCGAAGGCGCATTTTCTTCCCTCTATTCAGTAACACCATGGTCAGTAACTGTCGGCGCTGACTTCACAGTAGTGGACTCTTGGTGGAGACCAACCCCATCGGGTCGAGACAAAAGAGCCCGACGCCGCACCCGGCCGATCCCTTTCCGACGGAATTGTTTTATTGCATTTTAATTTTGCAATTTACTTTATTTAGCAAAAAAAACAAATTTAAAAGTTGAGTAATGATTTTTTTAGTTCGTTGCACGTCTGCGTGCGTACTGCGTAGCCATGTGTTGCAAGCCTGCGCGCGTCGTCATGTTTGAGAGTTTTATGTTGCTCTCTAAATAGCATATGTATATATATGTGTGTATAAAAGCATATATATACATATATAAATATAAATTATATGTGTATGTATCTGAGAAGTCGCCTCCCCCCCCCCCCCGATTCTGGCACTGTTCCCCGACCCGGTTCACGGTTCCTCTTCCCCGCAGCAGGAGCTCTCGCGATTCAGAGCTACAGGAAAGCGGAACTCACGGCTCTTTGTTTTCAACACCACGACGCCTCCCGATCCAGAACCGCAGCTTCTCCACCGATCCCGCCGCTAAGGCCACGTCGCACCTTCCTCCAGCAGTTCGGCCACGTTCCCGACACGATGCCCCGGCTGGGTGGTTTCACCTCCACGAATCAAGCTTCCGCCATCGCCGCATCTTCCATGGCAGGTGTTTCTTCTTTCCTCTTCATGTTTGTAACCCTATAAAAGGGATATGTCGGTATTTTCTGATGGTGTTGATGATGAATGATGAAATGTAATGATTGATGTTGTGAGTTTGTTGTATGCGTTTCCTGTGTAGGAGTGTTAGAGTAGATGAATGTTGCGAAAAAAAAGTTCTGTGTGTGAATTTGCTTCGAATTTGCGATTCCTGTAGCATGTTAGAAAGTTAATGCTTAGATTTGAGCCTTGTTGTTGTTGTCCAAGGAGTGGTTCTCCTGTTTGAGTCTTGTAGTTGTTAAGTGAGATTAGTGGATTCTTACTGTTTCGGTTGCGGTGAAGTTTTGTGCTCCCTGTTAACATTATTAGAGGGTTAGTGTGGAGAATGTTTAGGTGCTGCAGTTTCCATTGCTAAGGGGTAATGAACAGTAAAGTTAATTTTACTGTTCCTGTAATTAGCCTCGCGTTTGAGGTGCCGCCGTGAGTTGGTGTTAGTGAATGAAGTGACTTAGTAGAGGTAGGTTGATTTAGGTTTGGTAGGAATTAAGAGTGCTTTGAGATTTCATGGATTCACCTTGAGTGCTTGAGGTTACGTGGAACCACCATGAGTGTGAGAGCGAGTGAATTTTAGGATGTTTAGTTTGTGGCTTTCTTGCTTCGTTGAGTGATTCTGTGGAACCATCTCGTGTGAGGGAGCGATTTAATTCCATGATGTCGTTTGCGATAGCGGCCGACCTCGGAGCGGAGATCGAAGGTGACGAGAAATTTCTCGTGTGATCGCCATCGACTTCGAATACGGAAGACGCCTCTTCCGTGGGTAATTGTTTCTTTCTTTCCCTTTGTGTGCGCCTCAATATTTTCTCGTAGGATAATAGACTCTTGCTGGGTTTTCACCCGAGTTTCTTCAGCAAACGCTATGTCGAAAACTCAAACGGAAACGTATTTGGAGTTCACGATTTTCGTTTGCTACGACAAGGGGAATGAAGCGAAAGTTGCGAGCTTCCTTCCCGTATTTAGAAAATTGAACCATTTTTAAGAAAATTTAATTTTTAAACAAAATAGCGATTTGTGTTTTATAAAATTATCAAAGTTGTTTGATTTCAAAGTCTGTGTAACGCCCGCTCTAATTTTCTATTAAAATTCATTTAATCATCGCATGCATTAGGGTTTCCTAGAAAAAGCCGACAGGCGCGCAAACCCTACGCGTCGTCCTGCATCAATTGGTATCAGAGCCAGATTCGAAAATTTTTCTAAGTTTTGGGATCCGCCCTGTGTAGAATAGGAACCCGCATAACTTTTAAAAATTTTTCAAAAAAAAGAGATTTTTTTAAGCATCATTATTGCATTTATTTTTTTTGTTAGCATGTATCTGCGTAGAGATAGGATGCATCGTGTTGAACATGATCAATCGAGCCATGAGAACGAAGGGGAACAACCACCCCAATGGTTTTTACCTTTCGCCCACCAAATGATGACATTAACTGAGAGTACTTCCCAATTGCGTGAAAGGTTAGCACACCTTAGAGGTAGGGTGAGTAGATTAGAAATACCCTCTTGAGCGTCAATGTCGCCTCAAATTCGAGATGAGCATTCGGTCTGTGAACATTACGATGTTCCTCATCACTTTGTGGAAAGGTCTACCTTTAGGATGAATCCTTTATTTGAGGATCACGACTACCCTTACACTCACACTCATAGTGCTCAGTCACGGAGATCTTTACGATACTACGATGATTATACTCGAGCACCGTATACTACTTCCTGAGATCTTGTTGACCCATCAACACGTTCGCAGTATGTTAGGGACGATCGGTACGATGACTATCGTCGTTATTATCCTCGTACTCGAGTGGATCATACTAGTCCATCGACACCTTATTATGAGGATAGAACTCAGTGTCCCTCTAGTTATCGATACTATACATCACCTCTATATGAGGAATCTGAGTCTTTACTTGTGCGACCACCACCACACGATCGTAGTACTCATGCCTACCCACGAGCACGACATGATTATGATATGGACACTCATCATGATTACCCTCGAACTATCTATGGAGGTCACTATCGTCACGAGTACGTCACACTTAGCGATCCTCCTAGTGTTCCGAAGGTGAACATGATGATAGATATTAAGGGGCAGCAAGATCCGTCTACTCCCCGAAGCAGGGAGACATCACCGACTCTATTTGATGTTCTAGTACAGGATGTGTGGAGTCAACCCCCATGTGAGTCGGCTCCACTTAGTGAACCCGTCCTTGATTCGATCTCTACTAGCTCTATTTTGAGTGTAGATTCCTTGCACACTTCACCTGGTGGTGCACCGAGTCACATCACCCACTCAATGACACACTGAGTCCCATCGCCACACCCGATGGAGCATCAAGTCACATCACCACACCCGATGTTGCACCGAGTGACATTATGTTTGGGAGTCGAGAGCTTAGTAGTGATCTCGAGGTAGTCACCCCTGCCCTATCTGGGAATACGACCCCTTCTGATGGTTCATTTTTGGAGGACCATCACTCGACTGATGGTTCATTTGACAACCCTCCTATTGAGCCTCCAGATGAGGCACCTCGCCCTTGTGTGGATAAGCTTTATCTGAATAGTGCACTTATGAAGTGTAAGAAATGGATACCTGCTCCATTGTCTCACTTGATATCGATAGTGCTTGGGTATAACCGTCTAGTGACTCGCACTCTAGATGAGTTATGGGACGTACCACTTACTGACCATCTTATTTGCGATGAGTTCTTTTGTCCCACCTGGTGAGCCTCCTGATGCCTCACTTTCCCTTAACACATTTATTACGGTTATCACACTTCGTGCACATTTATCTGAGAGCACTCCATCTATTTTTGGAGCTTATGTCTATACACGTCACATTTGCGGAGAATTTTATTATACCCCTCCCGGTGAACCACCAGATGATCCGCATATAGGTTCACCGCACATTTGGGATGTTTCCATCTTTAGTTACACAGTCGAGTTTGAGGGTGCACTCACTGATTCGTTGATGTTGTATCTTGTCACCCGCACTTTCAGAGACAGTATGAACACCATGTTGACACATCTGATCACTGATGTCTATGTTGTGCACTCGAGTGTTCATCGACCCCGCGATGAATTATTTGATGATCCACCCTCTGAGCCCCCTGATCATGTACCTCTTTCAGGAGTGGCTCTTGGTCTCTGAAATCATTGGTGTGTAGCCGACGTTGAGTTAGTAGTCATCTTTTGCATTTGCATGATTTGCATAAAACTTTTGAGCGGAAAAATGCATAGTATTTATGATTTTTATGCAACTCAATTATAAAACAAAAACATAAAAGAGCTACTTGTTTTAAAATGAATTACTTGATTATGGTTCAGCTAGATCCGGAACGGTTACCTTCTGGTACCGTAAAAAAGCTAACTACTGTAGAACTGGACACTTTCGAATAATAAATCGGATTGGGCTAAATGCGTATGAACTTGAGATGCCTTCCATTTGGGGAGCAAATCATGTTTTTAACGTAGCCAAGCTGACTTAATTCGATGATTACTCGCATGAGTCTTTAGAATCTCCATTGTCTTGTTATCCATTTGATTCTTTTGGGTTGGTGAGTGAGAGTGAGGAGCCACATTCTGGACATACCTTCATTCATTCCGCTACTGACACTTTCATTGTAGTTCCTTCTATTTTCACTACCAGTTTCAGGTTGAGCATGAGACGTCAGAAGAATACTCTATTACAGTTCCCGAGCATATATGGGACAGTGACCACTACTGATGATGGTTTTCGGAGATACTTGGTTCATTGGCATGAATGTTGATCCTCTCGTACTACCACTTGGTCCACTCACCAGAGATGAGTGATTTCGAGAGGGGGAGAGTTGGTGGAGACCAACCCCATCGGGTCGAGACAAAAGAGCCCGACGCCGCACCCGGCTGATCCCTTTCCGACGGAATTGTTTTATTGCATTTTAATTTTGCAATTTACTTTATTTAGCAAAAAAACAAATTTAAAAGTTGAGTAATGATTTTTTTTAGTTCGTTGCACGCCTGCGTGCGTACTGCGTAGCCATGTGTTGCAAGCCTGCACGCGTCGTCATGTTTGAGAGTTTTATGTTGCTCTCTAAATAGCATATGTATATATATATGTGTATAAAATCATATATATACATATATAAATATAAATTATATGTGTATAAAATCATATATATACATATATAAATATAAATTATATGTGTATGTATCTGAATATATATAAAGTCAGATATATATATATATATATATGTTATTTATTTGAAAAAGTTTGGTTAGGTTAAAAGGAAGCCGTGCCCCCCTCCCCCCGATTCTGGCACTGTTCCCCGACCCGGTTCACGGTTCCTCTTCCCCGCAGCAGGAGCTCTCCCGATTCAGAGCTACAGGAAAGCGGAACTCACGGCTCTCCGTTTTCAACACCACGACGCCTCCCGATCCAGAACCGCAGCTTCTCCACCGATCCCGCCGCTAAGGCCACGTCGCACCTTCCTCCAGCAGTTCGGCCACGTTCCCGCCATGATGCCCCGGCTGGGTGGTTTCACCTCCACGAATCAAGCTTCCGCCATCGCCGCATCTTCCATGGCAGGTGTTTCTTCTTTCCTCTTCATGTTTGTAACCCTATAAAAGGGATATGTCGGTATTTTCTGAGGGTGTTGATGATGAATGATGAAATGTAATGATTGATGTTGTGAGTTTGCTGTATGCGTTTCCTGTGTGGGAGTGTTAGGGTAGATGAATGTTGGGAAAAAAAGTTTTGTGTGTGAATTTGCTTCAAGTTTGCGATTCCTGTAGCCTGTTAGAAAGTTAATGCTTAGATTTGAGCCTTGCTGTTGTTGTCCAAGGAAAGGTTCTCCTGTTTGAGTCTTGTAGTTGTTAAGTGAGATTAGTGGATTCTTACTGTTTCGGTTGCGGTGAAGTTTTGTGCTCCCTGTTAACATTATTAGAGGGTTAGTGTGGAGAATGTTTAGGTGCTGCAGTTTCCATTGCTAAGGGGTAATGAACAGTAAAGTTAATTTTACTGTTCCTGTAATTAGCCTCGCGTTTGAGGTGCCACCGTGAGTTGGTGTTAGTGAATGAAGTGACTTAGTAGTGGTAGGTTGATTTAGGTTTGGTAGGAATTAAGAGTGCTTTGAGATTTCGTGGATCCACCTTGAGTGCTTGAGGTTACGTGGAACCACCTTGAGTGTGAGAGCGAGTGAATTTTAGGATGTTTAGTTTGTGGCTTTCTTGCTTCGTTAAGTGATTTCGTGGAACCATCTCGTGTGAGGGAGCGATTTAATTCCTTGGTGCCGTTTGCGATAACGGCCGACCTCGGAGCGGAGATCGAAGGTGACGAGAAATTTCTCGTGTGATCGTCATCGACTTCGAATACGGAAGACGCCTCTTCTGTGGGTAATTGTTTTTTTCTTTCCCTTTGTGTGCGCCTCAATATTTTCTCGTAGGATAATAGACTCTTGCTGGGTTTTCACCCGAGTTTCTTCAGCAAACGCTACGTCGAAAACTCCAAACGGAAATGTATTTGGAGTTCACGATTTCTGTTTGTTACGACAAGCGAAACGAAGCGAAAGTTGCGAGCTTCCTTCCCGGATTTAGAAAATTGAACCATTTTTAAGAAAATTTAATTTTTAAACAAAATAGCGATTTGTGCTTTATAAAATTATCAAAGTTGTTTGATTTCAAAGTCTGTGCAACGCCCGCTCTACTTTTCTATTAAAATTCATTTAATCATCGCATGCATTAGGGTTTCCTAGAAAAAGCCGACAGGCGCGCAAACCCTACGCGCCGTCCTGCGTCAACTCTCCTGTCCCTACCTGAAGTTTGAGACGTTTCCTCCTGGATCATGATAGAGATGTCCTCGGTAAGCGTAGCAATCTTCGTACCAGATTGAAGCAGGGCTCTCCGCCAATCAAACTTGTCATCTAATCCCTTCAGGAACTTCATTGTCCTCTTTTACGCGATGATCTTGGAAGCCCAACACTGTGAGTCGCTGCAACACATCCCTCCCGAGGAATGATCATAATCCACCCAGAGACGTTCCAACTCGGAGGCATACTCCTACACCGTCTTCTCTCCTTTAACAGTTTCTTCAATTTCTCCCTTCACCTGGAATACCCGCAGAGTGTTGCCCACGTCATCATATGTATTTTTCAGCTTATCTCAAAACTCCATGACCGTCTCAAGGTCATCAACTATGACAGCAATTGATGGGACAACCGAGCTGAGAAGTCACATAAACACCGTCATATGGGCCGACTCCCACTCATCTCCACCAGTCTCTGGTTTCTTCAACACCCCCGTCAGGAAGCCCCCAACCTATTTTGTTGCGTGGGTTTTCTTCACACCGCGTGACCAACTCATGTAGGTGTTCGGTCCAAGAAGCTTCAGATCATTCAGTGGAAGTTCCAGCTTCGTCGGTCGGTATGATGAACCCAACACCCTCAATATTGTGGTCAACTCATCTGGACCCAATTTCTTGAAGAACTCCATTGTACCGTCCTTCGATGTCACGAATCTGCTTCCTCACTGATCACCAGATCGATCTAGCAATGTCTCCTCCTGCCCTAGATCCAATCATCGCATTGTTCCCTGAAAAAATTTTCATGTACAGTGTGCGGCAGCAGGAGAAGGAGGACGATCCCCCCCAAAGATTGACGACACCAACTGACCGCTAGGAAGGCCCCTTCGTGCGGCGTGAAAGACCCGCTACGGCCGGTCTGGCCACAACCACAGCCCTTGGGAGTGGCTGCAAGGGCCGAAGTCACGCCGTAGCGACCGAGGGGTCGGGGGTTGCGCTGCTGGGAGGGGGAGAAGCACTGCTGGAAGATCTTGATATGAAGTCGGGAGGATGCTCTGGAGATCACGATACGCGGTCGGGAGGGAAGACGGGCTGGTGTCGCGGTCACTGCAGAGGGATGGGTCGCGGAAGCTTGCGGCGGCTCTGCTTTGATACCAAGTTAACGAAAAAGGCTTTCTAATTTTATTAGGACAACCTATGCTATATATATAGCATACACAATACTTAATATTACAACAAAATTCTACGCTTCTTCTCCATTGTCAATTTCCGAAATTACGATTTAAGATATTCTCTCCTTCGGTCAGAAATCAAAGATTTATCCTTGTCTCGACAACCCTAGTTGGGGGCCAACCTTTTCTGGATAATTTAAAGTATATATGATGCTTCCCCTTTAGGTCTGTGAGGATTGTTTTGGAAAAATGAGTCTGTGGTTATTCAGAGGAGGATATAATGTTCTTTCAGAGTAACCCTTTTAGCCATGCCACTGAGCAGCGTCTTCGAGCGTCGCATTATTGAGGTAAGAAATTCTACTTCTCTTGGCTAGACATCACTATTATGAAATATTTGCTTAGTTTATTCAAGAAAATCATGTAAAACAGTAGAACTTATATTTCTTTTAAATGCATGTCAACAGTAAGATATAAAAATACAAATCAGATCACGTCACGCAAAACCTATAGTTAAGTATTAATTGACAATTAATTTGGGGTGTTGTTATTAGCAAACTTATTTTGACTTTTTGCAAACCATTACTTTTAGCAAACCATGAATATTGAAAATGACTTTTTGAAAACCAAATGATTACTAGCAAACCACTCCAAAAATAATTGTTTGTACTATACTATATCATTTAACATTACAAAATTTGACTAATTATCATGTTTTCTTTGCTAAAAAAAGGATAATTCAAAATACGATAGTCTTCAATAGCAAGGAAATATCACTTTTCTGGACCCAAAATAAAACAAAAAATATCATTTTTCTGGACTCAAAAGAGAACATGAAAATGGAGCTTAATCGTGTTTTCAGGGGACGTCCAAACTGTGATCCAGGAGGGATAACCAACAAGAATAATAACTAGAAAATCATAATCTGAAAAACAATCCTCAGAGCCATGGTATTTTCTCCTAAAATACCCAATAAATTCCTCAAAACTTCATCAGAAGAAGTAATACAAGAAGAGGAGAGAGCGGCTTACAGCAAGAAGATTATGATCCAAAAAGGGGAAAGTGGAAGAGGAGAGATCCCAGCATAGGGTGAGCTTGGGAGAAGGCTCAGGTAGAAGAAAATAGCAGGAACTTGGGAGTAAAATCAGGATGAGGAGATGTGTCCAGAAGGAATAGCGAGGAGTAATGGAATTCCGGGCGGCAGTGGCGTGGAAGAAGAATCACGATGAGATGTCGAGGAAGAAGAAACGCGAGCCTCCTCTAGCAGGAATCGCGAGATCTAATGGAATCGTCGGGGCAGAGGCATGGAAGAAGAATCGCAAGCAGCATTGGCCTGGAAGAAGACTCGCGGCTGCGGCGTGGGAGGAATCGCGAACTGCGGGACTTAACCGTAATGGTTTGCTTGTAGGAAATTTTTAGGATCGAAAAAATAAGAAAAGGTCATGAACCAGGTTTATTTTGGTTTGTTAACAGTCAAAGTGAGTTTGCTAATAACAGTACCCTTAATTTAATGTAAATTATCATTCAGATCAAAGCATGAAAAATGAAAAAATGACAAAGTACAAGCATGATCAATTAAAAATGTTAACTACAACTAGGCTAAATGAAAAGTTCAAAACACGTAACAAACTTCTTAACAGTCACCCCATTCTTATATGGCCAACAGTCCATATGAGGCTCAGACGTGGAGCCGTTAGCAACATCTCTAGACTTGGAACTTTTTCAGATGCGAGTTCGTGTTTCACTCAGGGAGCATTTCAGTTCAAGGCACTTTTGGGTCGCCATTTGAGTTCTGTAATCAGATTAAGTGCAGTAAATCATAAAATATGAAATCTAGTTACCTAAATTTTAGAAAGACTCCAAGATAATAAAAATCAGAACATGCGGGAACTCAGAGAACTACAAACAGGTTATTTAAAAGCATGCATAATAATCAAAAAATCATATTTTATATACAAACTATTCATATATTTTTAGTGTTACTGAGAGGATTAGTCTTTCTTACTCTCCAGTGGGCTAACCCACCTTCGAACCTTTCTTTTTAGGGATCACCAGTGGAGAGTTGCACTTAGGATAAGCGTTGCAGTTCTTCATATTTGTTTGTCTTTCCTTCCAGTTTTCCTTCATTCAGTTATTCTTCTTTTTATTATGAGCGAAATGTATTGGAATTATCTAAAGTTGTCATTATATCAGACTTGGTTTAAGCTTCAGTAAATAAGATTTATAGCTCTTTTCTTTTCCAATTGGTTTTGTGAATCAAAAATTGAGATACCCCTTTTACCCTTAGTTGTATATTTTACTTTCGATGTAAGTCTTTCTTTTAGTACTTTTTTTATATCTGCTATGTGTCTGTTTTAGTATCGTTGATTAGTTTACTTATTTTCACTGGTTCTAGATGGACTGTTGATTGTTGTTAAACTAGGTTGAGGTGTTACACATTGAGTATGTATTGGTACTGGATATATGGTCATCAAGGAAGTATCAGTGTTTTATAATGTCCATAGTCTGCCACAATTTAATTTTGTTTTTCTGAGCGGTTTTTCACAATAAAAATGTTGGAATTTTGTTTGTTTTTATATTTCTATTCTGGCCCCTTGTAATTTCTCCCTCCTATATTTAGGAGTGAGACCTCTTATGAAATTAATCAACATTTTTTATTCTCTAACATGTTATCATTGTCAGACGTGCCCTAGCTCGCACGACTGCTCCTCGCAACGTTCTCGCGTCCGGCAAAGCCCGCGTCGTTCTTGTGTCGCTTCTCCACCGATCGTTCTCACGTTGCTCCCCTCCACAGCAACCCTTCTCCACCTCCGCCTTTCCTCGAAGTCCGACTCCACCTCCTCGTCACTCGATTTTTCCGCGATAGTGCACGTCAAACTCAACCACCTCTCTCAGTTCTTCCAGATGTCGGATCTATGTTGGCATGAGTCTGTGCTTGCTCTTCTAGCATCTTTTCTTCCTTTCACTTAAGGGGATGCCCCCCCCCCCATTTTCATGTGTGATTGCGATCTCTGGTTGGTTTTGTTGTAGAGATAAGTGTTGGTTTCTCTTCTTTCTATGAGTAAGATACTTTTTTCCAGCAGCCCTGTGATTTCTATTCTACAGTCGCTATGTTTTGGAGTGTTGATTCTCATAATGTCTCCTCTGGAGGGAGTACACCTCCTGATCTCATGTCATCTTCTGGCCTTATCGTTACCTTGTATGATCACAAGACTCCTCAAATCACTACTATTATGTTGGTTGGAACCAATTATCTCCCTTGGCCTCGTTCATTACTCTGACTGTCAAGAACTGTTGTCTGTTTGGATATGTTAGTGGTACCACCAGGGCACCAACACCAACATCCCTAGATTGGTCTCAATGGGAATCTGAGAACTCCTTAGTGATGTCGTGGCTGACCAACTCCATGCAGGAATCGATTGCCCTCAATTATTTATTTCTTGAAGCTGCATTTGACATTTGTCAGAGGCCGATTTCCTATTCCTATCGAGGGAATGCCGCTCAAATCTTTCAGTTGTGGCGTCAAATATTCCTTTTGCGCCAAGGGGACTGTCCCCCCTCGTCCTACTACTTAGAGTTTACCCAACTTTACCAAGAGGATGATCACTTTGATTCTCTTACTCTTGTCTCCCCGTAGGATGAAGCGCTGGTCTGTGCAAGGGAGTAATGCAATCAGAAATTCAATTTTCTACACTATCTCCATTGTGACTTCGATCTCATTAGTGTTCAGATTCTTGGACGGTCTCCTTTTTCTTCCTTACCTGAGGTGTACAGTTTGGTGCAGCAAGAATATAATCACAAGTAGACTCTTTTACCTGATATTGTTGTAGAAGGCGCTGACCTGGCCGCTCGGTTCAGTTCCGGTGGCCGATCTATCATTGACACTAGGTCCAAGTCTATGGACAAGGACCATTTGACGTGTGCTTATTGTAGGAAGGCATGTCCTACTAGGGATACTTGCTTTAAGCTTCATGGCTTCCCCCTGCTTGTCGAGGTCCTTCTCCTCGCAGTGGGCGTGGCTTCGGTCGTTCCCTGAGTCCACCATCTCCCTCTTTCTCTGCTCACCTCTCTGATACTGTGGATGATTTTGCTCCTTACAATGGACCCAATGCCCATGAGGTTTCTTCTGCTCTTTATTGCTGATGAGATACAAGATTTCCGTCACTTCATGCATGCCTACTCATATGAGTCTGCTAGCTCTTCATATGCTCGTCAGGGACTTTGTGGTGCTCACCAGAGACTTTATTGTGCTACAGGTTGTGTGTCCTACATACCTTTGTCTGGTTGGGACAAAGTGAATGTTGTCGATGGATCTCTGTCTCCCATTGTCGGGCAAGTATCCGTACCTTGCTCCTCCCTCACTATCTCCTTTGTCCTTCATGCCCGTAAGTTTACCACTACCTACTTTCTATTTTTGGTTTTCACCGGTTTGTGGCATTTATCGACTGTTTTTCTCGATGTACTTGGGTATAATTAATGAAAAACAAAATTCATGTTTTTACCTTATTTCAACATTTTCATGAGATGGTGGCTACCCAGTTTAACACTTCATTAAAGTCTTGTGTAGCGACAATGGCCGTGAGTGCATTGACTCTCACTTTGAGCATTATCTCAGTGGTTATGACATTATACATTTGCCCTCTTCTGTCTTAACCACTGCTCAGAATGGGGTCGTCAAGCGTAAGAATTGTCACCACTTTGAGGTAGCTCGTTGTCTCCTCCTAAAGATGCACCTTCCCAAACATTATTGGGGAGATGCGGTTCTTACTGCTATGTACCATATTAATTGCATGTCTACTCGTGTTCTTGGCAACAAATTCTCTCTCGAGGCTCTTCCTGTTTCTCTCACTCAACTTTTCCCTCGGATCTTTGGGTGTGTGTGTTTTGTCCATGTGCACCGGATGCCGCTACGACAAGATTACCGATGTAGTCAAGTAATAATAAAATGAGTTGTTACCCCGAGTATCGATCTCATGTGGAATACAACGGGGTGGAGTTTTCTTACGAGAAATACTTATGATTGAAGTATTTACGTCAGAGTTTTACGGGGGGTTTTGATTTGTTATCAACTAAAACAATAAATAACAATTAATTTAACTATGCGGACCGCCTTCACTTCTTCGTTCCTATGCGGGTCGCCGGACTCCGCTTCGCACACGTTGCGCCTTGCAAATGCAAAGGCCAACCACTACTCTGTTGGCTCGTGCCTAACTCAACAACTGCGCAGCCCAGCTCACAACCACATAACCAAAATCATCAAAAAACCATCCACAAATCACATCCACATGAAAAAAAACATAACAATAATATCGAATCCAAACCATTCATAATAAAAGATATATGTACAAACATCTACACCCAATGATCATGGTGTGTAGATGTTTTAAAGTATACCACAATAAGATTACATTTATTTCAAAAGAAAATGGCAAAATATGAGTTACTAATCCCTTGCATGGAGGGAACGGAAGGATAGTCTTCTCGGAATCGTAGGAGAGCCCTGATTTGTCCACCAGCTCTTCCTTTTCCTCCTTAGCCTCATCCATTATACGGGAGAAGCTGCCACCTTCTCCAATCGTATCTTCTTCCGGATTTTGTTCAACTCAGCACCAAGTGCTCTGGCTTAGAGATTCAATGGAACCTTGCAAAAACCTTCTTCACCTTGAGAATGCTTGGGGGGGTTGGAGGAGAACTAGGGGCAAAACCCCCTTTCCTTGGGGCAAGTCGGGACCTAAAATGGCGCTTTCCCGCTCGTCCTCCCTGCTAAAATCGCAAAACATGGCTATATAGAAAATAGGGCATAAGTGTGTGCGACGCGAAGAGCACGCACGTGCGTGAGTTAAATGCACTGGTAAAACCCGGGCGCTTAGGTCGTGCATGCACAATTGCACGTGCGTAAATAACGCACGCACAAACTCAGATTAACCTAAACTGCGTGAAAACCACAAATGACCGTGCATGCTCATTCTAGAGATGAGAGTCTCTAATTGACAGGATAGGTGCCCTAGTGTGTCTCGATCACGAACTCGAACTCGCGTAAAATTATCTTACATGGGGTGTCGGCTTCCATAATTGAGGGTCATTTGATTTGCTATGTCATATGAGTATGATAGTCTGTCTCTATCAATTGTGAGAGGAACTCTTGGTTGTGCCCCCTTTTATCTTCTTATAGTGGCTAACATGTATAGCATGGAGGAACACCCTCTTAAAACCATTATTCTGAAATGTTTCGGTAATCTTTTACCCTCTTATTAGTGGTTTTCATGATTAATCTTAGGGGAAACGCCTGCATAAGAGTATAATCTTAAACTACATATTCCTCATGTTTAAGTCTTATATCTCGCCTTAGTGTTAATGATATCAACTCGTTGATTAAACGCTAATTCCACTTTTAGTAGTTTCAAGTTACGAAACGCTTACTTTCATATTTCTTTAAATGTGTACCTAAGCAAAAGTATATCTTGCAGTTAGGTGATAACTTTGCTTACATTATTTGCATTAACGTGATAAGAAAAACAAGCTATGATTAGCTAATGTCATTTATTCATAAGGCATAATATATTTGATTTTGTATTTCTAATCATGTTCCTTTATAACTATCTATAAAAGCCGAAGGAATTTACATAAATTAATTTGATTACATGATATGTCTAGCAAAAAAGATTCACATTTTTAACTCGCAGTATTGCGGCGCTCATACATACGGCGTGGTGGCATACTTCACAAGGTTGAAATTGAAATTATGCAAGGCTTCTCCGATTTACCACCAAGCGTAAACAACCTAAAATTAATGAGAAACCTAAGACAATCAATATGTAAGAGGATTAAATCTAGGGATTATTCCTTCTCCTTACGGTTTCCTTACCCTGAAATCCCACCAAGCTATTTTACCCGAGGGGACAAAACTATAAGTAGTGAGAAATGGAAGCATTCAGTAGTAATCTTAACTAACCTAGATCGATCCGCTAAAAAGGTTGTCGGTTAAAATGCAGAAAGAGCAGGAACGTCGATTACCAAAAACCTGCACCTACAAGAGAGTGGAACAAAAATTCTTATTTACAACTTGAGGGAGAAGGATCTCAAAATGACAAAAGTTGTTTCCATACCTCAGATCTAGATTGAGTAGGTTGAGAGTTGGCGTCTACTAGATCCGGAATTTTTGGGGAGGAGTCGATCTGAGACAAGGAAGATCAATTGAGAAAGAAGAAAAAGAATTCACCGGCTGCCAGGTTCTTTGTTCCTGAACCAAAGATGTCGAGACTCGTTATTCCTTCTTACTAACGTACGACAACAGTGACCAAGGTTGTGTCGACCCTTGGTGATTCGAAGAGATTTCCATAAGGAGATTGATCGAAGAGGAGATTGGATTGTCGAGCCCTAGTCGTGGTTGATTTATCGCTACATGCTCTCTTTATTCCATATGTCAAGAAGGTCGTGTGCCCTAGTCAGGGTTGAGAGTTGAAACGCCAATGAGGAAAACATGACTTTCGTGTTCAAATAAAAGGAAATCTTAGGTATAATAAAATGTCTTTTATTACTAAACTGACATTGGCTATTAAATCTCTATTTCTTAAGCGCGGCACTCTCATCCGTACTATCAAAATCGTGCATAAGTAAAAGTCGTACGATATTTTATTATGCAATTTATTACCATAGGACCATAAATGCATAATTAACGCACATGACAGCCACATCGGCATTAATCTTGGTCGGATGCTGAATTAAAGATATGAATTTTCGGATGTTATATTCCATTACTCTCCCTTTGGTTGTGTTGGAAAATGTTGGAAAATAATGTAAAATGGCCCAATAATTAAAGCTCAATTTGAGCCCACTATCTTTGTTTTTGTTTAGTCCTACATCTCATAATGGGATTTTATCTCTCCTCTCTATTCCTATTTGTATGTACAAAGACTTGTATATTGGGTGGAGATGATATTAATAAAATTTATGATTTTATTTCTCTAATTGTTCTTTTCACTTGGTATCAGAGCATATTCGATACTAAACTAAACTAAACTGACATTTTTTCTTCAACACGCGACTCTTTCCTTTTTCCACGTCTCCATCCTCCGGATAGTCTTTTTCTTAACTGCATCCCCACCCTTCCCCTTCTCCTTCCTCCTACTACATGTCTCGTTGCTTTTATAGATTTTGGACGTCGCCTGCCTAAGCCCCGCTCATTGGCGCCCACTGCGGTATGTATCTTGTCACGGTTCCCCGTCATCTCAGGCTGCGAGCTCTTTCCTGCCAGTGCTTTGTTCTCCAAGCCGCGAGATCTTCTCTGTCAACGCTCTGCTCGCCAGCCTGCAAGCTCTTTCCCTCCAGCGCTCTACTCGTCAGGTCGCGAGCGCTCTACTCGCCAGGTACTGAACGCAGTTTTGAAAATATCTTCTTCTTTTATCCTTAGCTGGTGGTAACCAGATCGCAAATCCAACTTAGAGAACACGCTAGCATTAACAATTTAGTCAAATAAATCCTCGATACGAGGAAGAGGATATTTATTCTTCACAGTCAACTTATTGAGTTCACGATAATCAACGCACAGGCGTAACGTTCCTTCTTTCTTCTTTACAAACAATACGGGGGCACCCCACAGAGAGGAACTTGGGCGAATGAAATTTTTATCAATCAAATCTTGTAGCTGCACTTTCAATTCTGTCAATTCCTTTGGCGCCATACGATATGGTGACTTGGCCACCGGTCTAGCCGCTTGCTCGAGGTTGATTTCAAATTCAATTTCTCTCTTTGGCGGGAGTCCAACCAACTCTTCCGGGAATAACTCTTGAAATTCACATACGACTGGAATTGTCGTAATGTCCTTCTTTTCTTCTGGAGGTCCTTTCACCATTACCAGAATAGCTTGACCGCCTTTCCGGATTTGTGAAAGCGCTTTCATTGCAGAAATTAACATTTTCGACACTTCACCTAATCCTCGATACGTAATTCTGCTTTGATCTGCACACTTTACCGATACTTATTTGGTCTTACAGTCAATCACTGTCTCCTGTTGGGTTAACCAGTCCATGCCCAGAATAATATCGAACTCGGTCAAGGGAAGAACCACTAAGTCCGTTGTAAATGACTTATCATTCAGGGCAAAAGTAATGATTACTCGTTGTTGTGCAGTAAGTATCTGGTTATTTGGTAACGTGACGTGCAAAACCTCTTGTACCCGATATGGTTTTGCCGCAATTGCATTCAATATTGTGGTAGAAATAAAGGAATGACTTGCTCTCGTATCAAATAACAATTTAATTAAATAGTTACCGATAGGGATAATACCTGTCACAACGGTGTCATCCGCCTTTGCCTCTTGCTGATTTAGATTGAACACCCGCGACTGCACTCGGCGTTCTTGTCCTTGACGTTCTTCTATATATGCTCCTGCTGGCACTAAAGTAGAAGCTGAGGCTGCGTACTCACCTCCCGTAGTACGACCCATCAGATACAATCTCTGGCCCTGTGGCACTGGAAACTGCTGTGCTGCTCTTTGCCCTTCTCGGTTCCGAGGGCACTCCCTCTGTCGATGCCCAGGCTGACGGCACAAATAGCAGACATTGCTTCCCACTAAACACTGCCCCTTGTGGCTTTTGCCACACTTGCCACATCGTTGCTCAACTGTCGGTGCACTGCCACTGCTTTCAATGGGACGAGACCGCTTTCCTGAATCACTTGACTTCCCTGATGTGCTCGTCTTGCTCGAGGACTCCTTACTAGAAGACGACCACGTCGATCTTTTCTTTGCAAAGTCCCTTCGCTTTTGGGTTTTCTCCGCATCGATTTCCATCAAACGGGCTTTCTTCACCAAAGCCCCGTAGTCTATGATCTCCATCGGTATCAGAATCGAACGAATACTATCTCGCAGTTCTTCCTGGAAGCGTCGGCATCTTTCTCTCTCATTAGGCACAAAGGCCTCTGCATAAAATGCTAAATTGGCGAACTCTGTTTCGTATTCCAAGACTGATCGAGGACCCTGCACCAAACGCAAAAACTTATCCTGTAACAACTTCTTTTCTGATTCTGGGACGAAACAGTTAGTAAACGCTTGAATAAAAGTGGCCCACGGAATACTTGCTTGTGTGCGGCCCGCCAATCTGCCACGCACACTCTGCCACCACCGCTTCGCTTCTCCTTCTAATAAAAACGTAACCAAACCCACTTTTCGTTCGTCTGGACAAAGCATGACTTCCAGTATCGTCTCAATGTGTGAGATCCAATCCTCTGTTTCCAAGGGCGATAACCCTCCCCGAAACACTGGTGGCTTCAATTCCAGGAATTGCTTTAAATCGACATCCAACTGCCTCTGCTGTGACGGTCCTGCCACTTCCGGTGCTGGTGGAGGGGGCACATCTCTAACCATTTTAATAGCCTCTGCCAGCATCCGCGTCAGATCCATTAATTGCGGTGGTGTCTGTGAGGGTATCATTTGCGGCAGCTCTTGCTGGGCCTGCCCCGATGCACTTCCCTCAGACATTACCTCTTGGTCTTCCTGCGCATCCATCGAAATCACACTTAGATGGATTTACCGACAAACATACATACTCGTTATGGTCAGGGTGCAATTGACAACCTGGCTCTGATACCATTAAATTGTAACGGCCCGATTGTCCGCCACAATTAACAATATCATAAACATATGCATTTCGAAATCAGGTACAGCGGAATATGTACATATGCATTTCATAACGAGTAAGTATCATAAACATCAGTTAGATAAGATTCTATACACCAGTACAGAAAGGAAATAAAGCAGTAAATTCTACTTGAGCTCTAATGACGACCGGTCGCTGTCTTTCCGGTTCCTAAAAATTTAGAGAATACAATCGTTAGTCTTGTATAAGACTAAGTGAAAATTTACCTTTTTAATCTGTTGTACAATAATAGTTTTAAAGAAGAAGTAAGTACTGTTGGAATTCAATAAGCTAATATAGAACCATTCATTTCATTCGTGAGTTTGTCTTGCAGTCAAATCAATAGAAGTAACTACCAATAGTGTTTCAGTAAGGCTTAAAAAAAATCATCAACAATAAACAATAAACATCTGTTACAGTCAAGCTATACGACAATATTCTTTAAGCTTGTATTTCTTTCATATAGGCACTATTAAGGGTAATTCAATGAAGCTATATCAGTCTCAGTATTGCATATTTCAGTCTTTGGGCCCGACCCCTTTGGGGTCATCAGTCTCCAGACCAGTACGTACAACACGCGTTTATGCCTTTCGGCTCGACTGGCCTGGTAATTCAGTACACAACATCAATATTTTTCATTTTATATTACCCTTAATAGTTTCATGTGTCGACACATTAGATTTGTATGATGAGTTCTTTATGTTAATTAGTCCACTCAGAATATTTTCTTGCTTGATTGCCTCTAAATGAGGCCATTCATAGCATTCACAACATATAGAGTGATGGTATAAAACAGTTTCATCATAACAGTTAAATATTTAGGTAAAGCATACATTAAAAAAAGAAATTCTCACCGTGGCTCGTTCCTTTTCTTTTCCCAGTCTCGAATAGACGTCGCGTCGACTCGGAGATGCCATCCTTCACAATATCTGTACATATATAAGGCAACAATATTTATTTCACGAGGTTGCATCCCACACAGTGACACGACGCATTCAAGCCAACGTATAAAAATTTCATATAGATGGCAACTCAAACATGCAGCATAACCCAAACAGTTCACATGACAGCCCACAAATACAGTCCAAACAGCCCATCAACACAGTCCAAACAGCCCACAAACACAGTCCAAACAGCCCATAAAACCAGTCCAAACAGCCCATAAAAACAGCCCACAAACACAGTCCAAACAGCCCATTAACACAGTTCAAACAGCCCATACAAACAGTCCAAAACCAGTCGGCTACCAAGTGCAAAACAGTAGTAAACTAGGGCACAGCCGGCCTATAGTCCAGTCCAGCTGCCATCCCAAAAACAGCAGCCATCACAACACAGCCATATAAAATATAGAAAACAAACTACCCAGCCGGCCAACAGTGCAGAACAAAAATAACTAGGGCACAACTCCAAAAACAGCAGCCCTCAAGAGTACAACCGGCCACAAAAACACTTAAATCTATCCTCAAGTAAAAGAAAAACATGAAAGGAATCAAGTACCTAGTCCAAAGAAACTTGAAAGTTCTCCCACCAAAGCCAAAAAAGCTCCAACCGTCCCAGCGTAAGCTAAAGAAGAGGCGTTTAGAGCGTATACACGTAGAAGAGAAGAAAGAAGCAGAAGATTTCACCATACCAGGCGACGGGAAGGAGAAACCACCCAAACCCTAGCTATCGGGTTTCGCCGGCTGCAGAGACAATGCGCGAATGCCGAATAAGAGCAGGGATCGAAAGCTATTCAGAAACAAACCACCGCTGAAGCCTTAATAAAGAGTCTGAACCGGTTAACCCAGCCACACAGCCAACCCAGCTCACCAAATAGCACCAACCAGCCAACCCAGCTCACCAAATAGCACCAACTAGCCAACCCAGCTCACCAAATATAACATTACCACATAGAATTAAACCCGCAGCACTACCAAATCAAGCCAACTAGCCCACCTTTAAATTTCCAACATATATGTACAACTAAACAAGTCATGCGACAATATTATGTGCCGTCCACATCATAAAAGCAACAAAACAAAATGTTACAACGATAATAAGTAACTCTCAATACATATCATAACAGATTCAGAAGAAGAACTTGCACGATGCTGAATCATAGCTCAGGGCGACGCCGATTCATAGCTCATGGCGACGCCGATTCAATATTGCTTACCTCTCTTTTCATCATCGGGGATGTTACCTGCAATAAATTAATTTTCGTTACACATGATCATATAAGTGATTATTTACTGCAACATGACATAATATTACTTATCAAAAAAATGTGCGTCACAGATATCTTACCCAAGGAGGCCAGATCTGGGCTCAAAAGTCCACGAAGAGGGGTTTCGAGCAAAAACCTAGGAGTTCCTCTTGAGATTCACCGGCCGGAACGAAGAGGAAAAAGAGTTGCCAGAGGAGGAAGAAGAAGCAGGGGGTTGTTGCTGATGTCACCGGCCTGAGGAATAGGTGAAGGAGGTGAACTGTTGTTGGGTCGATCAAAGCAGGGGGGAAAACACAGGAGGCGGAGCTGGCTCTTGGAGCAGAGGAAATTGCCAGCCAGAGCAAGAGGAGGCGTCGGGGCGATACGGGAGCAGGAGACGGGGCAGAATCGAGAGCAGGGCTTCGTGCGGGAGCAGCAGCGGAAACGAGAGACAGCGGGTGACGGTATTACGAGGGGTTTGCGGAATTCGAGAATCAAAGGGGCGGGCTGGCTCGGTTTAGGTTAATAGAAACCCTAATTTTCAAATTTACCAAATTGTCATTAGGATCGTATTATTAGATTTGTTCTTATTATACGGGTTGTTATATTGCCCTTATTCCTCCTAGCCAGACCTGTGTGGGTTGTAAGTGAGTATTTTCTATTAAACATGTTTAGGGTGGGAAAATTCAACGCCTGAAACCTCGTCTTGTGGCTTGTGGTTTTACTTAACAACAAGATTTGGATTTTGACGAGACCTTCTCTTCGGTTGTCAAACTGAATACTGTTCGTGTTTTTATCTCCCTCGTTGTTCATCGCCTTTGGATGTTATATCAATTGGATATAAAAAATGTTTTTTCTCAATGGCGATTTGCAGGAGACTGTTTATATACAACAACCTCCCGGGTTTGAGACCACGGGGTTGTCTCTTGTTTGTCGTTTGAAGAAATCTTTGTATGCTCTCAAACTGTCACCTCGAGCTTGGTTTGATAAGTTTAGTTATGTTGTTCGTGTTGTTAGGTTCACTCGAAGTTCAGCCGACTTCTCTCTATTCACTCGTCATCGTCCAATAGACACAGTGTTTCTCTTGGTGTATGATGATGATATTTCGATTACTGGAGATAATATCAAGGGAATACACATGATCAAACAACATTTTGGTTATGTTTTTCAAACTAAGAACCTGAGAAATCTTTCGTACATTCTTGGTCTCGAGGTGGCTCGACGTCCTCATGTACATGTTCTATCTCAATGAAAGTACTGTCTTGACTTGCTTCGTGATACTGGCTATTCTGGATGCAAGTCTGCTGACACTCCAATAGATATCAATCACAAGTTATGCGTGCGCGCCCCAAACTCTGATCTACTCCTTTCAAACCCAGAGTATTATCGTCGTCTTGTTGGAAAACTAATATATCTCACTGTTACGAGACCTGATATATTATTTGTTATTGGAGTTGTCAGTCGATTCATGCATGAACCACAAATCTCTCCTCTTCACGAAGTTGATTGTATTCTTCGATACTTGAAGACTACTCCTGGACAAGAACTTGTATACAAGCCTTATTCGTCTCCTTTATCACTTATTGCATATTAAGACGCTAATTATGTTGGTTCACTGGATGATCGTCGTTTCACAAGTGGATACTGTACATATTTTGGTGGACACCTTATCACCTGGAGCAGCAAGAAGCGGTCGGTAGTTGCTCGCTCTTCAGTTGAAGCTGAGTATCGGCCACTGGCCTTTGTTGTGTCCGAGCTCACTTGGTTGGAAAGTCTTCCAAATGACCTAGGTGTTAGACTTTTCTCACCAAGCACCCTCTATTTTGACTGTCATGTTACTATACATATTGCCAACAATCATGTTTTTCATGAGCGTACCAAACACATTGAAGTTGACTGTTACTTCATTCCGGAGAAGTTTCAACTGAAGAAATTAGAATTGAAACATGTTCCTACTGTTGGGCAAGTTCCTAATATTCTCACAGAGGCATTACCATGACCATTATAGTATCAGTTCTTATCCAAGTTTGGTGTCTACGATTTGGATGCTCCAGCTTGCTGGGAAGTATTGGAAAATGCTGGAAAACAATGTAAAACGGTCCAATAATGAAAGCCCGGTTTGAGTCCACTTTCTTTGTTGTTGTTTAGTCTCATATCTTAGAATAAGATTTACTCTATCCTCTCTTCCTATATATATGTACAAAGTCTTGTATATTGGGAGAATGGAGATGATATTAATAAAATTTATGATTTTATTTCTCTACTTGTTCTTTCCACAGGTTGGAAAACAAATTCTAATCTTTATAATACAAGTTGGATTGAAAAACTGCCCCAAATTTAACGAGAGAAATTCCCCATACAGAACTAAACCCAAACAACAAACTGTGAATCACCACAATCAAGGCTCATAGTTGTTAGACTGAGTTTCCACATGCTCTCACTTTGCGCACCTAAGACCCTTAAATATTTATGAAATTTCAGGAATTTTAATATGTTACAACCTATGCTTCCAATCTAAAATCAATTAATTGTAGGTTGAGGGACCATGATCCATATTCCTCCACAATTATGATAATATTTGTTTCCTTAACTACTGTGTTTCATAGGTATATCCACTACGTTAAGCAGCGTTTCAGACCTGTCCTGACAAAAGAGTCGGAAAGAATAATTTCTAGTTACTATCAACTCCAGCGAAGATCAGCAACGAATAATGCAGGTCAGCAGAGCAGTGTTTGGACAATTCTTCATAAACTTTCCATTCATTCCAGTTATTAGAGAATAACTTTGCATGTTTCTGAACTACTTTTTGTGCAGCCAGAACCACTGTTCGAATGCTTGAGAGTTTAATACGTCTGGCACAAGGTTTGATATCATGATAATTCGAACATCATCTTTTTTGTCCCACGGCCTCTCTATCGTGTGCAGTTTTGTCTGCTTATCAAACGAACTATCCACACATGCAGCACATGCAAGGCTTATGTTCAGAAATGAGGTCACCCAGCTTGATGCTGTTGCTTCCATCTTATGCATTGAATCCTCAATGACAACATCCGCCATCGTTGATAGTGTTGGGAATGCTCTCCATTCGAACTTCGCTGAGTTCCCTGATCAGGAATGTATCCTTCACAGTGGTCGTTTAGGCTCTGGGATTGTCTTATTGAATGTTATAATTGAGTGCACAAGTTCTTATTCATTGCTTGATTCCGATGAAACTAATTAGAATTTTGATTTACCTAGGAAATATGAACGTTCCCCTCATTTTTTACCTAGAAGCCCATGCTTTTTATTACCTAGAGGCCAATGTTTTTTATTACCTAGAGGACCATGTTAAATACTTTTTTTACTTCAAAATTTTTATTATTGCCTTTAACGCCTTTCTAAGAGTCCCTTGTATTTTGTCTCATTCTCTTCAGGGAAAATAGAGAATAATGAGATTGGCCCCTCTAACTGGATTGTCAAATATCAATTTTAGTTACTTTGCGTGTCTGTCTGAGAATTAGACATTGATGTGTCAATCTGGTTCATGGTTTGTTTGACTTTTGAATATCTTGACATGCTTTCAGATACAAAACAGGAAAAAATAATACTTGATAAGTTGGGAGCTGCTGGCGGCTTCTCGTAATCCATCCATATACAACAAGTTATTAGCGTTATCAGAGTTTCTGGCAGGAAAAAATTATTTGTTTTTTTGTAGAGTTATGTATTATCAGTGGTAGTGGAATAAAGGCTTGAGTGTTGTTGCATGTATGTATTATTGGTCAGATATATTTCAAGTTTTTCTCTTTCAGACAGATTTTGTCGGTTTTTGTGGATCTACTTACCATCTGATAAGCCAACAACCCTGCTGAAATTAAGGACTCTTTGGGGGTGACTTCTTACCAGTGTAGATTCTGGCATCAGGGTGTGCCTACTCCCCGCTGATTTTGTGGAGCCATGCAGAATCCGCTTCAATTTCAGGTGATTTGTCGCCACGGACACTGGACCATGGTTGTGGTCCGGCTTCTGTGCACTAATTCCCTCTCTGTATCTAAATCATGAACATCGTCAGACTCCAAACAAAAGACTAGTAATGAATTGCATGTTAAGCTTCATTTGGCTCGAAAATTATACATTAATAATGAAAGATTTGGCAGTGTACCTTTAAGAGATCCTAGTAAATGATGGCACGTTCAGATATGTACTTCCATTTTAATTAAGGCCTAAAAGAATTTTACCTTAAGAACACTGATTTCTTGAAAATTTTAGTTGAATTGGCAATCTGAACATATATCCTCAAAAATTAAGGGATGTTTCTTTTCATTATTCTAAAATTATTGGTTGTGATGATTCATTAATCCATGGGCTAAATTTTCTGTCATCTTTGGACTATCGCCAAAAAAAATTGAATGCTCCAAGTCCTCTATTTTTGGGAAAACTTCTTCTCAATGTCCCGTGACTATTCATGCTATTTTTCGTCAATTTGATCAGCGAATCTCTAGTAATTACCATTGATAAAATGGAATGGCAAATTTCATTTTTATCTGCTATATATTTGGAATTTAGGTCAATTTCAATTCACGCTGGAAATGGAAGATATCTCAATTCATTAAACCATTCCAATTTGAACGAAACATATGAGTGGATTTGGGGCCCTAGAATTGTAATTGAACGTGTAATTTCACTTCTGTTGTCATTTACATGCTTGATGGACTGAATTGGAATTCCTAACTAATTTCATAAAATGCACTTTTAATTAAAGTCAATCCTTTCATATCTATATAAAAATTGGCTACTTTCAGCTCAGTTTGCATGAGTATTATATGTAAAATATGTTCGTCATTCGTAAATGTTTTTTTATTTCAAATCTTAAATAAGTTCCTTACAATTTGTTAAACAAGTTCGATTGCAAAAAAAATGAATGTTATTAGATATTCTAAAATATGGAAAAATTCCTTCTCATGGTCCAAAGATTGTTGATGAAGTGATTTGTCGTTCCGGTCTCAGGAATCTTAGAAAATGTCAACGAAATGCTATTGCTGAAAAAAATTAACTTCTTTTTCTCATTTCTAGACTGTTGGTAGTTATTGTTTGTTGAATCAAAAGATTCGATTTTCTACCATATTCGGTGGGCTATTATTGCAAAAAATGAAAGGTGTCTCATAGACAAAATTTTTGGGAAGCTTCTCATCATTCAAACATTGATGTCGGGGATGATGGCCAACTACAATCTTTGCAAAAAATTAGCTTCTCATCATTGCAAAAAAAATGAACATATTGTATTGTCGTCAAAATTTTGGGAAATCTAATTCTCATCATCCCATGACAACTATTAAAAGATCTCCAATAATTACTATTAAACGAGTATAATTAATTAATTTCATTTTTTACATTGTCAATTTTAGTGTTCTGACCAAGTTTTTAATAACCGGACAGGACCGGGCGATCCAACCGGTCGGACCGCCGACCGGACACCCCGCTGGTCCGGTCCTGGCCGCCAGTTTCCCATTATTGCGGCCCGCCCGAAAACTGGAGAACCAGACGGGACAACCGGTAAACTGGGAACCGGGACCGGTAAACCGGGAACCGGGACTGGTTTCTCGGAACCGTGCGGGCCTCAAAATCCGTCGTGGATTAAAATCGAACGGTCCAGAACATCAGCTTTTAATTAATGTCAGTGTATCAAGCCATCAAGGTATCACCTTATGTAAAAGCAGAACTGCAGAATCGCTTCGTAACCCTAGCATTTCCCGGCGGTATCGGACATTTGCACTAGGCTGCAGAATCGCTTCGCCACCCTAGCATTTCCTGGTGGTATTCGCATTCGCACTCGGCTGTAGAATCGCTTCGCAACCCCAGCATTTCCCGGTGTTCGGTGTTCCTGTTACGGATTTTGGATGGAGGAAGAAACTGGAGTTTGGTGTTCCGGATTGTTAGGTGATTATCTTGTTCCTGTTCCTCCTGATCTCAAGGTTTTAAGGTATTACCCAGGGCTTCTCTTTCTCGTTCTCATCGACGATTTACCTTTGCTTATAGTTTTTTCATGTTCTCCCTCTCTGGCTGCTTCACTTCTTGTCTATCGTTCGACAAACAATGAGTTTTTTTCAACTATAGCCCTAGCAGTCTGCTATTATTGATGGTTGATGCATTTATGCCCTAGCTATTACCAATTTCATATATTCCTAACTTTCTAGTCACATAATTTGACACAAATTGAGATGATATTCGTCTAATTGAGAAGAGATTTAGGGCTGGTGAAGACTTTTATTCTCTTAATTCTCTTATACTCGATACAAGAAGGGTCATCTGGGAGAAACCATTGACATACAAGTTTTTTCCTTCATGGTCAAATCAGGAGGAAATCATTTTGTCAATTTTTGTTATCTAATGTTTTAGCTTAAGAGTTGGGAAAAAGATGAAGTTGAAGTGATTAGTACCGGTGGTTGTTAGTTGTTTGGGATGCAAATATGAGAGGACATAGTTTAGTAATGCATTTTGGATACTTTGGTCTATAACCCGATATCCGGCGAGCAGTGATCGGCAGGAGCCAGACCGGCCAAAGTCCAGCAGTCCGGGTCCTAGACGAGCCAGAGGGAGGCGATATCCCTGGAGGCCCATGTGGCTCGCCCAAGGGGGGTGGATTGTATGAGGGGCGAGTGGAGCCTGTCGGCTCGCACTCGCCCCAGGAGCTTGGCGAGCAGCGGGCGAGTGGGGCTGGCCGGGCCCGCACTCGCCCAGCGCTGGGCAGAGGTGGCGAGTGACAGCTCCATCGAGCACTCGCCGCCCCTAGCGAGTGGAGGTTCCAGAGGGCCACTCGTTTAGTGTCTTGTGATGTGTTTTTACCACTCCACCAACGCTGGTCTGTATATAGCTTTCTAAAACAGCGGAGTTACGTTGTAGGCTGACCCAGCTGGGCTGCACATAGCTGTTCGGAACAGCGAAGGTTGGCTATTTGCAGGCCATTTTCAAAAATCTATACATAGACATAAGGGGGTATCTTAGAGGACATGCTTTTTTGTCCCCCGGTCTTCATACTCTTTTTGGGATACCCTCAGCTCGGCATTTGACTAGGGAGGGGAAGCACTCTAAGATCTTTCGGGTGTATGGTGGGACCTCCACACCGAGCCCTTGGGTCTGTTCCCTATTATGATCCCTTAGTTGTTTGGCTTGCGAGGGAGAAGTAAGTGAGCGATCACCCCTTCCCCAAGGGTGAGCTCCATAGAGACCGAGTTTTCTGTTTCAAAATTTTGGTGCGGTGAGCATGGATCGTGGTCAACACAGCAAATCTTCAGCAGGCTCGATGATTGGAGGAGAAGGGCAAGGTTTGGACAGGGTTGACTCGCCATGTTGAAGCCAAAAATTGGCCTCAACGAGAGTTCGGACCTTGGGGATGTAACCGACACTTATTTCTCTCAAACCTCAACCCCAAACTAGTGATAAAGGACTAACAACTGACCCAAAGCCTCAGCTGGGAGGTCCATTCTCTAACCCAGAAGTTCTCTGAGCACTTCCCCTCCAAAGCCAATTGTTGAGCTAGAAGTACCTCAGAAAGCTCTAGAAGGAAAAATGAGAGTATCAGAAAAATCTGCCTTCTAGGGTATCATGTGGGTGTATTTATAGATTTTTAATATTTGGTCTGCAAAAATCGTAATTTTGCTGCCCTAAAATTACTAAAATGCCCCTAGGTTGGTCTGTCAATAGCCAAACTCCGTTGTTCTGAGGGGCTAAATGTAGACCCAGGGGTATTTGGGTAATTTCAGGTGTGGGTCCCATCTAGCGAAAGTTCTTCCTGCTGAGCTCTATGTGAACCTTGCTCGTTCTGAGCGCGAGCCATCCCGCCTACCCCGGGCGGGAACCAAAAGACTGAAGGGGAGTTGAGTGGAGAAGCATCACTCAACGCCGAGGGCTGATGGGCTTCCGCCAACCTGAGGCACGAGCCCCTGCGCCTACCCAAGGCGGGATCCTTTCCGCCCGCCCTGGTTCAGCTATGGCCTAAACCTAAAACCTGCTCGACAAAAATAACTTAAGTCGAAGGCTCAGTTCGACAAATTTGCGTTCGACGAATTAACGTTCTCATCTCGACAAATTGAACCTTCTCAGTTCGCCGAATTAGACCTTCGCGATTCGACGAATTAGGGTTCGACGAGTCGTGCTCGACGAACGGGCATTACTCGACCCCTAGGTGAGAGCCTTCCTGCCTACTTACGATAAGATCTCTCCCGCCCGCTATCTTATCTGATCCAATTTCAAGACCAAAGCTAGCCCAATCCAGGTCCTCGGGGCATCTTGGTCCCACCCAGGGAATATGGGGTTGTACACAATCCCCGCACTTTGTGAGCTCGCCTTGCGCTCGAAAAGACACGTCCAACCCCTAATATTTGGTGGGTGCTTGCTGAACTGGCAGGGAATCTTTCTGCGGACCCCACATTTGTCTTATATATACACTGCTGAGTTTGTTTCTCAGGCTATCCCTGTTGTCATTGCTCTCTGCTTGAGCTTCTGCAAAGCCATGAAAATGCATCCCAAGTGTGTCGAAAAAGCACTCTCGCAAGAACTTTAGGCTCGCCTTGTCACGGCCCATGCGCGGTCTCATGCCAAATACGCCAAAGTTGCTCCTTGGCTGATGGGCAAGAGGCCAGCTGGCGAGAAGCGAGCTGGCGGGAAGCCAGCTGGCGAGAAGCCAGGTTGCGAGAACTCCCACCCAAAGAAAAAGAAAAAGGCCAAGTTGGTCAAGAGAGACCGCTTAAAAGAAAATCAAGCCTCGCCTACCCCGACTCCTAACCGAGATGAGAAACCTTCTTCCCTGCTGGAGGTACTTTCCTCGCCTTACCCATTAGCGCGGACTGTTAAAGAGTTGGAACGGGATTGCGTACTGATGTATCGCTCTTCTCGTCGGGGATGGTGCTGAAATACGTTGCCGAATTTCTACTGGCGGATACAGAGGCGACCAGCCTTTTCAATGAGGATCTGCCGTCAGTCTCGGGGGTTGCACTGCCAGTCTCTGGGGCTACCCCTCCGACTACCCCGGCTGATCCCCTAAGCTCTCCTGGTATTTATCCCTTTCGCTGGCTTGGCACCGCTTTAAATGATCTGTTTCTCCTTTTCGCTGACCTAACCTCTCGCAGCACCTATTCCTGGGAGCCCAAACCTCGTTGATCAGTGGCCCAGGATTTCTCCTCCCAAAAATCTTACCAATCTGGCGCCCGATCCCGCCCTCCCCGCCGGAGGGGTCATCTCAGAGCCAACTGCACCTGCGTCGGGATCCCATCCCTCGGTGAGAGAGGGTGTCTCTGTTCCCCTACTGGACGAGACCGAGACCTTGGAGCGTAGGACGTTTCGTCCGGGTCGGGGCAAGCCACTCCACCTGCTCTTCGAAAAATGTTCAGATCGCCAGCCCGGCCCTTCTCGCCAGCCATCGGGGCAGGGCACCCATCGCACTTTAGGTATGCGAGAACCTTCCAGCTTTTCTTTTTCTACCCTTTCGATCTGACTAAAATCCGCCTTCCAGATCCAATGGAGCAGAAGGAGGAAGGTGAAGAAGATGAAGAAGAAGAAAACGGGGAAGACTCGCCCCTCCCCTCCTCTGGCGAGATGGAGGACTTTCTCGAGGCCTCCAGGAGTGGCAAGGCGCGGAGGCAGAGGATTTTGGTGATCCTGTAGAAGCTCGCGCGGGGGCAGCGAGCCAACTCTGCGGTGGTGAAGAGAATCCACGGGATGATGGAGCGGCGGCTGGCGATCGTCGAGCGGGACTGCGCCTACCTCATTGGCGGGGCGGAGCCCCAGGACATGCTTTCCACCGAGACCTCCCCAGGAAGATAGGTTGCGCGGGTTCGAGATCAGCTCCGCCTCGCCAACCAGGGGATGACAGCCCTGACGGCCTTCTTCGATCCGCGAGTGTCTCCGAGGTCTGGTAGGCGAGGTCTGGGTCGTTGGCGGTGGGAGCCGTACTTAGCCCTATTGGGCTAGCTTCTTCTTTACCCACCCCCTCAGCCTACCCTTCCCGCTTTGTACCCCTTGCGCCTCATGGCGACGAATAATTATTATTTATTATCATTGTTATTTCGCAACTCTCACCCATCAAGAGCCCCTCTATGTCTGTACTTTTTCTTTATGTGTTTTATGTTTTCACATCTGATGCTTTGCAAATGCTTGACTCTCACGCCCTGCTCAACACTTCTCGCCCGCTATGAATGTTTGCTTTTACCCTAGCCCTTCCTGGAGGTTTTCGCTTTCTGCAGGTCCAAGGAGTGCCGACGAGGCAGGATGGAAATCGAGGAGTCAAAACATCGGGATTTGCTGACCTGTTGACTGTACCCCCACCGCATTTAGGAAAAAACTCATAATTATCGAATTTTCTATAAATAGGCCGATCCACCTACCACATTTACTTCTATGTATTCACTTCTTTGATTCCAAGCATTCGACCTCCTCCCGACTGCTCTTGCCGATCTTTGCAGAGCCACGGCTCTCGCCTCCCCAATTTTTCCTCTCTGCTCGCCTTCTATTCAAGATGCCTGGCGAGCGCCATGGTCGCTTCAAGTGTTCGCAACCCTTCCTAGAACACAAATTCCCCCCCTGCTGGTTGACTCTGGAGGAGTTCGACATGATAGTCGCCAACTTCATCCCCACCGGGTTCACTGTGCGGAACCCCAGGAATGACCTTAGTGTTAATCTTGCACCGGACGGGGAGCTTGTCATTCCCCTGGAACACTTTGAGGTGGGCTTCTGCCTCCCACTCTAGTCGGAAGTTCGTCAGGCCCTTCGGTACTATGGGGTTGTGCCGGCCCAGCTCAACCCAAATTTTGTCGTGATCTTGGTGGCGTTCATCTGCTACATGCGGGCGGAAAGGATTGAATTCAGTCTGCCCATCTTTCGGAATCTGTTCAACTTCCGCGCGAAAGGTGGGGTGGTCTTCTTCTCGGGGCAGTTGGTGAAGAAGAGCAGTCTCGCCAACAAGAACCACCACTGGGGACAGACATTTATTTGTGTCTCTGGTGACTTTGGAAACATCCCGTTTGCGCTAGTTCAGTGAGACGACACGACCTACAAGCCTCCCGCTCTCGAGGTGCGCGTGGGCGCCCTCGTCGAATTCTTCGAGACCAAGACTTTCAATGTACTCTTCCTTCGGCGAGGCCTGGATTCCCTCCCGCCGGTTCATCCCTGCTGAAAGAAATTGTACCTAATCACCTAGCGGGGGGTGAATATGTGACCTTAATCGTTTTAAACTTTTAGGCAGATTTAATCACAGAATTCACAGAACTATAAACAGCATACACAGAATCAGATACACACAGAGTACACACAGTTTTATAGTGGTTCCCCAAGGTCTGGGTACATCCACTTTCCCCCTTCGCCTATCTAGTAGTGTACTAGATTCGGCCAAACTCCTCCACTATTCCTCAGATCCTCAGATCTTACACTCAGAACCCCAACTAGGTTCCTACAACTCAGGCTCAAAGCCCTACCACTCAGTCTTCACCAAGACCTATACTCAGCCTTCAACAAGGCCTACACTCAGCCCTCAACAAGGCCTACACTTAGAGAAAAGTATCTCCTACACTCAGGCACACAGGCCCTACCACTCAGCCTTTATAATTTCAGGCTTACAACTCAGATCCCTTAGGATCCTACAAGAAATTAAGATTACAAAGTATATACCCACAACTCAGAATGAGAGAGAAGAGTTGACAGGTTTCTTGATGAGTTCTTGGAAGACCTTTGCTGAGATCAACCTCCCTTGGCTTCCTTCAAAGCTTCTTGAATTTAGAACATAGTAGGGTTGAGTCTCTATGCAGATGATCTTCAATCACTGCTGACTTAAGAATCAGATCTCAATCTGAAACTTTCTTCACATCCTGGTTCAACAGCTGTCTTCTTAGAAGGAGCTCTCTCTCTCCAACTTCTTAGATCTTCTGATCACTTCAATTGATTGTTCAATGAATTGCTTGATCATCCTGATTGCTGACAGAATAAGCCTTTATATAGGCTTTCTTCATGGTGACCGGCTGATCCGGTTCCTAACAGCTTTTTGACAGCTCTGATAGTTACAGTAGACCGTCTGGAATGGTAGCTGTCAAGTCATCCAGTCACTTCTTGAATTTTCTGTAACTGTCTGAAAGTATCAAGACAGTCAGTCTTTAAGTGTCGACACTTATAGACTAAGTGTCGACACAAGTAGACTAAGTGTCGACACTAGCCTTCATGGTGTCGACACAACTCCTTGTGTTGTAGAAATTACTTCTCGACACTACTTCTTCAGAATGTGTCGACACTGATATTGTGTGTCGACACAACTCCTTGTTCTTCAGTACTTAGTTGAATTCTGCTAAGTGTCGACACAACTCCTTTGTGTCGACACATCTTCTTGTGTTGAACTTGTTAAGTGTCGACATATCTTCTTGGTGTCGACACATGCCTTCTGTGTTGATTCTTTTGCTGAGTGTCGACACATCTCCTTTGTGTCAACACTTGTACTTAGACTTCATTGAAATTTGCTGAGTGTCGACATAGCCTCCTAGTGTCGACACTTTCTTCATGTGTTGAGACTTTTGCTGTGTGTCGACACATTCTTCATTATGTCGACACTTGTACTTAAACTCTGTTGAAGTTTGCTGAGTGTTGACACAGCCTCCTAGTGTCGAGACTTGTACTTGAACTTTGTTGATGTTTTGCTGAGTGTCGACACAGCCTCCTAGTGTCGACACTTTTGATGTCGACAAAGTTCCTCTGGGTGTCGACACAGCTTCTTTGGACATTTCTTCATTGTGTGTCGACACAGCCTGTATGTGTCGACACTTTCCTTCTGGTGTCGACTTTGCATCCCTGGTGTCGACACAACTACTCCAAGTGTCGACACAGCTTCTCTGGGTGTCGACACAAGTCTTCTTAAGTGTCGACACTTTTCTTCTAGGTGTCGACACATGGACTTAGAAACTTTAAGCTTTCCCTGCAATTACTTAACCTGCACAAGGCAACTCAAAATACATCAAATACACCTTAATGTATATCATTGAGTAGGGTGAGGCTTCTTCAAATCAGGTACATTTTTTCCAATGTATCCAACAATCTCCCCCTATTTGGAGAAGTCATAACCCTTAGTCAATGATATACACCATACATAACAAATTCACAGTATGATATAAAACAATAATAAATGACAGGGTAAGTACATAAACATGTATTAAACAAAACATGTATACACAAATATCTCAGAACAATTAATGTAATAGTTGAACATATGTCACATTGTTCTAACAACTTCAACATTTTCATTATTCAAAAGTTTATAGAAAGTTTTAATACAAGTGATTACACATAGTAAACTTAAGAAACATTTCTATCCTAAGGCTGCTCAGGCTCCTTGATCACAATGCCCTTTCTAGTTTGTATCTTTGCTTGGACAGGAGCTTCAGTATCATCAGCAATAGCAGGCTTCTTCCCTTTAAGATCTTTATTCTTCAGCCTTGATCTTTTGCCTTTCAAAGTAATGATAAGGCTTTGTAAAGTACTTGCTAGGCTCCTGTGCAGTAGGAGGTAGCTTTCCCATCTTAGCCTTTCTTCTATATTGAACAATTGCCTCTTGCATGTTCTCATGTATCCTCCACTCCAGTTCAGAATACCACTTGCCTCTATCCTGGATATTGTCCTTGGCAGCTTTCCAAGCAGTCAAAATGATATTCCTGGAGGTGGGGCTCCATTGCTCAAAATCAGGCCTAAGTTCAACTTGCTCTCTGAACCTTTTCTTAGACAATTGAGTCTCTTGTTCTTTTAGCAAAGCCTCTTGTTCTTTCAGTATTGCCTCTGGCACTGGCTGAACAACTTTCTCAATGATGACATTCTGATTTCCTTCAGGAGGACTATACATTGACTGTATATCTTGATGTATCATATCAAAGTCTGGTGGAGGGTATATCACTTGAGCCACTTCATCTTGCTCCCCTCCAAGATATGCAGGATTAATTCCAGACTCTGCCACATTATCATCATCACATAATGGAGGATATCCAAGGGTGGCTCTAATGGAATTTGAAATCCATTTCGCATGATCAGATCTGGCTTTGACTAACACCCTCTCCCCCTTTATGACTTCTCTTTCAATGTGATCTCTAAGATCATCTTTCTGGAATCTTATCTGGGCATTCAGATTGTAACAGCCCAAAGTTCTGAAACAGGAAAAATTTGGGTGACACGGCCTGGGACACGGGCGTGTCCCAGGGCGTGTCAGGTGACACGGCCTGCGACACGGGCGTGTCGCAGGGCGTGTCAAGGCAGTGTCGACAGTCGACTTAGGTGTCGACGATTTTCGCTCGACGATCGTCGAGAGGAGGCACACGGCCTAGGACACGGGCGTGTCCATGGCCGTGTCGTTGAGTGTCGAGTGTCGAGATCGTCGAGTGTCGAGATCGTCGAGTGTCGAGTGTCGAGTGTCGAGATAGGTGACACGGCCTGTGACACGGGCGTGTCACAGGGCGTGTCAAATCGGAACGACGAGCTCAGCCCGCCGAAAGATTTTCGACAGGGCGTGTCGTTGTGCCGTGTCTGGGCACACGGCCTGGGACACGGGCGTGTCACAGGCCGTGTGAAGTCTCGGGATGATTTGGGATTTTTTTCACCCAGGTACACGGCCACAGACACGGGCGTGTCTGAAGGCGTGTTGGTGACACGGCCCATGACACGGGCGTGTCCCATGGGCGTGTCACTGGTTTGGATAGGTCGGTTGACCACCGCTTGAGGCACACGACCAGGCACACGGCCGTGTTCGAGGCCGTGTCTGGTAAAAATTGGTGTTTTTGGCAGAATCGTGGCCGTCCATTCCTTCAGTCTGGATCCAAGGGCTGAAAGCTCTTCTTCTTTTTCCTTAAGGGCCGAAGTCAGAGATTGATTTCTCATTTACTTTGGCCTTAACCTTTCTTCAAGAGAGAGAAAGAGAGAAAGAAAGGAGGAGGAAGAAGGGAAGGGGGCTGCTGTTGGTGGTGCTGCGGTTTACCGGCGAGAGATCCGAAGCCAGCGTTGCGGAGGAAACGATCTTGCGCGTCTTGCAAGCTATCTTGGAATCCATGGCACCGAAGCGATCGTCAAGGGTAACGACCTTTCTTCCTAAGCCATGTGAAGGCTTCCTTTTAGCATATCTTTGTGAGTTCCCCCACCAAGAGGTGGCTGGTTTTGGGACTCTTTGGGTGGATGTGTGAAATCCCCCTTGTTAGCATATAGATCCGGAACTGGAGTACGGAATAGGCATGCTGTGTGAAGCCCATCTGGATAGGTTGGTCTAGATTGGTGATGTTGCATACGAACCGGAGAAAACTCCGTGAAAAACGTGTAGTGTACGGAGTCTACGGGTTAGGCCTGCGAAAAGGAGTAGCAGGAAGTACTGGGGTGGTAGCCCAGGAAAATAGCCTTGTGATGGTTTTGGGTCCAACCTGTGAATGATGCACAGGTAGTCCTGGTGGGACCAGGAAAGGCCCTTTTTGTGATGCTTGATGTCATAGGGTGTCCACCTGTGGAGCGAGTCACAGGAAGTACTGGTGTGCCCAGGAAAGACCCCTGACATTTGTGCTTATGCGGTGTCCACCTGTGGAGAGAGAGTCACAGGAAGTACTGGTGTGCCCAGGAAAGACCCGCTGTTGTTGTGAGAAAATGGGTGTAAGGCTTATGCCCAGGCTTGAATGCCAGGAACAGGATTGGTGAGACCGACCCGTGCCTTTGATATAGCCATGAGTACGCTGCACGCGGAAAGGGCAAGGCGATTTGAGCAACGGGGGGGTGGAGGATCCGACCTGCGCTATGTCCGTCTGACGTGAGACCAAAAGTGCGGTCTGTTGGAGCGCATAGCAAGAGTCTTCGGCCTGCGCGCCATGACACAAAGGGGGGCTACGGGCCATCCCGGTGTCCGAGGACTAACTCCGGCTGCACGCCATGGAGTAAATGCTCAAGAGTGTTACCGTTGGGTGTTAACCCTGATACGGTGGTGGGCAAGAGATTGCCAGAACACCAAGAATGTGCCCTGAGTGCACGGACCGTTGGGCCGGGCCGCGAATGGTTGTGATGGCTTGTGTGCGTGAAAGCACATTTTGATATATTGTCATACTTGTGATATGATATGCCTGCAGGGAAAAATACCGCTGCCCCGAGAGAAGGGGTAGGGTCGTTATAATTTGGTCAGCTGAACGCTGACCGTTGCTTTTGTTTGCCACCGGTGGGTGGATTGTCCCTTGCACAGGTGCTGGAGAGCCGAGCGGGACGCATAGAGGTTAATGCTCCTGCTGGTGCTGCTGCTGCTGCTAGCCCTCGAAGGCTGTTCTTTGTGTGTTTTCTTTTCGTGGCCGGCCTGCGCGCCATTTTGTTAGGCCACTGTTTGAAAGCCCTGTAAGGCCTTAAGGCCAACACTTGTGACATGTTGTAAGACATTCCTATATGTATAAAATGTGGAGTTTTATGTTTGGACATTCATGAGGAGTTCAAGTAGTTAGGCTTCCGCTAGAATGCTTGTGATAGGTGCGATTGCGCTACTCTGGTATCATCCTGTACCTTCACCGACTGTTTTGTGGTATATCCTGTGGGGCCCCGGCCGGACCTTCTAGAATATATCATATGAACGGATGGGGTTGTTACATTTTTGGTATCGGTTGTCTTGGTCTTTCCCTCTCGAAGTCGTGGCCGACTTCTTTTGTGGGGTGGAGAGCACGTGTTTGTGCAAACCAAAGTCTACGAATGAACTCCTGAATGTCCATGATAGGAATGCAAATTGGTTTGTTTGAGGAACCTGCGTGTTCCTATTGTGTGTTGTTTGCTTGGGTACGACCGCTAATGTATGTGTCTTGTCCACCTTTAGGTGACACGAAGTGGAGCTGGGCCGTCTGCGTCCCAGCATTCTGATGAGAGTAGGGCACCAGCTGAGGTGCCTACACCTCCACCGTCTGCCGAGCATGTACGGTTAGTTGCGGAGGCATTATTTACCATGATCCAAGGCCAGCCACTTAGGCAGGAACAAGTGGATGTTAGGCCAGAACAGGTGGAGGCAAGGCCGGAACCTGTAGTGGATGTGGCTCCTCGAACAGCTGAGAAGCAACTAACACGGTTCATGAGTTTCCATCCGCCTACATTTTCGGGAGCGGGTACTCCGACGCAGGCAGAGGATTGGTTATCGCGCGTCAAGAGAGTTTTGACGGCGATTGGCACGGCGGAAAGTCAGAAGGTTACCTTAGCTACATTCTTGCTTGAAGGAGAAGCTCGATTGTGGTGGGATGAGATAGAGTTACATCATTTGGCGGGTCGTCCGTTAGCTCAAGTTTCCATGAATGAATTCTCTCGACTGTTCCTAGCGAAGCACCTTCCTACGGCGCAACGGATAGCCATGGAAAACGAATTCCAAAGGTTAACTCAAGGTGATGGCAGTGTTGACGCGTACCTGCATGAGTTTACTCGCTTAGGGCGGTATGCGGGTTCGATATTTGCTGATGAGCAAAGGAAGACCAATAGGTTCTATGAAGGCCTGAGGGACGAGTTGAGGTTCCTTGTGTCAAGTTCTGTGAACCAAGGTTTCCAAGCTTTGGTAGACACTGCAAGTGCGCTGGAGAAGGATATGAAGAGGGTGCAAGGGAAGAGAGCGTTGGTTGTGACGCAACCAGAGTGGAAGGCACCCCGATCGGGAAAATCGTTTTATAAGAAGAGATGGGGTAAGAAGTCCAAGTCTAGTGGACAAGCTCCTTCATCAGTTGCAACAGGAGCAACATCAGGGGCAACCTCCAAACCAGAAACTCGTACCTGCTTTAATTGTGGTAGGATGGGGCATATTGCGCGAGATTGCTGGATGCCGCCAAAGAGTGAAAAGAAGGCGGGAGCATCTTATGCAGAGAAAGGAAAAGCGGTGGTGGATTCTTCTGCCTCGCAAGCGCAACCTCGGGTCTACAATCTTGGCCTGCAGGAGGCCATCAAGCAGAGTGACGTGGTCACAGGTATGAGTTTAGTTTTGCATATGCTATTGTTTGTATGCGTAGCTTAGTACCCCTATGTTTGTGGTTTGTGTGTGTGACATGTTTGTCATAGGTTTTGTGATGATTCGGGACACGTTGGCGCGAGCACTGTTTGATACAGGTGCATTGCATTCTTTTCTGTCTAGTGAATTTCTTACGCGGCTTGGGATACCCAGTCGTGCAAAGGCAGATAGCGTCAGAGTGGTGTTGCCGAATGGTTGTTGGATGCTTGCGGATCAAGCTTGCGATGTGGCGGTTCAAGTAGGAAGTCGGGATTTTTGTTTAACCGCATTTGTTTGCCAATTTCGGAATTCGATGTGATTTTTGGGATGGATTGGCTTGCGGAGCAACATGCTATGATTGATTGCCAGTCCAAAGAAATCACGTTGGGCCAGAATACCGAACAGGAGACCAAGTTCGCGGGTATGCGAGGAGTAGGCGGGACGTTGATGTCTGCACTCCAGGTAGTCAAAGCTGTTCGGAAGGGTGCGGAGTGTTACTTTGCACTAATTCAGGCTGTTGAGCCTAAGGCCACTTTGTGCGAGGTTCCGATTGTGGCAGAATTTGCTGATGTGTTTCCCGCAGATCTCCCTGGGCTACCACCCCAGCGGGAGATTGACTTCACAATTGAGCTGGTGCCAGGTGCGAAACCAGTGGCCCGTTCGCCATATCGCGTTGCGCCTAAAGAGATGGCTGAGTTGAAGGTTCAACTACAAGAAATGCTAGAGCAAGGCTATATCCGCCCAAGTATGTCACCTTGGAGCGCGCCTGTGCTTTTTGTAAAGAAGAAAGATGGTGGGTTACGGTTGTGTATAGACTACCGTGAATTGAATAAGCTGACTGAGAAGAATAAGTATCCGATACCTCGGATTGATGAATTATTTGATCAGCTAGTGGGCTCGACCGTCTATTCAAAGTTGGACCTGAAGTCTGGTTATTACCAGTTAAGGATTCGGGAAGGTGACATTCCCAAAACAGCATTTGGAACGCGTTATGGGCACTATGAGTTCACAGTCATGCCCTTTGGCTTGTGCAATGCGCCCTCTGTGTTTATGGATTTGATGCACCGCATTTTTCGTGAGTACCTGGATCTGTTTGTGATAGTGTTCATTGATGATATCCTGGTGTACTCAAAGTCGAAAGCTGAGCATGAGATTCATTTGCGGTTAGTGTTGAATACGTTGAGGCAAAATCAGCTCTATGCCAAGTTCTCGAAGTGCGAGTTTTGGCTATCGTCAGTGGCATTTTTGGGCCATGTGGTGAGTGGAGCGGGCATTGCCGTGGATCCAGCAAAGATAAGAGCCATACAAGATTGGCCAATATTGTCTTCCGTGGCCGAAGTTCGGAGTTTCCTTGGACTTGCGGGCTACTATAGAAGATTTGTTGAAAATTTCTCGCGGATCGCTTTGCCGCTAACCACCCTGACGCGAAAGGATCAGAAGTTCGTTTGGACGCCAGAGTGCGCACGAGCTTTTGAAGAGCTGAAGGTTCGGTTGACCACGGCGCCGGTGTTGTCTTCGCCATGTGGAACCGATGGCTTTGTGATTTATAGTGATGCCTCAGGGAGCGGCTTAGGCTGCGTTCTTCTGCAGAGCGGAAAGGTGATTGCTTATGGCTCACGCCAGCTGAAGGTGCACGAGCGAAACTATCCCGTCCATGATCTGGAACTAGCGGCGGTGATTTTTGCACTTAAGCTGTGGCGACACTACCTTTATGGAGTGAAGGTGGAGATCTATACTGACCATAAGAGCCTCAAGTATCTATTAGAGCAGAAAGAGTTGAACATGCGACAACGAAGGTGGTTGGAGTTCCTTGGGGACTACACTTTCGAGATTCACTATATACCCGGGAAGGGAAATGTTGTCGCGGATGCCTTAAGTCGGCGGGTTCCGGCTAGAGCGAATTGGTTACAAAGGCATGATGAACGTCTTATCCAGGAATTGGAGGCATTGGAGATCTCTTGTGTTGACAAGAATTCCACTACCAGTGCATGTTTGAACTGGACCGAGGTGCAATGTGACCTTGCGGACCGAGTTCGACGGGCAACGGAGTTGGATGAATATCTCTTGCGCTATGTGACTGAAGGGCCAGAAGGCAAATTCACCTGGAATGACGGTCTTTTGCGAAAAGAGAGCCGTTTGTGCGTCCCAAATGTGGGGAAGTTGAGGGAAGAACTGATGTATGAAGCACATTATACAAAGTATTCCATTCACCCCGGGAGCACAAAGATGTTCAACGATATGAAAAAGCTCTTTTGGTGGCCAGGGCTCAAGAAAGATATTGCCCTTTATGTGGCCAAATGCCAAACATGTGCGATGGTAAGTCTGAATGCCAAAAGCCGGGCGGTTATTTGAAGTCACTACCGATCCCAGTGTGGAAATTTGATGATATTTCCATGGATTTTGTGCATGGATTGCCAAGATCGCAGCGAGGAAATGATTCCATCTGGGTGATAGTTGACCGGTTAACAAAAGTAGCACATTTTCTCCCGAACAGACGGGATGATTCAGTTGAATATTTGGCAAAGTTATACGTTTCAGATTGTGCGGCTTCACGGTGTTCCTCGGAGCATCGTAAGTGATAGAGATGGGCGATTCACGTCAAATGATTGGAGGCTAGTTCACCGACTGTTGGGCACGAAATTGACTTTCAGTACGGCCTTTCATCCCCAAACGGATGGCCAAACTGAACGTACCAACAGAACAATGGAAGACATGCTCCGAATGTGCGCCCTTGATTTCGGAAAGAGATGGGAAGATCATCTCTATATGGTAGAGTTTGCTTATAATAACAGCTACCAGGCAAGTATTGGGATGGCACCATATGAAGCCCTATATGGAAGGAAATGTCGTACTCCCTTGGCTTGGGTAGAAGCGGGTGAAGCTCGGATTGTTAGACCAAATGAGGTGGATGAAGCAAACTCAACCATTCGGACTATTCGAGAGAGATTGCTAGTTGCTCAAGATCGACAAGCGAAGTACTACAACGCCAAGCACCGGAACGTTGAATTTGCGGTTGGCGATTCGGTCTACTTGAAGATCAAGCCATTCAAAGGTGTCTCCAGGATTCGACGATTGAAAAAGTTGAGTCCAAGGTTTTTGGTCCCTTTGAAGTGGTTGAGCGAATTGGCGAAGCAGCTTATCGGCTAGCTCTGTCGGCGGACTTGGGTGGGTTACATGATGTCTTTCACATCTCGGTGCTGCGGAAAGCCGTGAAAGATCCAGCTCAAGTGATCGCGGATGATCGTGTGCCGGTGGAGTATGGGCTAACAACGAGAGTTAGACCCATTCGGATCGAAGATCGAGCCGAGAAACAGTTGCGGAACAAGACGGTCGGTATGGTGAAAGTCCGGTGGGACAACTGCGGCCGTGAAGAGTTGACGTGGGAACGCGAGCAGACCATGCGAGAAGAGTTCCCTGAGTTGTTTCTGTAATTGTAGCGAGACTGTTGTAACATAAACATGAGATATTGTTACATTTTTCTTGCTGTCTTTTTGTTACTTTCCTGTCTCTGAATTTCGAGGACGAAATTTTTTGTAGGAGGGGAGGATTGTAACAGCCCAAAGTTCTGAAACAGGAAAATTTGGGTGACACGGCCTGGGACACGGGCGTGTCCCAGGGCGTGTCAGGTGACACGGCCTGCGACACGGGCGTGTCGCAGGGCGTGTCAAGGCAGTGTCGAAGTCGGCTTTGTGTCGACGATTTTTCGCTCGACGATCGTCGAGAGGAGGCACACGGCCTAGGACACGGGCGTGTCCATGGCCGTGTCGTTGAGTGTCGAGTGTCGAGATCGTCGAGTGTCGAGATCGTCGAGTGTCGAGTGTCGAGTGTCGAGATAGGTGAACACGGCCTGTGACACGGGCGTGTCACAGGGCGTGTCAAATCGGAACGACGAGCTCAGCCCGCCGAAAGATTTTCGACAGGGCGTGTCGTGTGCCGTGTCTGGGCACACGGCCTGGGACACGGGCGTGTCACAGGCCGTGTGAAGTCTCGGGATGATTTGGGATTTTTTTTCACCCAGGTACACGGCCACAGACACGGGCGTGTCTGAAGGCGTGTTGGTGACACGGCCCATGACACGGGCGTGTCCCATGGGCGTGTCACTGGTTTGGATAGGTCGGTTGACCACCGCTTGAGGCACACGGCCAGGCACACGGCCGTGTTCGAGGCCGTGTCTGGTAAAAATTGGTGTTTTTGGCAGAATCGTGGCCGTCCATTCCTTCAGTCTGGATCCAAGGGCTGAAAGCTCTTCTTCTTTTTCCTTAAGGGCCGAAGTCAGAGATTGATTTCTCATTTACTTTGGCCTTAACCTTTCTTCAAGAGAGAGAAAGAGAGAAAGAAAGGAGGAGGAAGAAGGGAAGGGGGCTGCTGTTGGTGGTGCTGCGGTTTACCGGCGAGAGATCCGAAGCCAGCGTTGCGGAGGAAACGATCTTGCGCGTCTTGCAAGCTATCTTGGAATCCATGGCACCGAAGCGATCGTCAAGGGTAACGACCTTTCTTCCTAAGCCATGTGAAGGCTTCCTTTTAGCATATCTTTGTGAGTTCCCACACCAAGAGGTGGCTGGTTTTGGGACTCTTTGGGTGGATGTGTGAAATCCCCCTTGTTAGCATATAGATCCGGAACTGGAGTACGGAATAGGCATGCTGTGTGAAGCCCATCTGGATAGGTTGGTCTAGATTGGTGATGTTGCATACGAACCGGAGAAAACTCCGTGAAAAACGTGTAGTGTACGGAGTCTACGGGTTAGGCCTGCGAAAAGGAGTAGCAGGAAGTACTGGGGTGGTAGCCCAGGAAAATAGCCTTGTGATGGTTTTGGGTCCAACATGTGAATGATGCACAGGTAGTCCTGGTGGGACCAGGAAAGGCCCTTTTTATGATGCTTGATGTCATAGGGTGTCCACCTGTGGAGCGAGTCACAGGAAGTACTGGTGTGCCCAGGAAAGACCCCTGACATTTGTGCTTATGCGGTGTCCACCTGTGGAGAGAGAGTCACAGGAAGTACTGGTGTGCCCAGGAAAGACCCGCTGTTGTTGTGAGAAAATGGGTGTAAGGCTTATGCCCAGGCTTGAATGCCAGGAACAGGATTGGTGAGACCGACCCGTGCCTTTGATATAGCCATGAGTACGCTGCACGCGGAAAGGGCAAGGCGATTTGAGCAACGGGGGGGGTGGAGGATCCGACCTGCGCTATGTCCGTCTGACGTGAGACCAAAAGTGCGGTCTGTTGGAGCGCATAGCAAGAGTCTTCGGCCTGCGCGCCATGACACAAAGGGGGGCTACGGGCCATCCCGGTGTCCGAGGACTAACGCCGGCTGCACGCCATGGAGTAAATGCTCAAGAGTGTTACCGTTGGGTGTTAACCCTGATACGGTGGTGGGCAAGAGATTGCCAGAACACCAAGAATGTGCCCTGAGTGCACGGACCGTTGGGCCGGGCGGCGAACGGTTGTGATGGCTTGTGTGCGTGAAAGCACATTTTGATATATTGCCATACTTGTGATATGATATGCCTGCAGGGAAAAATACCGCTGCCCCGAGAGAAGGGGTAGGGTCGTTATAATTTGGTCAGCTGAACGCTGACCGTTGCTTTTGTTTGCCACCGGTGGGTGGATTGTCCCTTGCACAGGTGCTGGAGAGCCGAGCGGGACGCATAGAGGTTGATGCTCCTGCTGGTGCTGCTGCTGCTGCTAGCCCTCGAAGGCTGTTCTTTGTGTGTTTTCTTTTCGTGGCCGGCCTGCGCGCCATTTTGTTAGGCCACTGTTTGAAAGCCCTGTAAGGCCTTAAGGCCAACACTTGTGACATGTTGTAAGACATTCCTATATGTATAAAATGTGGAGTTTTATGTTTGGACATTCATGAGGAGTTCAAGTAGTTAGGCTTCCGCTAGAATGCTTGTGATAGGTGCGATTGCGCTACTTTGGTATCATCCTGTACCTTCACCGACTGTTTTGTGGTATATCCTGTGGGGCCCCGGCCGGACCTTCTAGAATATATCATATGAACGGATGGGGTTGTTACACAGATAGTTTACTCCATCTTTGTAGAAAGGTTTCAACCTTTGGATCTTTTCAGTTATTAGCTTCTGGGAATCCTGAAGTGCAGAAGTAACAACAGTAATACCTTCTTATAAGGCTTTATCAAATTCTGCCTTGGCTGTAGTCATGGTTGTAGTCTAACCAGTAGTTATATTCTTCATTTCTGCTACTATTGCATTATGTGAAGCAGTGAGATTATCATTCATCCTTAACTGATTTTCCAGAACATAGTCTTGCTTCACTTCTAGCTCATCAAGTTGTGTCTTAATTTTTTCTTGATGTGTGGCCAGATAGACTACTGCATTTCCTCCCTTATGGAAAAAGCCAGTCATTTCTTTCTTGTTCAGATTTACTTCAAATCTGATTGAATTGATGTCTTGGGCCAGATCAAACTGCAGAGATTTATTCCCTTCATCTACATACTTTTCCAGAGCTTGCCTTTGCTCATCCAGCTTAATCTGCATTGCCACCATCAATGAACTGTAGTCAGTAGATGGGGCAGACTGTGGTGCAATTGTTTGCAAAGCCTTTTTGTATGTCTGGCTCCTCCTCTTGAAGACTTGAAATTTCCTCTTCTTGGCTCTTGCAGCTTCTTCATCCTCTGAAGCAGATGTGCTAGCTATATCAACCCTGTCCTTAGGGCTAGGAGGAAAATCCTTCCTAGGAACCTGCTCAGCATTCTTTGGCACTTCAGGTTCTTTATTTGCAGTTTCTTCTTCAATCTCCACATGCTCCCCCTCAATAATTACTTTCTCCCCCTCAGCAGCAGCGTTTTATTTCTCAAAATCTGTTTGGAGAAGATCTGGGAATAGCTCCTCTAAGGTAAATTCCTGGTGTGTATGAGGTGGAGTTACTCTTATCTCATCAACAACTTGATCAGCAACAGATGTGTCTTCCATGACAACATCCTGAGGTTGACTAAGAATCTGAGGTGGCAGATTAACATCAGATAATGTGTCAGTCACAATGTCATTCTCAACAGGGAAATCTAATTGGTTGATTTCAGTTATTACCTTAAGTATAGTTTGAGAAGCTTGTTCACTCTCTAGTGGAGTTGGCTCTTCCACAAGTAGAGGCTCCCCCTGGATTGAATCCTGGTGAGTTGGGCTTGCTGAGGGTATCTCCCCCTTCCTCTCTGCATCTTCTTGTCTTGCTGGAGATTGTCCAGCATTTCCAGTGTCTTCCTCTTCAGGAGTAAAAACAACTTGCTCTTCAGAGCTACTTGAGGATTCTTGAGCCACAGGGGCTGTCTTCTTCTTCTTCTTCTTCTTCTGGGGTGTTTCCTTCACTGGAGATGGCAATTCTTTGGTCAATACTATATCCCACCTAGAGAAGATTCTTAAATCCATTCTCCTCATGTGGTTAATCTTAGTTCCAGCTGCTTGGTTCATCACCTCTGGTATACTACCAGCTAGGTAAAGACTTAGTATTCTACCCAAATTGGGCTTCTTCATACTCTCTTTTATCTTCTCAAACACAACTGCAGACCAAACAGTAGTAAGTTTGAAAATAATCCTGGTCATTAGACTGAACATGTGAGCTGAGATTCTGTCATGGCCTCCAGGCTTGCTTAGGATGACTTTGCCCACAATCTCAGATAGAAACTTGTCTTGCATATTCATTCCCTTTCTGTTGAAAACAGATCCAATTTTCATTTTGGAGTCCAGTCCACACCATGTTAATGCTTCTCTAGTCTTAGAAGCAGAAACATCTTCTTCTTCCTTAGTCCTTGGTAGTTGTAGTACCTTTCTCAGACTCTTAGGAGAGACCTTCACCTTTGCCCCATGAACTCTTGACTTAATCTTGAGTCCTGATTCATCTAGTTTTGCTGCATTCAGAAACTCAAGGACTTCCTTCTTCCAGATCTTAATTGGTTCTGAAATAAGAAATTCTAACCCAGTCTCTGCTATTAGGGTTATCACGCCTTTGATCTCGGGTTCCGCGTCCTCAAATGCGTGTCGCACGAGTTTGTATCCTTCATTCGCATTCTCTTCTAGCTTGGGCGCCATTAGGGTTTGAAGAAATTTGAATTAGAGAAGAGAGATGTCGACACATAAGTTTGGTCTCGAAACTTTGGTGAGCGTGTCGACAAACAATGGCGAAAACCTATTTATACCTTTCTAGAATCGAAGATGAAAGAGCGCGTCAAAATACTTAAATTGTGTCGACACTATTGATAAGTGTCGACACTTACTTATAATGTCTCGACAACTATGTTTCGACACAAGTATAGTCGACAGAATATATGTGTCGACATTTGTTTATGTGTCGACACCGCTTTGCTCGACACTTAGTCGAGACTTTACTAGACTAATTCTAAGTAAAGCCTAAGTGTCGACACCACTCTGGATGTGTCGACACCTACACTGCATGTGTCGACACTGATTCTCTGAAGTGTCGACACCGATTTCCTAGATGTGTCGACACCATTTCTCTGAAATATCGACACCACTTCTATGTGTCGACATAGACAACTCTGTGTGTCGACACCATTTTACTTAGCCAATTTTGAAAACTTATTCTAAGTTTATCATACCTAATTCAATTTTAAATTTATTGAATTTGGTTTCATCTAAGGGCTTAATATACATGTCAGCTAGTTGATTATCTGTATTAATATACTCTATTGAAATATCTCCTTTTTCCACATGTTCTCTTAGAAAATGGTATTTTATTTCTATATGCTTAGTCCTACTATGGGAGACAGGATTGTTTGTAATAGAAATAGCACTAGTAGAATCACAAAATAGAGGTGTTCTACTTACTTGTATACCATAATCTTCTAGTTGATGTTGCATCCATAGAAGTTGAGCACAGCAACTTCCTGCAGCAACATACTCTGATTCTGCTGTGGAGATAGCTACACTTGTTTGCTTCTTGCTACTCCATGATATCAGCCTTCCACCTAGGAATTGACAGGTACCAGTTGTACTCTTCCTATCTTCCTTGCAGCCTGATGACTGTTCCACATAGACTTCTTCCTTTAGATTTCCATTCAGAAAAGTTGACTTAACATCCATTTGGTATACTTTAAACCCTTGATAGGTTGCATAGGCAAGAAACATCCTTATAGCTTCCAGTCTGGCTACTGGAGCAAAGGTTTGATCAAAGTCAATACCTTCTTCCTGCCTATATCCCTTAGCAACCAGTCTTGCTTTGTTCTTTATAATCACTCCATGTTCATCCAACTTGTTCCTAAAGATCCACTTGGTTCCAATTATATTGTGGTCTTTTGGTTTAGGAACTAGCTCCCAGACTTTGCATCTTTTGAACTGGTTCATCTCCTCTTGCATTGCCTCAATCCAATGAGGGTCTAGGATGGCTTCTTTAAATTTCTTTGGCTCTACCTGGGATAGAAAACTAGAGTAGAGTACTGAACTTAGATTTCTGCTCCTTATTTGTACCCCTTATCTGAGATCACCAATAATTTGATTGGCTGGATGATCTTTTAGATGTCTATTTGCTGGAGGCATCCTATTTTCTGGTTGTGCACCTATAACTTCTTCAACTTGCTGCACTCCTTGGTCTTCTTCAGCAATAGGAGTAACTAGTACTCCCCCTGGACAACAACCATTATCATCCACTTGCTGACTTGTAGTAGAACTTTCTTCAATAGTGAGCTTGTCCATCTTCTCAGTCACACCTGTGGAGCTGCAAATACTTCTAGACAATTCATTGTTAATGAGTCTAGCTTCATCAAACACTACATGTACTGACTCTTCTACAACTTGAGTAGTCAAGTTGTAGACCCTATAAGCCTTACTATTGTTGCTGTACCCAACAAAGATCCCCTCTTGGGATTTGGCAGCAAACTTAGTTAAGTAAGACTTACCATTGTTAAGTATATAACATTTACAACCAAAGATCCTGAAATAGGATAGATTTGGTTTTTTGCCTTTCACAATCTCATAGGGGGTCTTATTGTGGCTCTTGGTGATAGTAGCCCTATTAATCACATGACATGCAGTATTAACTGCCTCAGCCCAGAAATATTCAAGGAGAGATGTGTCACTTATTAGGGTTCTACCAGCCTCTATCAAGGTTCTATTTTTCCTTTCAGCAATACCATTTTGCTGAGGTGTTCTTGGTGAGGAAAATTCCTGAAATATCCCAAACTCTTCACATAGCTTTGTCATACTATCAGACTGGAATTCAGTACCATGGTCACTTCTTATTTTGACCACTGTATTGTCTAACTCATTCTGAATTTGTTTGACAAAACTATAAAAGATATTAGGTGTTTCAGATTTTTGTCTAAGGAAGAACACCCAGGAAAACCTTGAGTAGTCATCTACAACCACAAAAGTGTAGACCTTCCTACCTAGGCTGTGAACTATCATAGGACCAAATAGATCCATATGCAAGAGGTATAAACACCTCATAACATCTTTGTTCTCAATGTTATTAAAGGTGGATTTGGTATGCTTGCCCTTTTGACAAGCTGAACATATCCCATCCTTAATACACTTAACCTGAGGACCATTCCTCAGTAACTCTATACTATAGAGTTGACCAATTGTCTTATAGTTAAGATGGGCTAGTCTCTTGTGCCATTTGACACAATGAGAGACTTTCTCATTAGCTACAAGACACACATGAGAAACATTATTCTCACACATAATGTCTAGACAATAGACATTTCTCTTCCTATAACCTGTCAGAATGATCTTTTGATCATTTGACCTCCTGATATGACAACCATCTTTAACAAATGAGATGTCATATCCAAGATCACTCAGCTGACTTATACTAATGAGGTTGTGTTTCAAACCTTTAACATAAGCCACTTGAGTAATTGTAATAAGGTTGCTAGAAATGTTACCAAAGCCTTTGATGATTCCTTTTTCAGAACCACCAAAGGTGACTTTAGGACCATCCTTGATTGGTGAATAGTCCTTCAGCAATCCTCTAGTTCCAGTCATGTGCCTGGAACATCCACTGTCCAAGTACCATATTGGGGCATAGTCACTTGGACTCACCTGCAAAACAGATTAGTTAACCTTAGAACCCAAAGAATTCTTGGGTCCTTGGTGCTGGTTAGTTTGCCTCTTAACAAAACTACCTGTAGCTTTTCTAGCAGGCAGATTGCTACTCACCTTGGCACTAGAATTGTGCCAACAGTCTATGGCAAAGTGGCTTATCTTTCCACAGTACCAGCACTCAAATCTGTTGTACCTTTATTTGGGTACAACCCTGACTGTTTTATCTTCAGCAGGCTTTTTGTTGAGTACTGGGGCTTTGCCCTTAGACTTGGACTGAACAGTCCTGGCAGGTTTAGTAAACCCCAATCCAGTTTTACCTTTTTGAGAAATGAACTCATCTATCAAAGGTAGAACAGACTTTGGTTTAGAAAACCTTGCTACTATATCTCTCTCTTTCTGAAGACTAATCTCCAGATTTCTGATTTGATCATTTTTAAATGTTATAGTCCTCATCTAAATAACAGTTATGTACTTCAGTCTGGCTATTTCATTTAATTTCTGATCAATCAACTTGTCAAAATCTGTTGCAGTAACTTTAAGATTAGCAATCTCCTTAGCCTGACTCTTGGCCAAGGATTTGCTTTTCTTCAAAGCTTGCAACACTACTCTATATTCATCAATTAATTGATGAATGTCTCCTTCAGATTCAGATCCACTCTCATCACTAGATGCTGATGAATCTGATTCTGATGCAGTACTAGAAATTGAACTATCAGAACAATTTTGTACCTGACTTGGTCCAGGCTGATCCTGGATTTTGTCTCCTTCTGATAAGGCCATCAGTCCCTGGCACTAAGTGTCCTCATGCTCATATATAGAGTTCATTAACTGGATGAACTCCTCTTCCTCATCTTCAGCAAACAGTCCAATATAAGCTTCAGCTTCTGAATCAGTTTCTGAAGAAGACATATCAGACAGACTTTTGTCCTTCTTAGCAACAAAGGACCTTTCCTTTTTGCCCTGATCTGAGTCTTCTTCTTATCAGTTGACTCTTTCCTCTTCTCTGGATAGTCAGCAACAACATTTCCCTGTCTGTTACAACAATAACAAACTATCTTTGAAGATGTAGTTTTGCTTGACTTGGGCTTTCTCCTGTCATTCTTTGATGACTTCTGTGAAGTGGATGGCTTAGACCTCCACTGTTTCTTCTTTAGAAACTTCTGAAAATGTCATGTGAAAGCTGCAAAGTCCTCATCACTCTCACTGCTTTCAGAATTCTTGCTTTCTGACTCATCTGTCTTAGTCTCAGTAACTTTTGGAGGTGGAGATGGAGACTTACTTTTATATTTCCTAGTGGCTTCTGTCTTGAAAGCCACAGCTCTTTCTTTTTGCTCAATTCTTGTAGTCTTCTCCTCCTCCTTCCTTACCATTAACTGTATCTCATATGATAACAGTTTTCCAAACAATGTTGGAGGAGGAATGTCTGTCAATTTGGCCATTTCCCTTATGGCACATATCTTAGTATCCCAGTCTTTAGTTAGGGATCTCAAGAACTTATCATTCAGCTCATAATTACTGAATTCCCTTCCATAGGACATTAACTTATTAACTATCCTATAGAATTTCTTGTAGCACTCAGTTATGCTATCAGACCTTCCTTGTCTGAAGCTCTCATACTCTTGGTTTAATAAAGACTTTCTATACTGTCTAACTTCTTCAGAGCCTTCCATGTACACTATCAGTGTGTCCCACATTTCCTTTGATGTTTTACAGTGAATTAAATTCTGAAATGTGGCATCATCTATTGCACTTACAATTATATTCTGGGCCCTCTTGTCCATAGTGGCCAGAATAATCTCATCCTTGGTCATTTCAGAATAGTCTTTTGGAGTTCTTTGATTTGCATCTAACACAGATACTTTCATTGGCACATATGGCCCTTCTTTGACTGTGATATAGATTCTAGGGTCAGAGACTTCCATAAATAGTCTAACTCTTTCTTTCCAAATGCCAAAAATCTCCTTTCTGCAGATTGTCAACTTCATGGATCCTAGTTCTTTGTGATTTTCTGTTGAACCCATTTTCTTGATTTTCTTGATTATACTGAATCTGCCAATAGGATCTTTACTCAGACTGTTATGTCCTTTTTGAGGAACCTCGCTCTGATACCACTTGAAAGAAATTGTGCCTAATCACCTAGAGGGGGGGGGGGGGTGAATAGGTGACCTTAATCTTTTTAAACTTTTAGGCAGATTTAATCACAGAATTCACAGAACTATAAACAGCATACACAGAATCAGATACACACAGAGTACACATAGTTTTATAGTGGTTCCCCAAGGTCTGGGTACATCCACTTTCCCCCTTCGCCTATCTAGTAGTGTACTAGATTCGGCCAAACTCCTCCACTATTCCTCAGATCCTCAGATCTTACACTCAGAACCCCAACCAGGTTCCTACAACTCAGGCTCAAAGCCCTACCACTCAGTCTTCACCAAGACCTACACTCAGCCTTCAATGAGGCCTACACTCAGCCCTCAACAAGGCCTACACTCAGAGAAAAGTATCTCCTACACTCAGGCACACAGGCCCTACCACTCAGCCTTTATAATTTCAGGCTTACAACTCAGATCCCTTAGGATCCTACAAGAAATTAAGATTACAAAGTATATACCCACAACTCAGAATGAGAGAGAAGAGTTGACAGGTTTCTTGATGAGTTCTTGGAAGAACTTTGCTGAGATCAACCTCCCTTGGCTTCCTTCAAAGCTTCTTGAATTTAGAACATAGTAGGGTTGAGTCTCTATGCAGATGATCTTCAATCACTGCTGACTTAAGAATCAGATCTCAATCTGAAACGTTCTTCACAGCCTGTTTCAACAGCTGTCTTCTTAGAAGGAGCTCTCTCTCTCCAACTTCTTAGATCTTTTGATCACTTCAATTGATTGTTCAATGAATTGCTTGATCATCCTGATTGCTGACAGAATAAGCCTTTATATAGGCTTTCTTCATGGTGACCGGCTGATCCGGTTCCTAACAGCTTTCTGACAGCTCTGACAGTTGCAGTAAACTGGCTGGAATGGCAGCTGTCAAGTCATCCAGTCACTTCTTGAATTTTCTGTAACTGTCTGAAAGTGTCGAGACAGTCAGTCTTTAAGTGTCGACACTGATAGACTAAGTGTCGACACAAGTAGACTAAGTGTCGACACTAGCCTTCATGGTGTCGACACAACTCCTTGTGTTGTAGAAATTACTTTGCGACACTGCTTCTTCAGAATGTGTCGACACTAATATTTGTTGACACACTCCTTGTTCTTCAGTACTTCGTTGAATTCTGCTAAGTGTCGACACAACTCCTTTGTGTCGACACATCTTCTTGTGTTGAACTTGTTAAGTGTCGACACATCTTCTTGGTGTCGACACATGCCTTCTGTGTTTATTCTTTTGCTGAGTGTCGACACATCTCCTTTGTGTCGACACTTGTACTTAGACTTCATTGAAATTTGCTGAGTGTCGACACAGCCTCCTAGTGTCGACACTTTCTTCATGTGTTGAGACTTTTGCTGTGTGTCGACACATTCTTCATTATGTCGACACTTGTACTTAAACTCTGTTGAAGTTTGCTGAGTGTCGACACAGCCTCCTAGTGTCGACACTTGTACTTGAACTTTGTTGATGTTTTGCTGAGTGTCGACACAGCCTCCTAGTGTCGACACTTTTGATGTCGACAAAGTTCCTCTGGGTGTCGACACTGCTTCTAAGTGTCGACACAGTTTCTTTGGACATTTCTTCATTGTGTGTCGACACAGCCTGTATGTGTCGACACTTTCCTTCTGGTGTCGACTCTGCATCCCTGGTGTCGACACAACTACTCCAAGTGTCGACACAGCTTCTCTGGGTGTCGACACAAGTCTTCTTAAATGTCGACACTTTTCTTCTATGTGTCGACACATGGACTTAGAAACTTTAAGCTTTCCCTGCAATTACTTAACCTGCACAAGGCAACTCAAAATACATCAAATACACCTTGATGTATATCATTGAGTGGGGTGAGGCTTCTTCAAATCAGGTACATTTATTCCAATGTACCCAACACCTGTGAAGGTATTATTTCAGTCTATTCTCGCAATCTTTTGTTTAGAGAAGCATAGTTATTTAGCCAAGCGTATCGCAGGTGAATGAGAAATCACCCTCCACCAAGCGTTTGGCAAGTCCAGGGCGCTCGTCGACCCTTTGGCTCTCGCCAGGTCTGCCGCCGCCGCCTGCCGGGAGGAGCCAGGATCCTCTTCCGAACCGAGTGCCCAGAAGCGGAAGCACAGCTCCCTCCCTGCTGCCCCTCTCAAAAACTTAAAACTGTCAGTAGCGGACAAGGGAAAATCCATTGTATCGGCTTCCGCCGAGACCCTGTCAGTCGCAGGCACGACGGGTACCACTGGTCCTGCCGCAGAGACCCCTACCGTGACCCCACTCGAGCCGGTGTCGAAAGGGCACCAGAATTTTGGCTTCGGCGAGAAGTACCTGGATGCGGAGGGCAATCCCTTGATCCAGTTGGAGCTTACCACCAACCACATTGCGGTCTCCACACTTCTCCCCTCCTGGAGGGAGCGGGACCCAATCACCGATGATGCCTTCGCGCTGGGCTATGGGCTCTATGTTCGGGAGGATGCTAACATGTTCGATTGAACGACTACTCGGGCCCTCGTCTACGACGCCACCCAGGCCCAACTTTGTGTGGTCCAGCACTCGCATATGGCTAGGCATCGTACCCTCACCCTCGATCGCAATCTCGTTGACATGCTCAGGGCAAGGGATGCCGCTACATCTAAAGTGGTCACCCTGAAGGCCGACTTGGCGGCTTCCCAACAACTTCTCTCCTCTTGCCCGGCCACCGAGGTAAGCGAGACCCTTCAATATTTCTCGTCCTCTTAATATATATATTTTTTGCTTAGCCGGACCGTCTCGCAGGACTTCACACAAGCCCAGCTGTCTCGCGCGAGGGTGGCCGGCGTCGAGTGTGAGAACCAGCTGCTCTAAGTTGAGGTGAAGCGCCTGGAGGTGGCTCTGGCCCTGACCCAGGCTCGGGCATCGCTGGAGGAGAGAATCGAGCACTATCATTATTTCGCGTACGAGATCGGCGTGATAATTAAGGATAACGCGTAAGCCACCGCCACGATGGTCATCGAGGTGCTTCGGGAGTCCGCGCTTTTGAATGAAGGAGACGAGACTCACGCGGTGCGAGGGATCTTGCCCAGGTTGTTCGAGCCCATCCCCAAGCCTGTGGGAGAGGACGACTCTTCGATCAAAGATGCGGCAGAGCTTTGCTTGAAAGAGGAATCTGGCGGCAGCTCATCCGGCGAGACCTCCTGTAACACCCTAAATTCCAGAGTTGGGAAAAATTGGGTGACACGGCCTGGGACACGGGCGTGTCCTGCTCGGGTGAGCAGTCGGCGAGTGTTCGACGAAAATCCATTTGATGAATAATGATGGCACACGCCCTCTGACACGGGCGTGTCAGAGGCCTTGTCCTCTGCGGGTCAGCCAATTTCAACTCGACGAAAGTGAGCTGGGGCCTGTCTAGTGACGTGTGTGAGCACAAGGCATGGGACACGGTCGTGTCCTTTTCTGGATGTGCCCAAGGCATGGAATCCTGGTGAACACGGGCATGATACGGGTGTGTCATGGGGTACACGGCTTGTGATACGGGCGTGTCACTAGCCGTGTCCCGCTCGTGTTGAAGTTGTTTTGTGCAGCCTGATATACACGGCCACAGACACGGGCGTGTCTGAAGGAGTGTGATATGACATGGCCCGTAACACGGGCGTGTCACATGGGCGTGTACTGGTCTGGATAAGTCGGTTGGGCACGGCTTGAGGTACACAACCTGGGACACGGGCGTGTCACAGGCCGTGTCAGGCAAAAAATATGAATTTGTGGCAAAATCGTGGTCGTTAATTTTCTCAGCTGGGATCCAATGGCTGAGCTTCCTCCCTGTGTCCTTAAGGCCGGGAAATGAGTTGGAAAAGCTCTTTTGAGCTTTGGCCTTCATCTTTCTAAAACTTAGAGTGAGAGAGAAGAAGAAGGAGGAGGATGTAGGAGAGCCGGCCACCGGTGGTGCTGCCGAGTTCTGGCTAGAGATCCGAGGCCAACGTTGTGGAGGAAAAGCCGTTGCGGTTCTTTCCAGCCAGCTAGGAGCTCATGGCGCCGAAGCGGTCTTCAAGGGTAACGACTTTTCTTCCTAGCTATGTGAAGGCTTCCTTTTTAGCATATGCATATGATTCCCCCACCAGAGGGTGGCTGATTACGGGAGTCTTTTGAGTTGATTCATGGAATCCCCAATCATTTGGCATATAGATCCGAAAATGGAGTACGGAATAGGCATGTTGTGTGAAGCCCATCTAGACAGGTTGGTCTGAATTGGTGATGTTGCATATACGCACCGGAGAAGACTCTGTGATAAATGTATAGTTTAAGGAGTCGACGGGTTAGACCTGCGAAGGGTAGTAGCAGGAAGTACTGGAGTGGTAGTCTAGGAAAATAGTCGTATGATGCTTGTGTTGTTGGGTTGTACATGTGAAGGACAGTAGCAGGAAGTATTGGCGTGAAAAGCCAGGAAAATACCCCTGATGCTTGGAATGCTTGGTGGGTTGTGCCTGTGAAGGGGAGTAGCAGGAAGTACTGGTTTGGCAGTCCAAGAAAATACCCTCAAGTGGATGCTGTGAATGCATGGTTAAGCCTAGGGATGGAAATTGAGTTCTATCACTATGTGAGGCGTGGCTTCTAGGTAACCGATCAATGTGAAGCCAGTGTCGTGAGGATGGTCTGGTTATGGGTGAGCGTATGAGCTCATCTAAAGGAAATAGGTAAGGTGAAACCGACCCGCACCTTTTTGTAGCCGCGAGTACGCTGTACTCGGTGATGGCAAGGCGACTTGAGCAACGGTGGTGGATGATCCGACATGCGCTATGTCCGTCCGACGTAAGACCTGAAAGTGCGGTCTGTTGGAGCGCATAGTAAGAGGCTTAGGCATGCGCGCCATGACACAATGGGGGGCTACGGGCCAATCCTGGTGCATTATGACTAAAATCTCTGGTTGCACGCCATGGAGTAAAATGCTTAATTGTTACCGTTGTGTTGCGATCCTGATATGGTGGTGGGACCCTGGTTTGCCGGTACACCAAGAATGTGCCCTGAGTGCACGGATCGTCGGGCCGCATGGCTGACGGTTGTGATGGAATGTATGTGCGTGTGAGCACATTATATGAAATATATATTTGCCTGTGAAATGCTATGCCTGTAGGGAAGGAATACCACTGCCCCGGGAAAGGGGTAGGGTCATTATAATTTGGTTAGGTGAATGCTGACCGTTGCATGTTTGCCACCATTGGGTGGGATGTCCCTGTGCAGGTGCGGGAGAGCCAAGCGGGACACACAAAGGCTGAAGTTCTTACTGCTGCTGTTGATGTTGCCGCTGCTAGCCCTTAAAGGCTAAACTGAAATGTTATGTTTGTTTATACGTGGCCGGCCTACGCGCCAATGTTTGAGGCCACTATTGTGTAAAGCCCTGTAAGGCCATAAGGCCGACTGTGTTGTATTTAGACATTCCCGTTTATATAACTGTGGAACTTTTATATGGTGGACATTCATGTGTGTGAGTTCAGCTTCGTGTTATAGGCTTCCGCTAGAATGCAATGAGTTAGGATGCGCAACTCTAGTATCACTCTGTGACTTCGTCGCCTATTTTATGGTATATGCTGTGGGGCCCCGGCCTGACCTTCTAGTATATACCTGTGAACGAATGGAGTCGTTACATTTTTGGTATCAGCTGTCTCGATCTTTCCCTTTCGAATTCGTGGTCGAATTCTTTTGTGGGGTGGAGAGCACGTGTCTGTGCGAACCATGTTAACACTAATGAACTCGTGAATGTCTACTTTAGGAATGCAAATACATGTGTTTGAGGAACCTGCGCATTCCTATTTTGCTGTTTTGCTTGTGTGTGGTCGCTAATGTAGGTATCTTGTTCACCTATAGGTGACGCTAAGTGGTGCTGGGCAATCGGAGCCCCAGTGTTCTGATGAAAGTACGGCACCAGCTAAGGTGCCTACACCTCCGCCTTCTGCGGAAACTGTGTGATTAGTTACTGAGGAATTGTTTGCCATGATTGAAGCACAGCCTCTTGGTCAGGCACAAGGGCAAGCACCGCCGGCATTGAGGCCAGAATAGGTGGCAGTGAGGCCAGTACTTATTGAGGTTGTGGATCCTCGAGCAGCTACAAGATAGTTGAAGCAGTTCATGAGCTTTAACTCACCTACGTTTGCGAGATTGGGATCTCCTACGCAGGCTGAGGATTGGTTGTCGCACGTCAAGCGGATAATGACGGCGATCGGAACGGAGTAACATCAGAAGGTCACTTTAGCCACCTTCTTACTGGAAGGAGAGGCGCGTTTATGGTGGGATGAGATGGAACTTCACCACTTAGCGGGGAGGCCGTTAACACAAGTGACGATTGAGGAATTCTCCCGTCTCTTCCTGGCAAAGAACCTCCCGGCGGCACAGCGTATTGCCATGGAGAACGAATTCCAAAGGCTGACGCAAGGTGAAGGCAGTGTTGAAGCTTACTTGCACGAGTTCACGAGGTTGGGACGATATGCGAGTTCGATCTTTGCTGATGAGCAAAGGAAGACGAATAGGTTCGATGAAGGACTGCGGGACGAGTTACGATTCATGCTCTCTAGTTCTGTGAACCAAGGCTTCCAGCCGTTGGTCTACACTGCGTGCGCGCTGGAAAAGGATATGTAAAGGGTGCAAGGGAAGAGGGCTTTGGCTGTGAGCAAGTCAGAATTCAAGTTGCCCCGACCTGGAAAATCATACTATAAGAAGAATTGAGGCAAGAGGTCCAAGTCGACTGGCCAAGCTCCTTCTACTGTTGCATCGGGTGCAACGTCGGGGGCCTCTTCAAGTTCAGATACTCGTACGTGCTTTACATGTGGAAAAGTGGGGCATATAGCCCGTGATTGTCGGGTGGTACCGCCAAACAGTGAAAATAAGGCGGGAGAGTCGTATGCGGAGAAAGGTAAGGCAGTGGTGGAGTCCTCTGCCTCACAGGCGCAGCCCCGAGTCTACAATCTTGGCCTGCAGGAGGCCATTAAGAAGAGTGACGTCGTCACAGGTACGAGTTAAGTTAGTGCATTGCTTTGCTTATCGCATGCTTTGTTTATTGCCTATTTGTATGCGGCTTGTGTGTGTGACATGATTGCCACAGGCTTTGTGATGATTCAGAACATGCTGGCGCGAGCACTGTTTGATACGGGTGCTTCACATTCTTTTTAGTCTACAGACTTCATAGTGCGACTTGAGATACCTAGTCGTGTGAAGACAGATAGCTTCAGGGTAGTGTTGCCAAATGGTTGTTTGATGCTCGCGGATCGAGCTTGCGATGTGGCGGTCCAAGTAGAAAGTCAGGATTTTTTTTTGACTGCATCTGTATTGCCGATATCGGAATTCGACGTGATATTTGGTATAGATTGGCTCGTGGAGCAGCATGCCTTGATTGATTGTAATGCCAAAGAGATCATGTTGGGCCAGAATACCGAGCAGGAGACTAAGTTCGCGGGGATGCGAGGAGTGGGCGGTACGTTGATGTCTGCCCTCCAGGTTGTTAAGGCTGTTTGGAAGGGCGCGGAGTTATACTTCACGCTAATTCAGGCTGTTGAGCCCAGAGCCAGTATATGCGATGTTCCGGTTGTATCGGAATTTGCATATGTGTTTCCCAAGGATCTCCCTGGGCTACCACCCCAGCGAGAGATTGACTTCACGATCGAGTTGGTGCCAGGTGCGAAACCAGTAGCCCGCTCGCCATATCGCGTCACGCCAAAAGAAATGGCGGAGTTGGAAGTCCAACTGCAAGATTTGCTGGAGCAGGGTTTTATACGCCCAAGCATGTCACCTTGGAGCGCACCTGTGCTTTTTGTGAAAAATAAAGACGCTGGTTTGCGGTTATGTATTGACTACCGCAAACTGAATAAGCTGACAGAGAAGAACAAATATCCGATTCCCCGTATTGATGAGTTGTTTGATCAGCTGGTGGGATCAACTGTCTACTCTAAGTTGGACTTAAAGTCTGGTTATTACCAGTTGAGGATTCGGGAAGGTGACGTTCCCAAGACCGCATTTGGAACACGTTACAGGCATTATGAGTTCACGGTAATGTCATTTGGGTTGTGCAATGCACTATCGGTGTTCATGGACTTGATGCACCGAACGTTCCGAGAGTACCTAGACCTGTTCGTGATAGTGTTCATTGATGACATCCTGGTGTACTCGAAATATGAAGCTGATCATGAAAACCACTTGCGGTTGGTGTTGAATACGTTAAGGAAGAATAAGCTCTACGCCAAGTTCTCAAAGTGCGACTTTTGGCTGTCGTCGGTGGCTTTTCTGGGCCATGTGGTGAGTGGGTCGGGCATAGCAGCGGATCCGGCAAAGATAAAGGTCATACAGGAGTGGCCAATGTTGTCTTCGGTGGCCGAGGTCAGGAGCTTCCTTGGACTGGCGGGCTACTATCGAAGATTTCTTGCAAACTTCTCGCGGATTGCTTTGTCGCTAACCATACTGACGAGAAAAGATTAGAAGTTCATTTGGACGCCGGAGTGCGCGCGATCTTTTGAAGAGCTGAAGGTTCGGTTGACCACGGCGCCCGTGTTGACATCGCCATGTGGTACAGACAGATTCGAAATCTATAGTGATGCTTCAGGGAGCGGCTTAGGCTGCGTTCTTCTGCAAAATGGGAAATTGATTGCTTATGGCTCTCGCCAGTTGAAGGTGCATGAACAAAATTATCTCGTCCACGACTCAGAGTTGGTGGCAGTGATCTTTGCACTGAAGTTGTGGAGGCATTATCTGTATGGCGTGAAAGTGGAGATCTGTACAGATCACAAGAGCCTAAAGTACTTATTGGAGCAGAAGGACCTGAATATGCGACAACGAAGGTGGTTGGAGTTCCTTGGGGACTACACCTTTGAGATCCATTAAACTCCCGGGAAGGGGAATGTCGTCGCTGATGCCTTAATTCGGAGAGCTCCGGTAAGGGCGAGTTGGTTGCAGAGGCACGATGAACATCTAATCCAGGAGTTGGAAGCGTTAGAGATTTCTTGTGTTGACAAGAATGCTACAGCCGATGCATGTTTGAACTGGACGGAGGTGCAGTGTGACCTTGCAAACAGAGTTCGACGAGCAACGGAGATGGATGAGAATCTCCAACACTATACCAAGGACGGGCCCGAGGGCAAATTCTCCAAGGATGATGGCCTTTTGCGGAAAGAAGGCCGTTTGTGCGTCCCAAGTTTGGGTAAGTTGAGGGAAGAGTTGATGTATGAATCGCACTATACGAAGTACTCAACTCACCCTGGGAGCACAAAGATGTTCAGGGATATGAATAAGCTGTTCTGGTGGTCAGGACTGAAGAAAGATGTCGCTCATTATGTGGCCAAATGCCAAACTTGCTCTTTGGTGAAGGCGAAATGCCAGAAGCCTGGAGGTTTCTTAAAGTCGTTGCCGATTCCGGAATGGAAGTTCGATGATATTTCAATGGATTTCATGCACGGATTGCCGAGATCTCAGCGTGGGAATGATTCAATCTGGGTGATTGTAAACCGGCTGACAAAGGTGGCACACTTCCTTCTAAATAAATGGGACGATTCTGTGGAAAGTTTGGCAAAGCTGTATGTTGAACAGATTGTACGGCTACACGGTGTTCCTAAGAGCATCATGAGTGATCGTGATGGGCGGTTCACATCGAGTGATTGGAGACTAATCCATCAGCTGTTGGGCATAAATTTGGCGTTCAGTACGGCCTTTCATCCCCAAACAGATGGCCAAACTAGAGGACCAATCGAACCATGGAAGATATGCTCTGGATGTGCGCCCTGGACTTTGGGAAGAGATTGGAAGATCATCTCTATCTGGTGGAGTTTACCTACAACAACAGCTACTAAGCGAGCATCGGTATGGCACCGTTTGAAGCTCTGTATGGTCGGAAGTGTCATACACCGTTTGCTTGGGTGGAAGCAGGTGACTCCAAAGTGTATAAGCGTGATGAAGTCGAGGAAGCAAACTCGACAATACGCACTAAATGTTATGGGGATAGATTTTAACTTAACTAATTAGAGTTATATACTAAGTAAATCAAATCACAACACAAAATAAAGCAAGAAGACTAAGCAACACAGAAGACACAAGGATTTATAGTGGTTCCCCAACTTGGGTACATCCACTCTTCTACCACCCTGGTAGGAATCCACTCAGATTTTTGATCAGGTGCCTGACACCAATGAGCTTTTGATCAGGTGCTCAAAAACCAAATCTCAAGTCTTTTGGTCAGGTGACTTGTAACCAAGAATCACTTTTGAAGGGAGATGACAACCCTTTATACAGTGGGGGGAAATAGTGATGATGTCTTCTCTGTCAACAGTCTTAGAGAAGACTCAAGTCAATATGATGTTAGCAAAAGGGCTCCCCCTGAGATGTTGAGAGGTTCAGGGAAAAATAGGAGCTTTGCTTCAGGGTGATAGGCCTTCAGATTGATGATGTCTCCAGCAAGCTTCTTAGACTGATATTGATTGAGTGTCTCTTTAGAAGCCTGGAGCAGATAAAAAACTATATGTATATGTTGATTTGATGTTGAGTTCCTCCTTTTTCTATAAAACTAAAAAACCTTCACTGTTATTGTTCATTGTCTTGTTGTTATTCTCTTTCTGTCTCTACTTGTCTATCTATCTGCCTATCACTATCACTCTATAAATCTCTTTCTGAAAAATCTTTTATATCTGATTCAAAACCTTTGGATTCATAGTCTGCATTGGCTAAATCATTCCCGAGAATGGTAATTGCTTTGGGAATGATTTAGTATTAAATCCTGATTTATTCCATATCTAATGCAGCCTCCAAACGGCTATATTCATAAGAATATATGACATTAAATCTGCTAGTTGTAGTCTCCTTTAATTAAGCTTTAATTAACTCTGCAGATGTAAATATTTCCGTCTGAATATTGATTGTAATTAATTCTGCCAACTGTACAGAATTCATCGAGCTCAGTTTTTACTTCGTCGAGCTGAGTCAGCAGTTTTGCTTAAGCTTCTAGTGTCGATGTTGGGTATATTGGAAAATGTGTACCAGATTTAAAAAAGCCTCACCTTACTTAATGATATGCATCAAGGTGTATTTGATGTTGTTTTGAGTTTATATGTACAGGTTAAGAAAATGCAGGAATGCAGGAAAAGTTTCTAAGTCTATGAGTCGACACCAGAAGAAGCTGTGTCGACAATTATGAAGGCTTGTGTCGACACTGGAGAAAAGCTGTGTCGACACCTGGAGTCAATTGTGTCGACACTTGGAAAGGCTGTGTTGACACCAGAAGAAACTGTGTCGACACACAGAGGCAGTGTCGACACACAGAAAAGCTTAGTCGACATCAATTGTGTAGACACACAGAGGCAGTATCGACACACATAAGACTTTGTTGATGTCGACACACAGGACTTGTGTCGACACATAGCAGAGTTTCAACAAAGTTGTTTTTTTGTGAAGAGAAGAAGTGACTGTGTCGACACACAGAACTAGTGTCGACACATTCTACAGAAGCTGTGTCGAGAAGCAGTGTCAACACCAAGGGAGCTGTGTCAACACCACCAAGGCTTGTGTCGACACTTAGTCTACTTGTGTTGACACATGATGAAGTTCAGTCTCAACACTTTGCTGACAGAGACAGAGTTTCAAGAAGTGACTGAAGACTTGACAGCTGCCATAACCAACCAGTCTACTACAACTGTCAGAGCTGTCAGAAGTTCATTAGAAACCGGATCAGCCGGTTACCATGGAGGAAGACTATATAAAGACATTCTCTATCAACAGAAGAGACACACAAAATATAATATACAGATAGATGAGATAACCAACAACACACGAAAAATAGTTGAAGATTTTCAACAGAAGATCTAAGAAGACATTCCTAAGTGGTGATTCCTAAGTGGTGATCTACTTAAAGTTTGTCTAGAGAATTCAAAGAAGAATTCAGAAGAATCTTCAGAAGAATTTGGAGAGAGAGAGCTCCATCTATTCAAGTGAAGAAAGGGACTTACATCAACAAGTCTCTCAAGTGTAGATTCTGAACCAGTATGCCAAGAAGAATTCAGATTGATTTCTGAATTTCAAGAAAGAAGCTGATTGAAGATCAACTTCAAAGGAGATCAACCCTACTATGTTCAGATTCAAGAAGCTTTGAAGAAAGCTAAGACAGGTTGATCTCTAACATCAGATTCTTTCAAGAACTGATCAAGAAACCTTCCATCCTTTCTCTCTCAACCAGGGTGGTGGTAAATTTTAAAGTAACATCTATTTTTAGTAGTATCTTTTTAAGATCTGAGTTGTAAGCCTGATTTATAAAGTCTGAGTTGTATGAGATAAGTTCTCTGAGTGGTAGGCCTTGTTGAAGGCTAAGGTAGGGCTGAGAGCCTGAGTTGTAGGAGATTTTCATCTCTGAGTTGTAGGCCTTGTTGAAGGCTGAGCTAGGGCAGATTGCCTGAGCTATAGGAGTGTGGACTCACTCTGAGTTGTAGGAGCATTTTTTGGGTTCTGAGATGTAAGATCTGCGGATCTGAGGAGAAGGAAAGAAGTTAGGTCGAATCTAGCACACTACTAGATAGGCGAAGGGGGAAAGTGGATGTACCCAGACCTTGGGGAACTACTATAAATCAGTGTGCCATCTATGATTGCATGTGGAATTGTTATTTCTGTGCTGTGATAGTTGTAGAACTATTTGTTTCTGTTAATTAACTGAATTAATATTCTGCCTTAGAAGGAAAAAGAATTGAACCTATTCAACCCCCCCCCCCCTCTAGGTGTTTAGGAACCAATTCTTTCAAGTGCTATCAGAGGGAGGTTCCTCAAAGAAAGACTTAACAATCTGAGTAAGATCTGTAAGGCAGAAGTAAGTTAAAGAAGATGGGTTCAGGAGAAAACCATAAAGAACTTGGTTCGATGAAGTTGTCTATCTGCAGGAAGGAAATCTTTGGAATATGGAAGGAAAGGGTCAGACTATTTATGGAGGCATCTGATCCTAGAATTTATATAACAGTTAAGGAAGGACCATATATTCCAATGAGGTTTCTGTTCTTGATGCTAATCAAAGGATTCCTAAGGATTTTTTAGAAATGACTAAGGATGAGATCATCTTGGCTACAATGGATAAAAGAGCACAGAATATTATAGTGAGTGTCATAGATGATTCAACATTCCAGAATCTGATTCACTGCAAAACCTCCAAGGAGATGTGGGACACATTGGTTGTCTACATGGAGGGTTCTGAAGAGGTTAGGCAAGATAGAAAGTTTGTGCTTAATCAAGAATATGAGAGTTTCAGACAAGCCAAGTCTAATAGCATAACTGAATGTTATAAGAAGTTCTACAGAATTGTAAATGAACTAATGTCCTATGGAAGAATCTTCAGTACATATGAGCTGAATGACAAATTCCTTAGGTCTTTGACTAAGGATTGGGATACAAAGATCTGTGTCATAAGGGAAGTGGTCAGACTGGCAGAAATTTCACCTCCAATACTGTTTGGCAAATTGCTGTCTTATGAGATGCAGCTGTTGGCCAGAAATGAGGAAGAGAAAAATATAATGGTTGACAATAGAGAAAGGTCAGTGGCCTTCAAGGTAGAAGGAAGAATAGGAGGACGTCTCCATCTTCTCCTAAGAAATCTGCAGAAGTAATCTAAGAAAATTCTGATAATCACAGTTCAGACAGCAGTAATTCTGATGAAGACTTTGCTGCTTTCACAAGACAGTTTCAGAGATTCTTAAAGAAGAAGCAGTGGAAATCTAAGCCATCCTCATCTCAGTCCAAGGATGACTATTATCAGAAGAGGAAATCATCTAGGAAGGACAGGAGTGGGGCAAAGCCTAGCATGTCAACTACATCAAAGATTATTTGCCATTGCTGCAACAAACCTGGACATGTTGTGGCTGACTGTCCAGACAAAAGGAAGGAGTCTACTGATAAAAAGAAGTCTCAGCACAAGAGCAAGAAGGAGAAATCATTGGTAGCTAAGAAAGAGAAAAGTTGGACAGATCAATCAACTTCAGAGTCTGAATCTGAGGCTGAGGCCTATATTGGTTTGTTTGTAACAGAAGAAGAGGATGAGTTCTTGAAATTACTGGACTCTATCAATGAGCAAGAAGACCATCAGTGCAAAGGAGTGATGGATGTGTCTGAAGAAGACCAGTGCCAGGATCAACCTGGTCCCAGTAAGGTAAAAAGTTTATCTGTAGATTCTGATTACTACACTGGGTCAGAATCAGATGCATCTGCATCAAGAGATGTGGATGAGTCTGAATCTGAAGGAGATATTCATCAGCTTATAGATGAATATGGGGATTTGTTGCAGGCACTCAAAAGAAGCAAAAACCTGGCCAAAAATCTGGCTAAGGAAATTGTAGCTCTTAAGTTGGCTGCATCTGATTCAGAAAAGCTGCTGGATCAGAAGATGAATGAGATTGCCAAGCTGAAAACATAACTGTTATTCAGATGGTTACAATCACATTCAAAAATGATCAGATCAAAAGTCTGGAAGACAGACTTCAGAAAGAGAAGGAAATAGTGGCTAGTTTCTCTAAGCCAAAATCTGTCCTACCCTTAATTGATGACTTTATGTCTCAAAAGGGTAAAGCAGGATTAGGCTTTAAGGGAACTTCATGGGCTGCCCAGTTCAATAATAAAGGCAAAGCCCCAGCACAAAACAAAAGATCTGCTGCCAACAATATAGCTAAGATTGTACCTAAAAAGAGGTATAATAAGTATGAGTGCTGGTGCTGTGGCAAGATAAGTCATTATGCCTTAGACTGTTGGCACAACACCAGTGTCAGGAAGAATAGCAGTCTACCTGTTAGAAGAGCTGCAGGCAGATTTGTCAAGTTTCAGGCTAACTTGAACCAAGGGCCCAAAAGTTATTTGGGTTCTAAGGTTAAGTAATCTTTGTTGCAGGTGAGTCCAAGTTTCCATGCCCCTATATGGTACTTGGACAGTGGATGTTCCAGGAACATGACTGGAACAAGAGGATTGCTAAGAGACTACTCACCAATATTGAATGGGCCTAAAGTAATCTTTGGTGGTTCTGAAAAAGGAGTCATCGAAGGGTTTGTAGTTCTTGTAGCTCTATAGGTATACAACAGAAGATGGACCAGCTTACTATCAGATAAGATCCAACTGCAAAGCAGGATGAGGAAAATGGTAGTTGCTGTCCAGGGGGAGTACAAGACACTCAAGAGGCTGATGAAGACCATGAGGTGCAGTATAATGAAGAGATTGAAGAAGGTCAAACTGTTGATAGATTAACTCCAGCAGTTAGACATTTAAAGGATCATCTTGCGCACCAGATCATTGGTGATCCAAGACATGGAGTACAAACAAGAAGCAGGAACTTAAATACAGTTCTTTGCTCAAGCTTCTTATCTCAACTGGAACCCAAGAGATTTGAAGAAGCTATTCAAGACCCACACTGGATTGATGTTATACAGGAGGAGTTAAATCAATTCAGAAGGTGCAAGGTTTGGGAGTTGGTTCCAAAACTAAAGGGCCACAATGTCATAGGGACAAAGTGGATTTATAGAAACAAGCTTGATGGGAGTGGGATCATAGTGAAGAACAAGGCAAGACTAGTTGCCAAAGGATACAGGCAGGAAGAGGGCATAGACTTTGATCAGACTTTTGCTCCAGTGGCAAGGTTGGAAGCAATAAGGCTATTCCATGCCTATGCAGCATATCAAGGCTTCAAAGTGTTCCAAATGGATGTTAAGTCAGCATTCTTAAATGGAGACTTAAAACAGGAGGTCTATGTAGAACAGCCCTCGGGTTTTGTTGATACACTCAATCCCAATTATGTTTATAAACTTAGAAAAGCTTTATATGGTTTAAAACAAGCCCCAAGGGCTTGGTATGAAACCCTGTCTACTTTCCTCATTGAGAACAAATTCTCAAGGGGGAAAATAGACAAGACTCTATTCCTTAGAGAATCTAAAGGAAAGATCATCCTAGTCCAAATATATGTTGATGACATAATATTTGGTTCTACTGAAAACAACCTTTTGTAGAAAGTTTGCAAAACTTATGCAAGGGAAGTTTGAGATGAGCAGCATGGGAGAACTTAAGTTCTTTTTGGGACTCCAAGTAAGACAGACTGATGATGGCATGTCCATATCCCAGTCTAAGTTCACCCAGGAGTTAATTAAGAAGTATGGTATGGAATCATCCACTACCATGAGAACTCCAATGGGGACAAGTATGTCTTTAAGCAAAGATGATGCAGGAAAACTTGTAGATGAATCTTTGTATAGAGGGATAGTTGGCTCCCTTCTTTATCTGACTGCTAGTAGACCAAACATCATGTATGCTACATGTGTTTGTGCTAGGTACCAATCCTGCCCTAAAAAATCTCATTATACTGCTGTCAAAAGGATTTTGAGATATCTTAAGGGCACACCTAATGTAGGCCTTTGGTATCCTAGAAATAGAGATTTTCTACTAAAAGGCTATTCAGATGCAGATTTTGCAGGATGCAAAGTAGATAGGAAAAGCACAACAGACACCTGTCAATTTCTAGGAGGAAGATTGGTGTCATGGAGCTGTAAGAAGCAGACTACTGCGGCAATTTCCACAGCTGAGTCTGAGTATGTTACTGTAGGAAGTTATTGTGCACAAATGTTGTGGATACAACATCAGTTAGAAGATTACGGTGTTCAGGTAAGTAGAACTCCATTATTATGTGATTCTACTAGTGCTATTTCTATTGCTCATAATCCTGTTTCTCATAGTATAACAAAGCATATAGAAATAAGATACCATTTTCTTAGAGATCATGTAGAAAAAGAAGATATTTCTTTAGAATTTGTTAATACAGATTTACAAATTGCTGACATGTTCACTAAGCCATTAGATGAAACTAAATTCAATAATTTCAAAATTGAATTAGGAATGTTGAACATAAATTAGTTTAACAAATTTAGCTAAGTAAAATTGTGTCGACACAAAAAGTTGTCTGTGTCGACACATAGTAGTTGGTGTCGACACTACAGGAAAATGATGTCGACACATCCAGAAAACTGGTGTCGACTCTTCAGAGAAGTAGTGTCGACACATCCAGAAGTTGTGTCGACACTTAGAATTAGAGTCGACACAGATTTTCTGTTGAACTGATAAGAATGTCTGTGTCTACACATCATCAATTGGCGTCGACACATAGAAGTCAACACTACTGTCGAGACATTAGAAGTCTGTGTCGACACATTTCAACTGTGTCGACACATTAAGAGAATTTTGACGTGCCTTTTGAACTTCATTATTTAGAAAGGTATAAATAGGTCAACAACAAACCCTGTCGACGCACTCTCCATATTTTCGAGAACAAAACCTTGTGTCGACAAATTCTCTCTTCTCAATCCAAGATTTCTCTCAACCCCAATGTCACCAAAGCTTGAAGATAACGTCAACGAAGGCTATGAGCTGGTTCGCAATGCTTTTGATAATGCGGAACCCGAGATTAAAACAGTAGTTACCCTAATTACTACGAATGGTTTGGAATTTCTGGTATCCGAACCTACAAAGATATGGAAGAAAGAAATACTGGAATTCTATGGCGCAGATACTTTAGATTAAACTGGACTTAAGATCAAATCTATAGTTCAGGGAGCTAAAGTTAAACTTACCTTGAAGAGCTTGAGGAAAAATATTCAACTCCCAAGAACTCAAGAAGAAGAAGAAGTACCCTCATTCAAGACTAGGGAAGCACTTCAGTGGTGTGGATTGGATCCCACCATGAATATTAGATCTGCAATGAACAGGAAAGGGATGAATATGCAAGGAAAATTCCTTTCTGAAGTGGCTGGAAAGGTCATTCTCTGCAAGCTAGAGGGACATGATAGGGTTTCAGCCTATATGTTCAGCCTGATGACAAGAATTATCTTCAGACTGAACACAGAATGGTCTGCAGTAATCTTTGAAAAGATTAAGGAAGGCATCAAAAAGCCAAATCTGGGAAGAATCATGAGTCTATACTTGGCTGGAACAATTCCAGAAGTAATGGAACAGACTACTGGTTCTAAGATCAACCACATGAGAAGAATGGATATAAGGATAATCTCCAGATGGGATAGAGTCCTAACAAAGGACATGCCTGATGAAGAGAGGCCAGAGATCGCTGAAAAATCTCCTGCACAAGACATTACAGATGGTGCTCAGGTGCAGGGGGAGCCTCATCTTGAGGAAGTGCCCACACACTTAGAAAGTGAAATGGCTACTCAAACTATTCTTGAGGTAATCCAAGAAGTTAATCAAACTATTTTCAATAATAAGGATGAAACACTAACTATACCCTTGATTGATGTTGACCAGACTACTCAACTCAACAGTCTAGCACAGGATGTTATCATGGAGGATACATCTACAGCTGCTAATGCTCCAGAGTTAAGAGTGCCTCCAGTCCAACCTTAATAAGAGTTTACCCTTGAAGAGTTGTTCCCTGATATAGACTTACCAAGGACTGAGGGGGAGCAAGCTGAAATTGAGGGAGAGCAAGCAAGAACTGAGGGGGAGCAAGCTGGAATTGAGGGGGAGCAACCTAGGACTAAAAAGGATTTGCCTCCTAGTCCTAAGGAAAGAGTTGATATAGCTAGTACCTCAGCTTCTGAAGATGAAGCGGAAATTCAAGCAAAGAAGAGAAAGCTAATGGTTTCCAAAAGAATAAGCTAAAGCTATAAAAGGGCATTGCAAACTGCTCCACAACCAGTTCCTGCACAAGATTATAGCTCTTTGTTGGTATCTTTGCAAGTCAAATTAGATGAACAAAGGATAGCCATGGAAAAGTATATGAATGAGAGACATAATGAATTGCAGTTTTCATTATCTCAAGATATTAAATCCATAAGATTTGAAGTAAATCAAAACAAGAAGGAAATGACAGATTGCTTCCACAAAGGTGGCAATACTGTAGTCTATCTTGCAAAACAACAAGAAGGAATAAAGACTCAAGTTGATGATATAGTTGTTAAACAAGGCTATGTCCTAGAAAATCAACTAAGTATGAATGACAATCTGACTGAATCACATAATGTGATTGTTACAGAGTTAAAAAATACTGTAACTGCACTGACAGAGGCAAGGGCTAAAGAGAAGTCAGATTTTGATAAACAATTACAGGAAGAACTAGTTGTTGTACAAACAGCTATTACGAATTCACAAAAAATCATTTCTGATCAGCTACTGAAACTAAGGTCATTTTATAAAGATGGTGTTAATTATCTAGATGAACAAGTAAGATTTCAGAAAGATGACCTCAGAGCTCATATTGAGAGAGAAGTCATAAAGGGGGAGAGAGTGTTAGTCAAAGCAGGCTCAGATCATGCTAAATGGATATCTAATAGCATCAGAGCCACCCTTGGATATCCACCCATATGTGATGATGATAATGTAGCTGAGTTAGGTGTGCAACCTGCTTATTTTGAAGGTGATCAACCTAAAGTTGCTCAAGTCATTTACCCTCCAGCAGATTTTGATATGATTCAGCAAGAAGTACTGTCAATGTACAGCCCTACAGAGGGTACTAAAAATGTTATCATTGAGAAAGTAGAAATGTCAGAGGATGCCAAGGAAGCTTAGAAGGAAGCTCTATTGTCTAAGAAAAGGTTCAGAGAACAGGCTGAGTTGAAGCCTGATTTTGAGCAATGGAGCCCAACTTCCAGGAATATTATATTGACTGCCTGGAAAGTTGTAAAGGACTAGACCCATGAAATGGGTAAATAGTACACAGAGCAAGAATGGAACAAGCATGAAGGTAGGCAGGAAGCTATTTTACAATATAGAAGAAAGGCAAAAGCTGGGAAGCTACCTTCTAATGCTCAGGAGCCTAGCAAGTACTTCTCAAAGCCTTTTCACTATTTTGAAAGGCAAAGGATAAGGGCTGAAGAACAAAAGAAGAAAGATCTAAAGAGCAAGAAGCCAGCTGAAGATACTGAAGCTCCAGTACATACCAAGATCCAGTCAGGAAAAGGCATAGTTCTCAAGGAGCCTGAGCAGCCTTAGAATATATTAACTAGATTTTACAACATTGTAATCTTTAGTTTTAAAAATCTATGTAAACTATTGTTAAGAAACTTTTGAAAGTTTAAACAAAATAATGATTAATGCTCATTATGTTTGCATCATTATTCTGTGATGACATTTTATACATATTTTGTTTATAAGTTACCCTATCATGTAATGTTTTTATACATCATAATGTGTGTTTATTATGAATGGTGTATATCATTGACTAAGGGTTATGACTTCTCCAAATAGGGGGAGATTGTTGGGTATATTATAAAATGTGTACCAGATTTGAAGAAGCCTCACCTTACTCAATGATATGCATTAAGGTGTATTTGATGTTGTTTTGAGTTTATATGTGCATGTTAAGAAAATGCGGGAATGCAGGAAAAGTTTCTAAGTCCATGAGTCGACACCAGAAGAAGCTGTGTCGACACTTATGAAGGCTTGTGTCGACACTGGAGAGAAGCTGTGTCGACACCTGGAGTCAATTGTGTCGACACCTGGAGTCAATTGTGTCGACCCTTGGAAGGCTGTGTCGACACCAGAAGAAACTGTGTCGACACACAGAGGCAGTGTCGATACACAAAAAAGCTTAGTCAACATCAACTGTATCGACACACAGATGACTTTGTCGACATCAACTGTGTCGACACACAGGACTTGTGTCGACACATAGCAGAGTTTCAACAAAGTTGTTTTTTTTGTGAAGAGAAGAAGTGACTGTGTCGACACACAGAACTAGTGTCGACACATTCTACAGAAGCTGTGTCGAGAAGCAGTGTCAACACCAAGGGAGTTATGTCGACACCACCAAGGCTTATGTCGACACTTAGTCTACTTGTGTCGACACATGATGAAGTTTAGTCTCGACACTTTGCTGACAGAGACAGAGTTTCAAGAAGTGACTGAAGACTTGACAGCTGCCATAACCAACCGGTCTACTACAACTGTCAGAGCTGTCAGAAGTTTGTTATAAACCGGATCAGCCGGTTACCATGGAGGAAGTCTATATAAAGACATTCTCTATCAATAGAAGAGACACACAAGATACAATATACAGATAGATGAGATAACCAACAACACACGAAAAATAGAAGAAGATTTTCAATAGAAGATCTAAGAAGACATTCCTAAGTGGTAATTCCTAAGTGGTGATCTACTCAGAGTTTGTCTAGAAAATTCAAAGAAGAATTCAGAAGAATCTTCAGAAGAATTTGGAGAGAGAGAGCTCCATCTATTCAAGTGAAGAAAGGGACTTACATCAACAAGTCTCTCAAGTGCAGATTCTGAACTAGTCTGCCAAGAAGAATTCAGATTGATTTCTGAATTTCAAGAAAGAAGCTGATTGAAGATCAACTTCAAAGGAGATCAACCCTACTGTGTTCAGATTCAAGAAGCTTTGAAAAAAGCTAAGACAGGTTGATCTCTAACATCAGATTCTTTCAAGAACTGATCAAGAAACCTTCCATCCTTTCTCTCTCAACCAGGGTGGTGGTAAATTTCAAAGTAACATCTATTTTCAGTAGGATCTTTTTAAGATCTGAGTTGTAAGCCTGATTTATAAAGGCTGAGTTGTAGGAGATAAGTTCTCTAAGTGATAGGCCTTGTTGAAGGCTGAGGTAGGGCTGAGAGCCTGAGTTGTAGGAGATTTTCATCTCTGAGTTGTAGGCCTTGTTGAAGGCTGAGGTAGGGCAGATTGCCTGAGCTGTAGGAGTGTGGACTCACTTTGAGTTGTAGGAGCCTTGTTTGGGTTCTGAGCTGTAAGATCTGTGAATCTGAGGAGAAGGAAAGAAGTTAGGCCGAATCTAGCACACTGCTAGATAGGCGAAGGGGGAAAGTGGATGTACCCAGACCTTGGGGAACCACTATAAATTAGTGTGCCATCTGTGATTGCGTGTGGAATTGTTATTTCTGTGCTGTGATAGATGTAGAACTATTTGTTTCTGTTAATTAACTGAATTAATATTCTGTCTTAGAAGGAAAAAGAATTGAACCTATTAACCCCCCCCCCCCTCTAGGTATTTAGGAACCAATTCTTTCAGTCGACATAGCTTTTGTGGAATGTGTCGACACAAGTCTTGTGTGTCGACACAATTGCTGCTGGTGTCGACACATTTGATGTCGACACAATTGCCATTGGTGTCGACACAATTGGTGTCGACAGAGTTGCTTCTGGTGTCGATACAGTTGGTGTCGACAAATGATCTGTGTGTCGACACAACTTCTTCTGATGTCGACACAGCCTAGCTATCTGGTGTCGACACAGCCTTGCTATCTGGTGTCGACACAATCTTGCTCAAGTGTTGACACAACATTTCCCAAGTGTCGACACAATCTGTCTGGTGTCGACACAGCCTTTCTCAAGTGTCGACACAATTGCTGTTTGGTGTCGACACAGACATTCTTCTGGTGTAGACACAATCTGGCTGAGTCTTTGGCAAACTGTTGAAGGTTGATCCAAGTGATGTTGACTGACTTGGCCTAGACTCTAGGACACAACTATGACCCTGGCTATACATGTTGGGTCAGACTAAACAAACCTAATAGTGATCCTTGCCCAAATCACAATTAGTGTTTCAACAATGTCCCCCTATTTGGATAAGGACACTATTTACATAAAAACAAATAAAAATGCAAAGCAAAAACAATTTGCCTGATTTATAAGGTTTTCAGCAGATATACATGAATGCTTTAAAATAAAAATAAATAAAAGAAAACTATTCTATTGCTGCATCCTCCAAAGTAGTTTCCTCTGTATAAAGCAAATAATCTCCCTTAATTATTTTTCCTTGCCCAAATTCCTGGCCCAAATCTGAGTAGACTTTATAATCTGTTAGAATAATTAGTCTCTCTACTGTTGTAGCCTTTTTCAAACAATTTCTCAGTATACAGCCACTGATATATCCTTGATATTGGCTGAGACTATTGATTTTGTGTACTGTCAAATCTCACTGCTTCATTGTGGTAAAGTAGGACTTGTCCTGCAAAGAGAGGTTAAAAGTTCTGGACCCAGATTACCTTGGGTCCTGGTTCTCTTTTATAATAATTAGAAATGAAAGAGCATTTAGGTTGATCCTTGTATCCAAGTGGATGATATTTCCTAAGAGGGATTATCCACTCAGTGAAAGGATTTTTAGAATGCTGACTTTGATGATAATTTTGAAGAGAACAAAAGTTTCTGTTCTTAAATCTTGAGTTCGACGAATTAAAGTACTTTCGTCGAGCTGAGTTCGACGAAAGGTATTGAGGTCGTCGAGCTCTGTTCACAGAATGACTTTCTGTATTCCATTTTCGTCGATCTTTGTTCGACGAATAGCATTGATTTCGTCGAGCTCCGTTCGACGAATTATTTTGAACTAAGGTTTTCTGAAGATTTTTATTTTCTTGCAATTCTTCAGTATTTTTATTTATCACCTCTAATTTTTCGTTTAGTTTACATGATTCTAAAAGACTTATCTTTTCAAAAGTATTTTGTAAATCTTGTTTAAGTTTAAAATTTTCTGAAGATACAATATTTAATTTCTTTCTGAGAAGTTTTATTTCCTTCTCAGATTGAATTAAATCTTGTTGAAGTATTAGACTGGGCGGCCTGGCGGTCTAGTCTGGCGGGTTGTTGACCGCGCGGTCTAGCGGTACCTTTCCAGCAGGTTCGTGTTCAGACTGTTGTTGTTTGTAGTCCGAGTGGTCTGGCGGTCTCTCTCAAAAGCTTGGAGACCAGGCGGTCTAGCGGTCTCCTATTGCGACGTGTTCTCTTCCTGCTGGAGTTGCCGAGCGGTTTGCCCATTTGTCTAACCGGCCGGCCTGTGCGGTCTATTTAATTTCTAGCCGCTCAGCCCTGTAATTTTTTAGTCTCACATTGTTTGTTTGTACTCTCTCCTTTCTCCTCCATTCTATAAAAGGGAGGTCATACCTTTGTAAATGATATCTTTTTGGATAATAAAACTTTCAATTATTCAAATTTTTGTCTGTTTGTTAGCTGCGTGTTTGCTACTTTTACATGGTATTAGAGGGAACGATTGATTCGACCTGATTCCATCTTTGGCTCTTCTGTCCGCGCGGCTTGTCCAAGAGGCTTATTTGCCTTATCGCTGCCCTGTTCGCGCGACTTCCTTCGGTCTTTTCTCGACCTATTCCCACAGGTCCCTTGCTTCCTCTTCTCTCTGTTCGCTCGGCCTCTTTCAGTTCGCGTGACCTCTTTCCCTGTGCCTTGGTCTGCTTCCTAGCCGCTGGTGTTCTGCCACCATGCCATGGCAGCTTCTTCTCTTTAGCCCGCTGCGGTTTCATCCTTGTTCGATGTGGTCTCCTTCTCGTGTCACGGCCTCCTCCTTAGGTCGTGCGGCTTTCTCTCGTTTTTATCTCCCTGCGGATTCTCTTCTATTCGCGCGGTTTCCCGCCTTCTCTATGGACAATTCCGGTATCTCCACCCCCGTTATCTCTACCTCCACCACCCCTGCAGCTCCTCCTCCTCCTACTCCTTCTAGAAACCTTGGCACGCTTTCTAAACTTGTTGGTTCCAACTATCTGGATTGGAGCGTTTCTTTCACCTTTCTTCTGCGCTCTCAGCGCAAGCGTCATCACCTCACCGATGACCCTCCTCCTCTTAACTCTGCTCAATTTGATGACTGGGATGCGAGTGATGTGCTTGTCCGCACTTGGCTGGCCAACAGCCTTTCTGATGAGTGCCTTCCCGTCATTCGCCATGATGAGACAGTCAAGGCTGCTTGGCTTCACCTAGCTGCTCTCTATTCGAAGGGGGGCCAGACGTCCCGCATTTATACTCTCTATGCGGACCTCTTTGCCCGCCCTTCCATGTCTCCTGCTGCGGCTTATCAGTAGGTTCAGGCTCTTGGCGCAGAGATCCTCCAGAATCGCCCCTTCTCCGTGGACTTAGCCGAACAACACAAACACTTCCAGGAACTCCTGGTTGTTTGTTATCTTCTCTGCCTTCCCGAATCCTTTGATATGATCCGCCAGCAGATCTTGGGTGAGGCGGAGTCTCCCACTTTGGATGCCACCGCGGCTCGCATTGCCGCTGTTACTTCGCTGCTCCAGCGACCTCTGTTGTCCTCCCCTCCTTCCTAGGACTCCTATGCTCACTAAGCTCAGTGGGGGGGCCTAGTGGCCGCAGCTACTCAGGCGGGCGTGGTTCGTCCAGGTTCCTCTGCTCTCACTGTGGTCGTACCAGCCATTCTATTGACCGTTGTTGGTAGAAACATCCTCATCTTCGCCCTTCCGGTGATGCATCTTCCTCAACCCCTGCCTCCTCTCGGCCGTCTGCCTTTGTGGCCACGACTTCAGGTAGTGCCCACGTCATTACCCAAGGTAAATGACTGATTGACTTTGGTGCTACAAATCACATGACCGGCAACCCTCATTGCTTCTCTCTCCTTGAAACGCATGACCGATTTCCCCCGGTTCGTGTGGAGGATGGTTCACCCTCCCCAGTTCATGGGACGGGCATGGTTCAAGTCACCCCGTCGCTTCGCTTGGAGGACACTCTCTATGTCTCAAAGTTCCCGTGCAATTTATTATCTGTTACTACTTTATGCAGGCAACTTTAGTGCTCCGTCTTATTCACTCCCACTTCTTGTTCTTTCCAGGACCCGAGGACCCAACGGACGATTGCTACTGGAACTGAGAGCGGCGACCTCTACTTCCTCGATAACATTTCTGCTCTGTCCGTCTTCTCCTCCTCCTCTACAGATCTGCTTTAGTGGCATCTTCTTCTAGGACATCCTCCTCCTCGGATTCTTCGACAGCTTCTGCCCCACTTACCTTCGACCAGTCCTTCGCTCAACGGTGATGCGTGTCAGCTTGGCAAACATCATCGCTCCTCTTTCCTGCCGAAGCAAGGTCGTGGCTCCTCTCGCCCGTTTTATCTCATTCATTCTGATGTCTGGGGTCCTGCTCCTACCCTCACCGTTGGTCGGGGTAGTTCCTAATTTATAACTTTTATTGATGATTTTTCTAGATGTACCTGGGTGTATCTATTAAAAGATCGCTCTGAACTCTTTTCTATCTGGCATTCTTTTTATTATATGATTAAAACTCAATTTTGCATTTCTATTAAAGTCTTTCGCTCTGATAATGCTAAGGAATATCTCAGTCATGAGTTTTCCTCCTTCTTTCTGCAACATGGTCTTGTTCATCAGACCACCTGTGTTTATACCTCCCAGCAAAATGGGATGGCGGAGCGTAAAAACCATCACCTCCTTGATATCGCTCGCACTCTCATGACGCAGATGCAAGTATCTCGCTCCTACTGGGGCAACGTTGTGCTCCTCGCCTGTTATCTCATCAATCGCCTTCCCTCCACAGTTCTCCACGGCCAGACGCCCTTCTCCATTCTATACCCCAGCAAGGAACCATTTCCTCTCCCTCTCCGTGTCTTTGGGTGTACGGCTTTTGTACACGCTTCGTCTGCTACCCGCGACAAGCTTTCCCCCCGTTCCACCAAGTGTGTCTTTTGGGGTACTCTACCACTCAAAAAGGCTATTATTGTTTTGACCCCATTCTGCGCAAACAATTTGTGTCTGCAGACGTGACCTTCTTTGAGAATTCATCCTACTTCTCTCTTTCATCCCCTCTTCCTCCTGATGTCTCTGCTTCTCCACCATCTCTCTGTTCCTTCCACGCCTATCGACGTCTCCCCTCTTACCTCATCTCCTCCTCCGTCTCCTCCTCTATCCGTCCTACCCCCTCCACCTTCTCCCTCTTCTCCGCAGCCGTCTCTCTAGTCCCGGGCCAGCCTTCTCCGCCACGGACGCTCCGGTCGCTGAGGCACGCGTCGACCTGGACCTTCCCATTACTCTTCGCAAAGGTGTGCGGGCATGTACACAACACCTGCTTGCGGCAGTTATTTCTTATGATCGGCTTTCTCCTTCTTGCAGGTGTTTTTCCTTGGCTATCTCCGCTACTGCCACTCCCCGCACCTACCAGGAGGCTCTTGCTATTTCTCATTGGAAATCTGCCATGGATGAAGAGATGGCTACTCTTACTAAAGGGGGTACCTGGACCGTTGTTCCTCCACCAGTGGGTACTAATGTGGTTGGCTGTCGCTGGGTGTTTGTTGTGAAATTTCGCCCCGACGGTATTGTGGATCGCTACAAGGCCCGGCTAGTGGCCAAAGGCTTCACTCAGACTTATGGCATTGATTACTTTGATACTTTCTCTCTGGTTGCTCGCCTCAGCACCATCCGGGTTCTTCTCTCTGTGGCTGTCAACAGGGATTGGGCGATTTCCCAGCTTGATGTCAAGAATGTCTTTCTCTATGGGGATCTTCAGGAGGACGTCTACATGGAGCAACCTCCTGGGTATGTTTCTCAGTGGGTGACAAGAGTATGCCATTTGAAGAAGGCAATTTATGGCCTAAAGCAACGCCCTCGGGCGTGGTTCGACAAGTTCAGTGGCATTGTGGCTACCATCGGCTTGGCAAGGAGTTCGGCCGATCACTCCTTATTTATTCGCAAAACTGCCTCGGGACTGGTGGTTTGGGTAGTGTATGTGGATGATATTCTTCTTACTGGCGATGACCAAGCTGAGGTGGACTTGACGAAGAAACACCTCCGTCAACACCTGGACACGAAGGATATTGGCTCCCCGAAATACGTTTTGTGAAATCTCTCGGAAGCTTGACTCGTTGGTTCTCTCCCAACGGAAGTATGCTCTTGATCTTCTACAAGAGCCAGGATTGACAGGTGCCAAACTGGCCCGATTTCCCATGGCTATTGGAGAAGACAAGACATGGACAGATGACTCGCCTCTTCTATCTGATGTCACGAGGTACAGACATTTGGTGGGCAAACTCATCTATCTCACGGTGACCAGACCTGACATCTCCTATGTTATAGGCAAGGTTAGTCAGTTTATGCAAGCTCCCAGGGAGTGTCATCTTCAGTCTGCCTTGAAGATTTTAGAGTATGTCAAAGCAGCACCGGGTAAAGGGATAATCTTTTAGAGGAATGGTCATCTGAGGGTTAAAGCCTACTCAGATTCAAGCTATGCGGATGATAAAGGCGATCGTAAATCCACATCAGGTTTTTATACTTTTGTTGGAGGAAATCTTGTGAGTTGGAAGAGCAAGAAACAGTCTGTTGTCTCCAGATCCAGTGCAGAAGCCGAATACCAGATTATGGCATCAACCACGTGTAAGTTAAAATGGTTGCGGGCTCTCATGCTTGACCTAAGAGAGGTCTACGACTATCCTCTTCCTATGTTCTGTGACAACAAGGCCGCTGTATACATATCCAAAAATCCAGGCTTCCATGAGAGAACAAAACATATAGAAGTCGATTTCCACTTCATTCGCGAAGAGGTTTTGAAGAAACAGATTTGTACTCTGTTTGTCACCTCCGACAAAGAATTGGCGGATATCTTCACAAAACCGGTTTCTACTTCCTTCTTCCACATTTGTGACAAGCTGGGCATGATTGATATCTATACTCCAGCTTGAGGGGGAGTGTTGAAGTATTAGACCGGGCGGCCTGGCGGTCTAGTCTGGCGGGTTGTTGACCGCGCGGTCTAGCGGTTCCTTTCCAGCAAGTTCGTGTTCAGACTGTTGCCGTTTTTAGTCCGAGCAGTCTGGCAGTCTCTCTCAGAAGCTTAGAGACCGGGCGGTCTAGCGGTCTCCTATTGCGGCATGTTCTCTTCCTGCTGGAGTTGCCGAGCGGTTAGCCCATTTGTCTAATCGCGCGGCCTGTGCGGTCTCTTTAATTTCTAGCCGCTCAGCCCAATAATTTTTTAATCCCACATTGTTTGTTTGTACTCTCTCATTTCTCCTTCATTCTATAAAAGGGAGGTCATACCTTTGTAAATGATATCTTTTTAGATAATAAAACTTTCAATTATTCAAATTTCTGCCTGTTTGTTAGCTGCTTGTTAGCTGCGTGTTTGCTACTTTTACAAATCTTTATATAATAGCTTAAATTCTTTTGATGAAAGATCAAGGGTAGAGATTACCTGATCTTCTTTTTCTGATTCACACTCTGATTCTTCTTCAGAGTCTGTTTTTGCATCAGTGTTGCTGCAATAAGCATTTATTGCCATTAAGCAAAATGCTCTTGCTCTTGCTTCTTCTTCATCTTCAGTTGTGCAGGATGAAGCACCTGAGTCACTCCAGGTTGCAGCTTTAAGGTTTCTTTCTTTAGCTGATCCTACAGCCAATGCTGTGAGAAAGTCCCACATCTCTTTTGCACATGAACATTCAGCAAGTTTCTCAAAGATGTCATCAGACATTGATTGTGCCAGGATGTTCATTGCTTGTGCATCAACAATCTTTAGCTTTTTCTGGGCATCTGTCCATTGAGATGATGGAACAGCATTGATGCTTGATGTTGCCTGAGATTGAGTTGGACCTGACAAAATAGATTTAAAGATGTTTTCATCAATGGTGTCCATATAAAACCTAATCCTTATTTTCCATAGTAAAACTTATAAAGATTGCACATATGTAGTCTGGTGCTTGAAAAGTCTTCAATTTGTGTCATGATAAACTCTAAAGATATTTAAGATCTATCAGATCGTTTTGCTTCAGGTGTTAGCATGTACAACCAAAGTAACCTACTCTGATACCAATTGAAAGTTATGGAGATAAATCTTAACATAACTAATTAGAGTTATATACTAAGTAAAGCAAATCACAGCACAAAAATAAAGCAAGAAGACCAAGCAACACAGACGACACAAGGATTTGTAGTGGTTCCCCAACCTAGGTACATCCACTCTTCTACCACCCTGGTAGGAATCCACTCAGATTTTTGATCAGGTGCCTAACACCAATAAGCTTTTGATCAGGTGCTCAAAAACCAAATCTCAAGTCTTTTGGTCAGGTGACTTGTAACCAAGAATCACTTTTGAAGGGAGATGACAACCCTTTATACAGTGGGGGGGAAATAGTGATGATGTCTTCTCTGTCAACAGTCTTAGAGAAGACTCAAGTGGATATGATGTTAGCAAAAGGGCTCCTCCTGAGATGTTGAGAGGTTCACGGAAAAACAGGAGCTTTTCTTCAGGGTGATGGTCCTTCAGATTGATGATGTCTCCAGCAAGCTTCTTAGACTGATATTGATTGAGTGTCTCTTTAGAAGCCTGGAGCAGATGAAGAACTTTGTGTATATGTTGATTTGATGTTGAGTTCCTCCTTTTTCTGTAAAACTGAAAAGCCTTCACTATTATTGTCCACTGTCTTTTTTTATTCTCTTTCTGTCTCTATTTGTCTCTCTATCTGTCTATCACTGTCACTATATAAATCTCTTTCTATAAAATCTTTTATATCTGATTCAAAACCTTTGGATTCATAGACTGCACTGGCTAAATCATTCCCGAGAATGGTAATTGCTTTGGGAATGATTTAGTATTAAATCCTGATTTATTCCATATTTAATGCAGCCTCCAAACGGCTATATTCATAAGAATATATGGAATTAAATCTGCTAGCTGTAATCTCCTTTAATTAAGCTTTAATTAATTCTGCCAGCTGTAAATATTTTCGTCTGAATATTGATTGTAATTAATTCTGCCAACTGTACAGAATTCGTCGAGCTCAGTTTTTACTTCGTCGAGCTGAGTCAGCAGTTCTGGTTAAGCTTCTAGTGTCGACGCAGCTTCTGTGGAATGTGTCGACACAAGTCCTGTGTGTCGACACAATTGCTGCTGGTGTTGACACAGTTGATGTCGACACAATTGCGGTTGGTGTCGACACAGTTGGTGTCGACACAATTGGTGTCGACAGAGTTGCTTCTGGTGTCGACACAGTTGGTGTCGACAGATGATATGTGTGTCAACACAACTTCTTCTGGTGTCGACACAGCCTAGCTATCTGGTGTTGACACAGCCTTGTTATCTGGTGTCGACACAATCTTGCTCAAGTGTCGACACAATATTTCCCAAGTGTTGACATAATCTGTCTGGTGTCGACACAGCCTTTCCCAAGTGTCGACACAATTGCTGTCTGGTGTCGACACAGACTTTCTTCTGGTGTCGACATAATCTGGCTGAGTCTTTGGCAAACTGTTGAAGGTTGATCCAGGTGATGTTGACTGACTTGACCTAGACTCTAGGACACAACTATGACACTGGCTATACATGTTAGGTCAGACTAAACAAACCTAATAGTGATCCTTGCCCAAATTACAACTAGGGTTTCAACACACACTATCCGAAAGAGGCTATTGATAGCCCAGGATCGTCAAGTGAAATACTACAATGCCAAGCACCGTGTTGGGTACATTGGAATAAATGTACCTGATTTGAAAAAGCCTTACCCTATTCAATGTTATACATCAAAATGTATTTGATGTGTTTTGAGTTTAGTTGTGCAGGTTAAGTATTTGCAGGGAAAGCGGAAAAGTTTCTAAGTCCATGTGTCGACACCCAGAAGAAAAGTGTCGACACTTAAGAAGGCTTGTATCGACACCCAGAAGAAAAGTGTCGACACTTAAGAAGACTTGTGTCGACACCCGGAGAAGCAGTGTCGACACTTGGAGTAATTGTGTCGACACCAGGGATGCAGAGTCGACACAGAAGGAAAGTGTCGACACATACAGGTTGTGTCGACACACAATGAAGAAATGTCCAGTGGAGCAGTGTCGACACTTAGAAGCAGTGTCGACACCCAGAGGAACTTTGTCGACATAATAAAGAATGTGTCGACACTCAGCAGAAGACTCAACACATGAAGAAAGTGTCGACACTTGAAGGCTGTGTCGACACTCAGCAAACTTCAATAGAGTTTAAGTACAAGTGTCGACATAATAAAGAATGAGTCGACACACAGTAGAAGACTCAACACATGAAGAAAGTGTCGACACAAGGAGCTGTGTCAACACTCAGCAAATTTCAATGAAGTCTAAGTACAAGTGTCGACACTAAGCAGATGTGTCGACACTCAGCAAAAGTATCAACACAGAAGGCATGTGTCGACACCAAGAAGATGTGTCGACACTTAACAAGTTCAACACAAGAAGATGTGTCGACACAAAGGAGTTGTGTCGACACTTACAAGAAATCAACAAAGTACTGAAGAACAAGGACTTGTGTCGACACACAATATCAGTGTCGACACATATTGAAGAAGCTGTGTCGAGAAGTAATTTCTACAACACAAGGAGTTGTGTCGACACCATGAAGGCTAGTGTCGACACTTAGTCTACTTGTGTCGACACTTAGTCTATCAGTGTCGACACTTAAAGACTGACTGTCTCGACACTTTCAGACAGTTACAGATATTTCAAGAAGTGACTGGATGACATGACAGCTGCCATTCCAGCCGGTCTACTGCAACTGTCAAAGATGTCAGAAAGCTGTTAGAAACCGAATCAGTCGGTCACCATGAAGGAAGCCTATATAAAGGCTTATTCTGTCAACAGAAGTAGATTAACAAGAGAAGAAGATCAAGCAATTCATTGAAGAATCAATTCAAGTGAAGATCTAAATAGTTGGAGAGAGATAGCTCCTTCCAAGAAGACAGCTGTTGAACCAGGCTGTGAAGAAGGTTTCAGATTGAGATCTGAAACTTAAGTTGCAGTGATTGAAGATCAGCTGCATAGAGAATCAACCCTACTGTGTTCTACATTCAAGAAGCTTTGAAGGAAGCCAAGGGAGGTTGATCTCAGCAGAGTTCTTCCAAGAACTCATCAAGAAACCTGTCAACTCTTCTCTCTTATTCTGAGTTGAGGTTATATACATTGTATTCTTAATTTCTTGTAGGATCCTTAGGGATCTGAGTTGTAAGCCTGAAATTATAAAGGCTGAGTGGTAGGGCCTGTGTGCCTGAGTGTAGGAGATTCATTTCTCTGAGTGTAGGCCTTGTGGCTGAGTGTAGGTGTTTGTGAAGACTGAGTGGTAGGGCTATTGAGCCTGAGTTGTAGGAGTGGGATCACCCTGAGCTGTAGGAACCTGGTTTGGGTTCTGAGTGTAAGATCTGAGGATCTGAGGAATAGTGGAGGAGATTGGCCGAATCTAGTACACTACTAGATAGGCGAAGGGGGAAAGTGGATGTACCCAGACCTTAGGGAACCACTATAAAACTGTGTGTACTCTGTGTATGTGATTGATTCTGTGTATGATGTTTTATGTTCTGTGAAATCTGTGATATAATCTGCCTAAAAGTTTAAAAAGATTAAGTCACCTATTCACCCCCCCCCCCTCTAGGTGATTAGGTACAATTTCTTTCAAGTGGTATCAGAGGGAGGTTACTCAAAAAAGGACATAACTGTCTGAGTAGATCCTGTTGGCAGATTCAGTATACTCAAGCACAGAATCAAGAAAATCAAGAAAATCGGTTCAACAGAGAATCACAAAGAACTTGGATCCATGAAGTTGCCAATTTGTAGAAAGGAGATTTTTGGCATCTGGAAAGAAAGGGTTAGGCTATTTATGGAAGCCTCTGACCCTAGAATCTATATCACAGTCAAAGAAGGGCCATATGTGCCTATGAAAGTTTCAGTCCTGGATGCAAATCAGAGAACTCCTAAGGACTTTTCTGAAATGACCAAGGATGAGATTATTCTGTCCACCATGGACAAAAGGGCCCAGAATATAATAGTAAGTGCAATAGATGATGCTACATTTCAGAACTTGATACACTGTAAAACATCAAAGGAGATGTGGGATACTCTGATAGTGTACATGGAGGGTTCTGAAGAAGTTAGACAGGACAGAAAGTCATTATTAAATCAAGAATATGAGAGCTTCAGACAAGGAAGGTCTGATAGAATAACTGAGTGCTACAAGAAATTCTATAGGATAGTTAATGAGCTAATGTCCTATGGAAGAGAATTCAGCAATTATGAGCTGAATGATAAGTTCTTGAGATCCCTAACTAAAGACTGGGATACCAAGATTTGTGACATAAGGAAAATGGCCAAGTTAGCAGATATTCCTCCTCCAACATTGTTTGGAAAGTTGTTATCCTATGAAATGCAGCTAATGGTTAGGAAAGAGGAAGAGAAGACTACAAGAATTGAGCATAAAGAAAGAGCTGTGGCATTCAAGACAGAAGCCATTAAGAAATATAAAAGTAAGTCTCCATCTCCTCCCCCAAAAGTTACTGAGACTGAGACAGCTGAGTCAGAAAGTAAGAATTCTGAAAGCAGTGAGAGTGATGAGGACTTTGCAGCTTTCACAAGACATTTTCAGAAGTTCCTAAAGAAGAAACAGTGGAGGTCTAAGTCATCCACTTCACAGAAGTCATCAAAGAATGACAGGATAAAGCCCAAGACAAGTAGAACTACATCTTCAAAGATAGTCTGTTATTGTTGTAACAGACAAGGACATGTTGTTGCTGATTGTCCAGAGAAAAGGAAAGAGTCTACTGAGAAGAAGAAGACTCTAATCAAGGGCAAAAAGGAAAGGTCCTTTGTTGCAAAGAAGGACAAAAGTCTGTCTGATATATCATCTTCAGAATCAGATTCAGAAGCTGAAGCTTACATTGGACTGTTTGCTGAAGAAGAGGAAGAGGAGTTCATCCAGTTAATGAACTCTATATATGAGCATGAGGACAATCAGTGCCAGGGACTGATGGCCTTGACAGAAGAAGACAAAATCCAGGATCAGCCTGGACCAAGTCAGGTACAAAATTGTTCTATTAGTTCAATTTCTAGTGCTGGTTCAGAATCAGATTCATTAGCATCAAGTGATGAGAGTGGATCTGACTCTGAAGGAGATATTCATCAACTGATTGATGAATATAGAATAGTGTTGCAAGCCTTAAAGAAAAGCAAATCCTTGGCCAAGAGTCAGGCTAAGGAGATTGCTAATCTTAAAGTTACTGCAACAAATTTTGATAAGGAGATTGATCAAAAATTAAATGAAATAGCCAGGCTGAAGAACATAACTGTTATTCAGATGGGGACTATAACATTCAAGAATGATCAAATCAGAAATCTGGAGATTAGTCTTCAGAAGGAGAGAGATATAGTTGCAAGGTTTTCTAAACCAAAAATCTATTTTACCTTTGATAGATGAATTTGTACATCAAAAGGGTAAAACTAGATTAGGGTTTACACAACCTGCTAGGACTGTAAAGTCCAAGTCTAAGGCCAAAGCCACAGCACTCAACAAGCCTGCTGTAGATAGAACAGCCAGGGTTGTACCTCAGCAAAGGTACAACAGATTTGAGTGCTGGTGTTGTGTCAAGGTAGGCCACTTTGCCATGGACTGTTGGCACAATTCAAGTGCCAAGGTGAGTAGCAATCTGCCTGCTAGAAAAGCTACAGGTAGGTTTGTTAAGAGGCAAACTAACCAGCACCAAGGACCCAAGAATTCTTTGGGGCTAAGGTTAACTAATCTGTTTTGCAGGTGAGTCCAAGTGACCATGCCCCAATATGGTACTTGGACAGTGGATGTTCCAGGCATATGACTAGAACTAGGGGATTGCTAAAGGACTACACACCAATCAAGGATGGTCCTAAAGTCACCTTTGGTGGTTCTGAAAAAGGAATCATCAAAGGTTTTGGTAACATTTCTAGCAACTTTATAACAATTACTCAAGTGGCTTATGTTAAAGGTTTGAAACACAACCTCATTAGTATAAGTCAGCTGAGTGATTTAGGTTATGACATCTCATTTGTCAAAGATGGTTGTCATATCAGGAGGTCAAATGATCAAGAGATCATTCTGACTGGTTATAGGAAAAGAAATGTCTATTGCCTAGACATTATGTGTGAGAATAATGTTTCTCCAGTGTGTCTTGTAGCTGATGAGAAAGTCTCTCATTATATCAAATGGCACAAGAGGCTAGCCCATCTTAACTACAAGACAATAGGCCAACTCTATAATAAAGAGTTAGTGAGGAATGGTCCTCAGGTTAAGTATATTAAAGATGGAATATGCTCAGCTTGTCAAAAGGGCAAGCAGACTAGATCCACCTTTAATAACATTGAAAACAAAGATGCTGTGAGGTGCTTATACCTTTTGCATATGGATCTTTTTGGTCCTATGCCAGTTCACAGCCTAGGTAGGAAGGTCTACACATTTGTAGTTGTAGATGACTACTCAAGGTTTTTCTGGGTGTTCTTCCTTAGACAGAAATCTGAAACACCTAGTATCTTCTATAGTTTTGTCAAACAAATTCAGAATGAGTTAGACAGTACAGTGGTCAAAATAATAAGTGACCATGGTACTTGAAAGAAATTGTACCTAATAACCTAGAGGGGGGGTGAATAGGTGACTAAATCTTTTTAAACTTTTTAGGCAGATTGCAGATTATTTTAACAGAGTTATATCTACTTTTTCACAGCAATCAATCAGCAATCACAACAATCAATCAAGCACACAGTGAACACACACATTTATAGTGGTTCCCCAAGGTTTGGGTACATCCACTTTCCCCCTTCGCCTATCTAGTAGTGTACTAGATTCGGCCAAACTCCTCCACTATCTCAGATCCTCAGATCTTACACTCAGAACCCCAAAACAGGTTCCTACAACTCAGTCTTCTTCAAAGACCTATACTCAGCTTCTTCATAAAGCCTTCACTCAGCCACAAGGCCTACACTCAGCCACAACAGGCCTACACTCAGAGATTTAGATCTCCTACACTCAGGCACACAGGCCCTACACTCAGCCTTTATAATTACAGGCTTACAACTCAGATCCCTAAGGATCCTACAAGAAATTAGAATACAAAGTTTATACCTACAACTCAGAGAATAGATAGCAGAATTGATAGGTTCTTGATGAGTTCTTGGAAGAACTCTGCTGAGAACAATCTCACTTGGCTTTTCTTCAAAGCTTCTTGAATGTAGAACACAATAGGATTGATTCTCTACAGCTGATCTTCAATCACTGCAACTTAGGATTCAGAACTAGGTCTGAACCCTTCTTTACAGCCTGGTTCCAACGGCTGTCTACTTGGATGGAGCTCTCTCTCTCCAACTACTTAGATCTTCAGATCACTTCAACTGATTTGTGTTAATCTGTGTTGAATCCATATTTTCTGTTGACAGTATAAGCCTATTTATAGGCCTTCTTCATGGTGACCGGCTGATCCGGTTCCTAACAGCTTTCTGACAATTCTGACAGGTGCAGTAGACTGGCTGGAATGGCAGCTGTCAAGTCATTCAGTCAGTTCTTGAAATAACTGTAACTGTTTGAAAGTGTCGAGACTGTCTGTCTTTAAGTGTCGACACTTATAGACCAAGTGTCGACACAAGTTGACAAAGTGTCGACACTAGCCTTCAAGGTGTCGACACAACTCCTTGTGTTGTAGAATTCACTTCTCGACACAGCTTCTTCATTATGTGTCGACACTGATATTGAGTGTCGACACAACTTCTTGTTCTTCAGCACTTAGTTGAATTCTTGTAAGTGTCGACACAACACCTTTGTGTCGACACATCTTCATGTGTTGAACTTGTTCAGTGTCGACACATCTTCTTGGTGTCGACACATGCCTTCTGTGTTGATACTTGCTGAGTGTCGACACTGCTCCTTGTGTCGACACATTTTTCTTCTGTTGAGACTTTGGCTGAGTGTCGACACATCTCCTTAGTGTCGACACTTGTACTTAGAATTTTTTGTTGATCTTTGCTGAGTGTCGACACAGCCTCCTAGTGTCGACACTTTCTTCATGTGTTGAGTCTTCTGCTGTGTGTCGACATATTGTTTATTATATCGACACTTTTTTCATGAGCTGCGTCTTTTGCTGTGTGTCGACACATTTTTCATTATGTCGACACTTATACTTAGACTCTGTTGACTTTTGCTGAGTGTCGACACAGCTTCCTAGTGTGGACACTTTCTGATGTAGACACAGTTCCTCTGGGTGTCGACACAACTGCTAAGTGTCGACACTGCTTCACTGGACTTTTCTTTATTGAGTGTAGACACAGCTCCTTGTGTCGACACTTTCTGTCTGGTGTCGACTCTGCATCCATGGTGTCGACACAATTACTCCAAGTGTCGACACTGCTTGCCTGGGTGTCGACATAAGTCTTCTTAAGTGTCGACACTTTCCTTCTGGGTGTCTACACATGGACTTAGAATCTTTTCATCTTTCCCTGCAAATACTTAACCTGCACAACTAAACTCAAAACACATCAAATACATTTTTGATGTATATCATCGAGTAGGGTGAGGCTTCTTCAAATCAGGTACATTTAAACCAATGTACCCAACAATCTCCCCCTATTTGGAGAAGTCATAACCCTTAGTCAATGATATACATCATTCATAATAGAATTACAGAATGATGTAAAACAGGATTATGCAATCAGGGAAAACATAAACATGTATTAAACAAACATGTATACATAGATATCATCTCAGAACAATTATGAAATAGATTTATCACACAGCACATTGTTCTATCAACTTTGTCATATTCATTTTTCAAAAGTTTACAAAGTGTTTAAAATCAAAAGATTACAATTGTAAACTGAAGAAAATTATATTCTATTTTTGCTCAGCATCCTTGATCACTATTCCCTTTCCAGACTGTATCTTGGCTTGTACAGGGGCTTCAGCATCTTCAGTATCAGCAGGCTTTTTCTCTTTCAGCTCCTTCTTCTTTAGCTCTTCAGCTTTAATCTTTTGCCTCTCAAAGTAATGATAAGGCTTGGGAAAGTACTTGCTAGGCTCCTGGGCAGTAGGAGGTAGCTTTCCCATCTTTGCCTTTCTTCTATATTGCACTATAGCTTCTTGCCTTGATTCATGCTTTCTCCACTCCAGTTCAGAAAACCATTTATTTCTATCTTGAATATTATCTTTGGCAGCCTTCCATGCAGTTAAGATAATGTTTCTTGAAGTGGGGCTCCACTGTTCAAAATCAGGCCTTTGTTCAGCTTGCTCTCTGAACCTCTTCTTAGACAATCTAGCTTCTTGTTCAGCTTGTTCTGTCAGAATAGCTTCCTATAAAGCCTCAGATACTGGCTGAACTACCTTCTCTATGATAACATTGTGTTGTCCCTCAGGTGGGCTATACATGGACTGTATATCAGCTTGTACCATATCAAAATCTGGAGGAGGGTAGATTACTTGAGCCACTTCAGGTTGCTCCCCTCCTAGATATGCAGGATGTATCCCAGATTCTGCTACATTGTCATCATCACATAAAGGAGGATAACCAAGAGTTTCTCTGATAGAATTAGAAATCCACTTTGCATAATCAGAGCTGGCTTTGACTAACACCCTCTCCCCCTTTATGACTTCTCTTTCCATGTGATCTCTTAGATCATCCTTTTGAAATCTGATTTGTGCATTAAGATAATTGACTCCATCCTTGTAGAAAGGTTTTAACCTTTGGAGTTTTTCTGAGATCAGCTTCTGAGAATCTTGAATAACAGATGTAACAGCAGCGATGCCCTCTTGTAAAGCTTTATCAAACTCTGCTTTAGCAGTAGCATGAGAAGTTGTCAGTCCAGCAGCTATATTCTTCATCTCTGTGACAATTGCATTGTAGGAAGTAGTTAAGTTATCATTCATTCTGATCTGGTTCTCAAGAACATATCCTTGCTTCAGTGCAATGTCATCCACTTGAGCTTTTATTTTCTCCTGATGAGTAGTTAAGTAGACTACTGCATTCCCTCCCTTGTGGAAGCAGTCAGTCATTTCCTTCTTATTTAGATTCATTTCAAATCGAATAGACTTAATGTCTTGGGCTAGATCAAACTGTAGAGATTTTTGCCCTTCATCCACATACTTTTCAATTGCTTGTCTGTGCTCATCAAGTTTTATTTGCATAGCAACCATGAGAGAACTATAATCTACAGATGGTGCTGGCTGTGATATAGGCTGTGGTGCAATAGTTTGTAAAGCCTTCTTATAATTCTGGTTCCTTCTTTTAAATACTTAAAATTTCCTTTTCTTTGCCCTTGTAGCTTCCTCATCTTCAGAAGCTGAGGTGCTTGCTATGTCTACCCTCTCCCTAGGTAGTTCCTCAACATCCTTTTGCTTCTCAGGCTCTTTTCTTGCTGTTTCTTCTAAAATTTCCACATGCTCCCCCTCACCTTGAGCATTCTCCCCCTCAGCAGCAGCACTTTCCTTTTCAAAGTCTGCTTGGTCTAGAATAAGGAAGAGATCTTCCATTGTAAATTCTTATTAAGGTTGTGGTGGAGAAACTCTTGGCTTATCAACAAAATGATCAGACACTTCTTGAGTTGCAACAGATGTGTCTTCCATGACAACATCTGGGGGTTGGCTATCAATCTGAGGTTGCTGATTAACATCAGATAAGTTGTCAATTATAACTTCACTCTCAATAAGGAAATCTAATTGATTGATTTCTGAGATTACCTCAAGAATGGTTTGGGTTGCTTGTTCACGCTCTAGTGGAGTTGATTCTTCCACTACTAGAGGCTCCCCCTGGACAGTATCCTGATGTACTGGGTTAGCTTGAGGTAGCTCCCCCTGCCTATCCGCATCATCTTGTTGAGCTGGAGACCTTCCAGCAATTCCAGTGTCTTCTTCATCAGGAGTGAAGACAACATGCTCTTCAGAGCTGCTAGATGAATCCTGTGCCACAGGAGCTATCTTCTTCTTCTTCTTTTGGGGAGTCATTTTCTCAGGTGTTGGCATCTCCTTAGACAAGACCCTATCCCACCTTGAGAAGAGTCTCATGTCCATCTTCCTCATATGATTGATTTTAGATCCAGCAGCTTGACTCATTACTTCTAGTATACTACCAGCCAAGTAAAGACTTAATATCCTACCCAAATTGGGCTTCTTCATGCTCTCTTTAATCTTCTCAAAGACTACTACAGACCAATCAGTTTTCAATGAGAAGATAATCCTTGTCATAAGATTGAACATATGGGCTGATACCCTGTCATGCCCTCCAGGCTTACTTAAGATCACCTTGCCAACAATTTCTGAGAGAAATTTTCCCTGGCTGTTCATCCCCTTTCTATTGAATACTGATCCAATTTTCATCTTTGAATCCAGTCCACACCAAGTTAAAGCTTCTCTGGTCTTAGAAGCAGTAACTTCATCTTCTTCCTTAGTCTTTGGTAGGTTCAGGACCTTTCTTAAACTCTTTGGGGAGACCTTTACCTTTTCCCCAAGAACCCTTGACTTGATCTTGAATCCAGAGTCGTCTCGGGTTGCTCCATTTAGAAATTCCAATACTTCTTTCTTCCAGATCTTAGTCGGCTCAGAAACAAGAAAATCTAACCCTGAGTCTGCAACTAGGGTTACCACATTCTTGATCTCCGGGTCTGCGTCATCAAACGCATGCCGCACCAGTTCGTAGCCTTCATTGACGTTCTCCTCGAGCTTTGGCGCCATTAGGGTTTGAAGAATTTGAATTAAGAGAAGAGAGGTGTCGACACACAAGTTTGGTCTCGAAACTTTGGTGAGCGTGTCGACAGACAATGGCGAAATCCTATTTATACCTTTCTAGGATTGAAGATGAAAGGGCGCGTCAGCAAACTCAAATTGTGTCAACACTGTTGATAAGTGTCGACACCGACTTATAATGTCTCGACACCTATGTGTCGACACAAGTTTAGTCAACAGAATATATGTGTTGACACTTGTTTATGTGTCGACATCACTCAGCTCGACACATAGTCGAGACTTTACTACACTAATTCTGAGTAAAGCCTAATTGTCGACACCACCTTGGATGTGTCGACACCTACTTATCATGTGTCGACACTAATTTTCTGAAGTGTCGACACCTACTTCCTAGATGTGTCGACACCTTTTCTCTGAAGTGTCGACACCAATTTTCTGTCTCGACACAGACAACTCTATGTGTCGACACTATTTTACTTAGCCATTTCTATAAACTTATTCTAAGTTTATCATACCTAGTTCAATTTTAAACCTATTGAACTTTGTTTCTTCTTAAGGCTTAGTATACATATCAGCTAGTTGATTATCTGTCTTAACATACTCTAGTAAAATATCTTCTTTTTCTACATGTTCCCTTAGAAAATGATATTTTATTTCAATATGTTTAGTTCTACTATGGGAAACAGGATTATTTGCAATTGATATAGCACTAGTAGAATCACAAAAGAGTGGAGTTCTACTTACCTGAATTCCATAGTCCTCAAGCTGATGTTGTATCCATAGAATTTGAGCACAGCAACTTCCTGCAGCCATATATTCTGATTCTGCAGTGGAGATAGCCACACTTGTTTGCTTTTTGCTACTCCATGAAATCAGTCTTCCACCTAGGAATTGACAGGTACCAGTTGTACTTTTCCTATCTTCCTTGCAGCCTGCAAAATCTGCATCTGAATAACCTGTCAGTTCAAAGTCCCCATTCCTAGGGTACCAAAGGCCTAGATAAGGAGTGCCCTTTAGATATCTCAGTATCTTTTTGACTGCTGTCAAATGAGACTCTTTAGGGCATGCTTGGTACCTAGCACAGACACATGTAGCATACATGATATCTGGTCTACTTGCAGTCAAATAGAGTAGGGAGCCAACTATCCCTCTATACAAAGTCTCATCTACAGGTTTCCCTGCATCATCTTTGCTAAGAGACATACTTGACCCCATAGGAGTGTTCATGGTACTGGATGAATCCATACCATACTTCCTTATCAGTTTTAGGGTGAACTTAGACTGGCATATGGATAATTCATTCTCAGTCTGTCTAACTTGGAGACCCAAGAAGAACTTAAGTTCCCCCATACTACTCATCTCAAATTGTCCTTGCATTAGTTTTGCAAACTTTTTGTAAAGACTACTTTCAGTAGACCCAAATATCATGTCATCTACATATATTTGGACTAGTATGATCTTGCCTCTGGATTCCCTAAGGAATAGAGTCTTGTCTAATTTCCCCCTTGTGAATTTATTCTCAATGAGGAAACTAGACAGGGTTTCATACCAAGCCCTAGGGGCTTGTTTTAACCCATACAAAGCCTTCCTAAGTCTATAGACATAATTTGGTCTAGTAGAATCAACAAAACCTGATGGCTGTTTCACATAGACTTCTTCCTTCAGATTGCCATTCAAAAAGGCTGACTTAACATCCATTTGGTATACTTTAAACCCTTGATAGGTTGCATAGGCCAAGAACATCCTTATTGCCTCCGGTCTGGCTACTGGAGCAAAGGTTTGATCTAAGTCAATACCTTCTTCCTGCCTATATCTTTTAGCAACCAATCTTGCTTTGTTCTTGACAATTACTCCATGTTCATCCATCTTATTCCTAAAGATCCACTTGGTTCCAATTATGTTGTGGTCTTTTGGTTTAGGAACAAGCTCCCAGACTTTGCACCTCTTGAACTGATTCAGTTCTTCTTGTATTGCCTCAATCCAATGAGGGTCTAGGATGGCTTCTTCAAACTTCTTTGGCTCTACTTGGGATAGAAAACTGGAGTAGAGTGCTGCACTCAGATTTCTGCTCCTTGTTAGTACCCCTTGTCTTAGATCACCAATAATTTGATCTGCTGGATGATCTCTTAGATGCCTATTAGTTGGAGGCATCCTGGCTTCAGGTTGAACTTCTTCAGTTTCTCCATCTTGCTGCACTCCATGGTCTTCTTCTGCATTATGTACATGTAGTACTCCCCCTGGACAACAGCCAATATCTTCTACTTGCTGTCTTGCAGTAGGTCCTTCTTCTATAGTGAGCTTGTCCATCTTCTCAGTCACACCTGTGGAGCTGCAAATACTACTAGACAACTCATTATTAATAAGTCTAGTTTCATCAAATACTACATGTACAGACTCTTCTACAACTTGAGTAGACAAGTTGTAGACTCTATAAGCCTTACTATTGTTGCTGTACCCAACAAAGATCCCCACTTGGAACTTGGCAGCAAACTTAGTCAAGTAAGACTTTCCATTGTTAAGTATAAAGCACTTACAACCAAAGATCCTGAAATAGGATAAGTTTGGTTTTCTGCCTTTCACAATCTCATAGGGGGTCTTGTTGTGACTTTTAGTAATGGTAGCTCTATTAATTACATGGCATGCAGTATTAACTGCCTCAGCCTAGAAATATTCTGGTAGAGATGGGTCACTTAATAGGGTCCTACCAGCCTCAATCAAGGTTCTATTTTTCCTCTCAGCAATGCCATTTTGCTGAGGTGTTCTTGGTGAAGAAAACTCCTGAAATATCCCAAATTCTTCACATAGTTTTGCCATACTATCAGACTGAAATTCAGTACCATGGTCACTTCTTATTTTGACCACTGTACTGTCTAGTTCATTCTGAATTTGTTTGACAAAGCTATAGAAGATACTAGGTGTTTCAGATTTCTGTCTAAGGAAGAACACCCAGGAAAACCTTGAGTAGTCATCTACAACTACAAAGGTATAGACCTTCCTACCTAGGCTGTGAACTGGCATAGGACCAAAGAGATCCATATGCAAGAGGTATAAACACCTCACAGCATCTTTGTTTTCAATGCTACTAAAGGTGGATCTAGTCTGCTTGCCCTTTTGACAAGCTGAGCATATTCCATCTTTAATACACTTAACTTGAGGACCATTCCTCACTAACTCTTTGCTAAAGAGTTGGCCAATTGTCTTGTAGTTAAGATGGGCTAGCCTCTTGTGCCATTTGACACAATGAGAGACTTTCTCATCAGCTACAAGACACACTGGAGAAGCATTGTTCTCACTCATAATGAAAGATATGGTACCTAAACACCTAGAGGAGGGGGGTGAATAGGTGACCTAATCCTTTTAAAACTTAAATGGCAGCAATCAGTTATATCACAGAATACTAACTATTTTATCACAGCAAACACACAGCATGCACAGCAACAATCATAGCACAGCATACACAGTGGTTTATAGTGGTTCCCCAAGATATGGGTACATCCACTTTCCCCCTTTGCCTATCTAGCAGTGTACTAGATTCGGCCAAACTCCTCCACTGTCTCAGAACCCAAATTGGTTCCTACACCTCAGGCCCAAAGCCTTACAACTCAGCTTTATCCCAAAGCCTACACTCAGTCAATCAAGGCCTACACTCAGCCAATCAAGGCCTACACTCAGCCAACCAAGGCCTACACTCAGCCAACCAAGGCCTACACTCAGCCAACAAGGCCTACACTCAGAGATCTCAATCTCCTACACTCAGGCTCTCAAGCCCTACCCTCAGCCTTTATAATTATAGGCTTACAATTCACTCAGATCCAAAGGATCCTACAAGATAAAAATGTATTACAAATATTAACTCAACAACTCAGAAATAAAAGAGGGGAGTTGAGAGTTTCTTGATGAGTTCTTGGAAGAACTCAGCTGGATTCAATCTGACTTAGCTTTCTTCAAAGCTTCTTGAGTAGAACTGAATAAGACTGAATCCTCCTGCAGTAGTTCCTTGACCTCTGCCACTTAAGATCCAGAATGAATCTGAATCCTTATTCTCAGCCTAGTTCCAGAGGCTGATTTCTTGGATGGAGCCCTCTCTCTCCAACTTCTTAGATCTGCACTTGGACTGCAAGATCTTCTTGATTTGACACTCTGTGTACCACTTTGATGACTTGTTCTTCAACAATGTGATCCACTTGTTAATCATCAACAACAGTTTCTGTAGATTGTATGTGCCTATTTATAGGCCTTCTTTATGGTAACCGGCTGATCCGGTTCATAACTGTCTTCTGACATCTCTGACAGGTGCCGTAGACCGGCTGGAACGGCAGCTGTCATGTCATCCAGTCATTTCTTGAAAATCTCTAACTGTCTGATAGTGTCGAGACTTTCTGTCTTTAAGTGTCGACACTTATAGTCTAAGTGTCGACACATGTTGTGTAAGTGTCGACACAAGTCTATAAGGTGTCGACACAACTCCTTGTATGTCTCGACACAGATTCTTCTTCAGGTGTCGACACTGAAATTGAGTGTCGACACAAGTACTTGATCTTCTATCTTTAACTAAATTCTTCTAATTGTCGACACATCTCCTTTGTGTCGACACATCTTCTTGTGTTGAATCTGTTAAGTGTCGACACTGCTTCTTGGTGTCGACACATAGTCTTCTATGTTGATACTTGCTGAGTGTCGACACAGCTCCTTGTGTCGACACTTGATTCTTCTGTTGAGACTTCAGCTGAGTGTCGACACATTCCTTTAGTGTCGACACTTGTACTTATAATATTTTGGAGATAATTCTGTTCTTTGCTAAGTGTCGACACAGCTCCTTGTGTCGACACTTTCTTCAAGTGTTGAGTCTTCAGCTGTGTGTCGACACATTGTTCTGGGTGTCGACACTTTAACTTAGTCTCTGCTGACTTTTGCTGAGTGTCGACACAGCTCCAAGTGTCGACACTTTTTGGTGTTGACTCAGCTTCACTGGGTGTCGACACAGCTCCTTGTGTCGACACTTTCTGTCTGCACTTTTCTTCACTGAGTGTCGACACAGCTCCAAGTGTCGACACTTTCTGTCTGGTGTCGACTCTGCATCCCAGGTGTCGACACAATGACTCCAAGTGTCGACACTGCTTGTCTGGGTGTCGACACAAGTCTTCTTAAGTGTCGACACTTTCCCTCTGGGTGTCGACACATGGACTTAGAAACTTTTTTTTTGCTTCAGTCCAGCAAATACTTAACTTGCACAAGTAAACTCAACATACATCAAATACATTATGATGTATATCATTGAGTTGGGTGAGGCTTCTTCAAATCAGGTACATTTAACCAATGTACCCAACACATAATGTCTAGACAATAGACATTTCTTTTTCTATAACCTGTCAAAATGATCTCTTGATCATTTGACCTCCTGATATGACAACCATTTTTAACAAATGAGATGTCATATCCCAAATCACTCAATTGACTTATACTAATAAGGTTGTGTTTCAAACCTTTAACATAAGCCACTTGAGTAATAGTTATATGGGTGCTAGAAATGTTACCAAAACCCTTGATGATTCCTTTTTCAGAACCACCAAAGATGACTTTTGGACCATCCTTGATAGGTGTGTAGTCCTTTAGCAATCCCCTAGTTCCAGTCATGTGTCTGGAACATCCACTGTCCAAGTACCATATTGGGGCATGGCCACTTGGACTTACCTGCAAAACAGATTAGTTGACCTTAGAACCCAAAGAATTCTTGGGTCCTTGGTACTGGTTAGTTTGCCTCCTAACAAAGCTACCTACAGATTTTCCAACAGGAAGTTTGCTACTCACTTTGGTACTTACATTGTGCCAACAGTCCATGACAAAGTGGCCTACCTTGCCACAGCACCAGCACTCAAATCTATTGTACCTTTGCTTAGGTACATCCCTAGCTGTTTTATCTACAGCTGGCTTGTTGAGAGCTGGGGCTTTGCCCTTAGACTTGGACTTGACAGTCCTAGCAGGTTTTGTGAAACCTAATCCAATTTTTCCCTTTTGATGAATAAATTCATCAATCAAAGGTAGAACAGACTTAGGTTTAGAAAACCTTGCAACAATGTCTCTCTCCTTCTGAAGACTAATCTCCAGACTTCTGATTTGATCATTTTTAAATGTTATAGTTCCCATCTGAATCACAGTTATGTGCTTCAGTCTGGCTATCTCATTTAGTTTTTGATCAATCATCTTCTCAAAATCAGTTGCAGCAACTTTGAGACTAGCAATTTCCTTTGCCTGACTTTTGGCTAGGGACTTGCTCTTCTTAAAAGCTTGCAATAGAACTCTATATTCATCAATCAATTGATGAATATCCCTTTCTGATTCAGATCCACTAGCATCATTTGATCCTGATGTAACTGAATCAGAACTAGTACTAGAAATTGAACTTAAAGAACAATTTTGTACCTTACAAGGTCCAGGCTGCTCCTGGATTTTGTCATCTTCTGTTAATGCCATCAGTCCTTGGCACTGACTGTCCTCTTGCTTATATATAGAGTTCATTATCTGGATGAACTCCTCTTCTTCTTCTTCAGCAAACAGTCCTTTGTATGCTTCAGCATCTGACTCAGTTTCTGATGAAGATATGTCTGACAGGCTCTTATCCTTTTTGGCAACAAAAGACCTTTCCTTCTTGCCCTTGAATTGAGTCTTTTTCTTATCATTAGACTCTTTCCTTTTCTCAGGACAGTCAGCAATAACATGTCCTTGTCTGTTGCAGCAATAGCAAACAATTTTTGATAAAGTGGCTTTGCTTGACTTAGTCTTTCTCCTGTCTTTCTTTGATGACTTCTTGTTCTGATAATAGTCATCTTTGCCCTGTGAAGTGGATGGCCTTGACCTCCACTGTTTCTTCTTTAGAAATTTCTGAAAGTGTCTTGTGAATGCTGCAAAGTCCTCATCACTTTCACTGCTTTCAGACTTTCTGCTTTCTGAATCATCTGACTCAGTCTCAGCTACTTTAGGTGGTGGAGTTGGTGACTTACTTCTGTATTTTCTGGTGGCTTCTGTCTTGAATGCCACTGTCCTTTCTTTATGTTCATTTCTTGTAGACTTCTCCTCTTCTTTTCTCACCATCAACTGCATCTCATAAGAGAGCAGTTTTCCAAACAGTGTTGGCGGAGGGATATCTGCTAACTTTGTCATTTCCCTTATGATACAGATCTTGATGTCCCAAACCTTTGTTAGGGACCTTAAGAACTTATCATTTAACTCATAATTACTGAATTCTCTGCCATAGGAAATTAGCTCATTGACAATCTTATAGAACTTTTTATAGCATTCTGTTATGCTATCAGACCTACCTTGCCTGAAGCTTTCATATTCTTGGTTTAATAAGGACTTTCTATCCTGTCTCACTTCTTCTGAACCCTCCATGTACACTATAAGAGTATCCCACATCTCCTTAGATGTCTTACAGTGTATTAAGTTTTGAAAGGTAGCATCATCTATGGCACTCACAATGATATTCTGAGCCCTCTTGTCCATTGTGGCTAGAATTATCTCATCTTTTGTCATTTCAGAGAAGTCCTTAGGTGTTCTCTGATTTGCATCCAGGACTGAAACCTTCATAGGCACATATGGCCCTTCTTTAACTGTGATGTAAATTCTAGGGTCTGAGGCTTCCATAAATAGTCTCACCCTTTCTTTCCAGATGCCAAAAATTTCTTTTCTGCAAATGGGAAACTTCATGGATCCAAGTTCCTTATGATTCTCAGTTGAACCCATGGTTCTTGATTTTCTTGATTCTGCAATTTACTTAGACTGAATCTGCCAACAGGATCTACTCAGACAGTTAAGTCCTTTTTTTGAGTAACCTGGCTCTGATACCACTTGAAAGAAATTGTACCTAATCACCTAGAGGGGGGGTGAATAGGTGACTAAATCTTTTTAAACTTTTTAGGCAGATTGCAGATTATTTTCACAGAGTTATATCTACTTTTTCACAGCAATCAATCAGCAATCACAGCAATCAATCAAGCACACAGTGAACACACACATTTATAGTGGTTCCCCAAGGTTTGGGTACATCCACTTTCCCCCTTCGCATATCTAGTAGTGTACTAGATTCGGCCAAACTCCTCCACTATCTCAGATCCTCAGATCTTACACTCATAACCCCAAAACAGGTTCCTACAGCTCAGGCCCAAGGCCCTACAACTCAGTCTTCTTCAAAGACCTACACTCAGCTTCTTCACAAAGCCTACACTCAGCCACAAGGCCTACACTCAGCCACAATAGGCCTACACTCAGAGATTTAGATCTCCTACACTCAGGCACACAGGCCTTACACTCAGCCTTTATAATTACATGCTTACAACTCAGATCCCTAAGGATCCTACAAGAAAATAGAATACAAAGTTTATACCTACAACTCAGAGAATAGAGAGCAGAGTTGATAGGTTCTTGATGAGTTCTTGGAAGAACTCTGCTGAGAACAATCTCACTTGGCTTTTCTTCAAAGCTTCTTGAATGTAGAACACAATAGGATTGATTCTCTGCAGCTGATCTTCAATCACTGCAACTTAGGATTCAGAACTAGGTCTGAACCCTTCTTTACAGCCTGGTTCCAACGGCTGTCTACTTGGATGGAGCTCTCTCTCTCCAACTACTTAGATCTTTAGATCAATTCAACTGATTTGTGTTAATCTGTGTTGAATCCACATTTTTTGTTGACAGTATAAGCCTATTTATAGGTCTTCTTCATGGTGACCGGCTGATCCGGTTCCTAACAGCTTTCTGACAATTCTGACAGGTGCAGTAGACCGGCTGTAATGGCAGCTGTCAAGTCATCCAGTCAGTTCTTGAAATAACTATAACTGTCTGAAAGTGTCGAGACTGTCTGTCTTTAAGTGTCGACACTTATTGACTAAGTGTCGACACAAGTTGACAAAGTGTCGACACTAGCCTTCAAGGTGTCGACACAACTCCTTGTGTTGTAGAATTCACTTCTCGACACAGCTTCTTCATCATGTGTCGATACTGATATTGAGTGTCGACACAACTCCTTGTTCTTCAGCACTTAGTTGAATTCTTGTAAGTGTCGACACAACACCTTTGTGTCGACACATCTTCATGTGTTGAACTTGTTCAGTGTCGACACATCTTCTTGGTGTCGACACATGCCTTCTGTGTTGATACTTGCTGAGTGTCGACACTGCTCCTTGTGTCGACACATTCTTCTTCTGTTGAGACTTTGGCTGAGTGTCGACACATCTCCTTAGTGTCGACACTTGTACTTAGAATTTTTTGTTGATCTTTGCTGAGTGTCGACACAGCCTCCTAGTGTCGACACTTTCTTCATGTGTTGAGTCTTCTGCTGTGTGTCGACACATTGTTTATTATGTCGACACTTTCTTCATGAGCTGAGTCTTCTGCTGTGTGTCGACACATTGTTCATTATGTCGACACTTATACTTAGACTCTGCTGACTTTTGCTGAGTGTCGACATAGCCTCCTAGTGTCGACACTTTCTGATGTAGACACAGTTCCTCTGGGTGTCGACACAACTGCTAAGTGTCGACACTGCTTCACTGGACTTTTCTTTATTGAGTGTCGACATAGCTCCTTGTGTCGACACTTTCTGTCTGGTGTCGACTCTGCATCCCTTGTGTCGACACAATTACTCCAAGTGTCGACACTGCTTGCCTGGGTGTCGACACAAGTCTTCTTAAGTGTCGACACTTTCCTTCTGGGTGTCGACACATGGACTTAGAATCTTTTCATCTTTCCCTGCAAATACTTAACCTGCACAACTAAACTCAAAACACATCAAATACATTTTGATGTATATCATCGAGTAGGGTGAGGCTTCTTCAAATCAGGTACATTTAAACCAATGTACCCAACAGTACTGAATTCCAGTCTGACAGTATGAAAAAGCTATGTGAAGAATTTGGGATATTTCAGGAATTTTCTTCACCAAGAACACCACAGCAACATGGCATTGCTGAAAGGAAAAATAGAACCTTGATAGAGGCTGGTAGAACCATATTAAGTGATACATCTCTACCAGAATATTTCTGGGCTGAGGTAGTAAACATTACATGCCATGTAATTAATAGGGCTACTATCACCAAAAGTCACAATAAGACCCCCTATGAGATTGTGAAAGGCAGAAAACCAAACCTATCTTATTTTAGAATCTTTGGTTGTAAATGCTATATACTTAACAATGGTAAGTCTTACTCAACCAAGTATGCTGCCAAATCCCAAGAGGGGATCTTTGTTGGGTATAGCAACAACAGTAAGGCTTATAGGGTCTATAATTTGACTACTCAAGTTGTAGAAGAATCAGTACATGTAGTATTTGATGAAGCTAGACTCATTAACAATGAATTGTCTAGAAGTATTTGCAGCTCCACAGGTGTGACTAAGAAGATGGACAAGCTTACTATTGAAGAAGATTCTACTGCAAGACAGCAAGTAGATGATAGTGGCTGTTGTCCAGGTGGAGTACCAGATGCACCTGATGCAGAAGAAGACCAAGGAGTGCAGCAAGTTGAAGAAGTTGAAGGAGTACAACCTGAAGACAGGCTACCTCCAGCAAATAGACATCTAAAAGATCATCCAGCCAATCAAATTATTGGTGATCTAAGACAAGGGGTACAAACAAGGAGCAGAAATCTAAGTTCAGTACTCTACTCCAGCTTTCTATCCCAGGTTGAGCCAAAGAAATTTGAAGAAGTCATCCTAGAACCTCATTGGATTGAGATAATGCAAGAGGAGTTGAATCAGTTCAAGAGATGCAAAGTCTGGGAGCTTGTTCCTAAACCAAAAGACCACAACATAATTGGAACTAAGTGGATCTTCAGGAACAAGATGGATGAACATGGAGTGATTATAAAAAACAAAGCAAGACTGGTTGCTAAGGGATATAGGCAGGAAGAAGGTATTGACTTAGATCAAACCTTTGCTCCAGTAGCCAGACTGGAGGCAATAAGGATGTTCTTGGCCTATGCAACCTATCAAGGGTTTAAAGTATACCAAATGGATGTTAAGTCAGCCTTTTTGAATGGCAATCTGAAGGAAGAAGTCTATGTGAAACAGCCATCAGGTTTTGTTGATTCTACTAGACCAAATTATGTCTATAGACTTAGGAAGGCTTTGTATGGGTTAAAACAAGCCCCTAGGGCTTGGTATGAAACCCTGTCTAGTTTCCTCATTGAGAATAAATTCACAAGGGGGAAATTAGACAAGACTCTATTCCTTAGGGAATCCAGAGGCAAGATCATACTAGTCCAAATATATGTAGATGACATGATATTTGGGTCTACTGAAAGTAGTCTTTACAAAAAGTTTGCAAAACTAATGCAAGGACAATTTGAAATGAGTAGTATGGGGGAACTTAAGTTCTTCTTGGGTCTCCAAGTTAGACAGACTGAGGATTGTTTATCCATATGCCAGTCTAAGTTCACTCTAGAATTGATAAGGAAGTATGGTATGGAATCATCCAGTACCATGAAAACTCCTATGGGGTGAAGTATGTCTCTTAGCAAAGATGATGCAGGGAAACCTATAGATGAGACTTTGTATAGAGGGATAGTTGGCTCCCTATTTTATTTGACTGCTAGTAGACCAGATATCATGTATGCTACATGTGTCTGTACTAGGTACCAAGCTTGCCCTAAAGAATCTCATTTGACAGCAGTCAAAAGAATGCTTAGATATCTTAAGGGCACTCCTTATCTAGGCCTTTGGTACCCTAGTAATGGAGACTTTGAACTGACAGGTTATTCAGATGCAGATTTTGCAGGCTGTAAGGAAGATAGGAAAAGTACAACAGGTACCTGTCAATTCCTAGGTGGAAGACTGATATCATGGAGTAGCAAGAAGCAAACAAGTGTGGCTATCTCCACAGCAAAATCAGAGTATGTTGCTGCAGGAAGTTACTATGCTCAACTTCTGTGGATTCAACATCAGCTAGAAGACTATGGTATTCAAGTAAGTAGAACACCCCTATTTTGTGATTCTACTAGTGCTATTTCTATTGCTAACAATCTTGTCTCCCATGGTAGGACTAAGCATATAGAAATAAAATACCATTTTCTAAGAGAACATGTTGAAAAGGAAGATATTTCCGTAGAGTATATTAGTACAAATAATCAGTTAGCTGACATGTATACTAAGCCCTTAGATGAAACCAAATTCAATAGGTTCAAAATTGAATTAGGTATGATAAACTTAGAATAAGTTTTCAAAATTGGCTAAGTAAAATGGTGTCGACACACAGAGTTGTCTGTGTAGACACAGAAAAGTGGTGTCGACATTTCAGAGAAATGGTGTCGACACATCTAGACAGTCTGTGTCGACACTTAAGAGAATTAGTGTCAACACATAAATAGTAGGTGTCGACACATCCAGGGTGTTGTCGACACTTAGGATTTACTTAGAATTCGTCGAGTAAGGTCTCGACTAATCGTCGAGCTGAGATATGTAAGTGTCGAGCTAAGCGGTGTCGACACATAAACAAGTGTCGACACATATATTCTGTCGACTATACTTGTGTAGACACATAGTTGTTGAGACATTATAAGTCTGTGTCGACACTTATCAACAGTGTCGACACAATTTAAGTATTTTGACGCGCCCTTTCATCTTCGATTCTAGAAAGGTATAAATATGGTTTCACCATTGTTTGTCGACATGCTCACCAAAGTTTCGAGACCAAACTTGTGTGTCGACACCTCTCTTCTCTAGATTCAAATTTCTTCAAACCCTAATGGCGCCCAAGCTCGAAGAGAATGTGAATGAAGGTTATGAACTCGTGCGGCATGCTTTTGATGATGCGGAATCTGAGATCAAAAGCGTGATAACCCTAATAGCTGAGACTGGGTTAGAATTTCTTGTTTCAGAGCCGATCAAGATTTGGAAGAAGGAGGTCCTGGAGTTTCTGAATGGAGCAACATTAGATGACTCAGGACTCAGAATTAAGTCAAGAGTTCATGGGGCAAAGGTGAAGGTCTCACCTAAAAGTCTGAGAAAGATACTTCAGTTACCAAAGACAAAATAAGAAGAAGATGTCTCTGCTACTAAGACTAGAGAAGCACTAACATGGTGTGGATTGGACTCCAACCTGAAAATAGGTTCTGTTTTCAATAGGAAGGGAATGAATTTGCAAGGAAAATTTCTATCTGAAATTGTTGGCAAAGTTATCCTGAGCAAGCCTGGAGGACATGACAGAGTCTCATCTCACATGTTTAGCCTCATGACAAGGATTATTTTCAAACTAGAAACTGATTGGTCTGCAGTTGTGTTTGAAAAGATAAAAGAGAGTATGAAGAAGCCCAATCTGGGTAGGATACTAAGTCTATACCTAGCTGGTAGTATACCAGAGGTAATGACCCAAGCTGCAGGATCCAAAATTAACCACATGAGGAGAATGGATTTGAGGATCTTCTCTAGGTGGGATAGAGTGTTAACCAAGGAAATGCCAACTCCTGAGAAAGTAACACCTCTGAAGAAGAAGAAAAAGACAGCCCCTGTGGCTCAAGTATCTTCAAGCAGCTCTGAAGAGCAGGTAGTGTTCACTCCTGATGAAGAAGACACTGGAAGTGCTAGCCAGTCACCTGCTAGATAAGAAGATGCACCAAGGCAGGGGGAGATACCCACAGCAAGCCCAATAGACCAGGATTCCATCCAGGGGGAGCCTCTACTGGTGGATGAGCCAACTCCTCTAGAAAGTGAAAGAGCTACACAGACAATACTTGAGGTAATCACTGAAATCAACCAATTAGATTTCTCTATTGAAAATGAAGATATGACTGACAGATTGTCTGATGTTAATCAGCAACCTCAGATTCCTAGTCAACCCCAAGATGTTGTCATGGAGGACACATCTATTACTGATCAAGTTGATGATGAGATAAGAGTTTCTCCACCCCATCCTCAACAAGAATTTACCCTAGAAGAGTTATTCACAGATCTTATACAAACTGACTTTGAGAAAGAAAGTGCTGCTGCTGAGGGGGAGAAAGCCCATGTTGAGGGGGAGTAAGTGGAGAATATAGAGGAAACTGCAGGCAAAGGGACTGAGAAGCAAAAGGAAGCTGAGCAACCACCAAGGACTGAGAAGGAGTTACCTCCAAGTCCTAAGGACAGGGTAGATATAGCCAGCACATCTGAAGATGAAAAGGCTGCAAGAGCCAAGAAGAGAAAATTTCAAGTTTTCAAGAGGAGAAGCCAGACATATAAGAAGGCTTTACAAACAATAGCACCACAGCCTGCACCACAGCCTGCCCCATCTACTGACTTCAGTTCTCTGATGGTTGCATTACAGATAAAGATGGATGAGCAAAGACAGGCTTTGCAATCTTATATGGATGAAGGGCATAAGTCATTGCAATTTGATCTAGCCCAAGACATCAAGTCAATCAGATTTGAAGTAAATCTGAACAAGAAAGAAATGACTGACTGCTTCCATAAGGGAGGAAATGCAGTAGTCTATCTGGCCACACATCAAGATAAATTGAAGACAAAACTTGAAGAGCTTGAAGTGAAGCAAGGGTATGTTCTGGAAAATCAGATAAGGATGAATGACAATTTGGCAGCTTCACGCAATGCAATAGTAACTGAACTAAAGACTATAGCAACTGCCCAGAATGCATCCCTGACCACTGCCAAAGAAGAGTTTGACAAAGCATTGCAAGAGAGCCTAACTGTTGTTACTACTGCACTTCAGGACTCGCAGAAGCTAATAACAGAAAAACTCCAAAGGTTGAAACCTTTCTATAAGGATGGAGTAAATTATCTAAATGCACAAATAAGATTTCAGAAAGATGATCTAAGAGATCACATTGAAAGAGAAGTCATAAAGGGGGAGAGGGTGTTAGTCAAAGCCAGCTCTGATCATGCCAAGTGGATTTCAAATTCCATCAGAGCCACCCTTGGATATCCTCCATTATGTGATGATGACAATGTTGCAGAGTCTGGAATTAATCATGCATATCTTGGAGGGGAGCAAGCTGAAGTGGCTCAAGTAATATACCATCCACCAGACTTTGATATGGTACATCAAGACATGCAATCAATGTATAGCCCTCCTGAGGGAATTGAGAAGGTCATCATAGAGAAAGTGGTTCAGCCAGTGCCAGAGGCTATATTGAAAGAACAAGAAGCTTTGCTGAAGGAATAAGAGACTCAATTGTCTAAGAAGAGATTCAGAGAGCAAGCTGAACTTAGGCCTGACTTTGAACAATGGAGCCCCACTTCCAGGAATATTATCTTGACTGCATGGAAGGCTGCCAAAGACAATATCCAGGATAGAAACAAGTGGTATTCTGAACTGGAGTGGAGGAAGCATGAGTCCAGGCAAGAGACAATTGTGCAATATAGAAGAAAGTCTAAGATGGGAAAGCTAACTCCTACTGCCCAGGAGCCTACCAAATACTTTCCAAAGCCTTATCATTACTTTGAAAGGCAGAAGATCAAGGCTAAAGAGCAGAAAAAGAAGGATCTTAAAGGAAAAAAGCCTGCTGCTGTTGAAGACACTAAAGCTCCTGTCCAAGCAAAGATACAATCTGGAAAGGGCATAGTTATCAAGGAGCCTGAGCAGCAATATGATAGAATTTTCCTTTAGTTTACAGTTGTAATCAATTGATTTTTAAACTGTCTGTAAAACTTTTGGATAATGAATATGTTGAAGAACAATGTGATATATGTTAAATCTATTACATTAATGTTCTGTAATATTTGTGTATACATGTTTTGTTTATACATGTTTATGTATTTTCACTGTCATTTAATATTGCTTTACATCATACTGTGATTTTGTTATGTATGGTGTATATCATTGACTAAGGGTTATGACTTCTCCAAATAGGGGGAGATTGTTGGGTACATTGGAATAAATATACCTGATTTGAAGAAGCTTCACCCCACTCAATGATATACATCAAAATGTATTTGATGTGTTTTGAGTTTAGCTGTGCAGGTTAAGTATTTGCAGGGAAAGCTGAAAAGTTTCTAAGTCCATGTGTCGACACCCAGAAGAAAAGTGTCGACACTTAAGAAGGCTTGTGTCGACACCCAGAAGAAAAGTGTCGACACTTAAGAAGGCTTGTGTCGACACCCAGAAGAAAAGTGTCGACACTTAAGAAGACTTGTGTCGACACCCAGAGAAGCAGTGTCGACACTTGGAGTAATTGTGTCGACACCAGGGATGCAGAGTCGACACAGAAGGAAAGTGTCGACACATATAGGTTATGTCGACACACAATGAAAAAATGTCCAGTGGAGCAGTGTCGACACTTAGAAGCAGTGTCGACACCCAGAGGTACTTTGTCGACATAATAAAGAATGTGTCGACACTCAGCAGAAGACTCAACACATGAAGAAAGTGTCGACACTTGAAGGCTGTGTCGACACTCAGCAAACTTCAACAGAGTTTAAGTACAAGTGTCGACATAATAAAGAATGAGTCGACACTCAGCGGAAGACTCAACACATGAAGAAAGTGTCGACACAAGGAGCTGTGTCGACACTCAGCAAATTTCAATGAAGTCTAAGTACAAGTGTCGACACCAAGCAGATGTGTCGACACTCAGCAAAAGTATCAACACAGAAGGCATGTGTCGACACCAAGAAGATGTGTCGACACTTAACAAGTTCAACACAAGAAGATGTGTCGACACAAAGGAGTTGTGTCGACACTTACAAGAAATCAACAAATTACTGAAGAACAAGGACTTGTGTCGACACACAATATCAGTGTCGACACATGTTGAAGAAGCTGTGTCGAGAAGTAATTTCTACAACACAAGGAGTTGTGTCGACACCATGAAGGCTAGTGTCGACACTTAGTCTACTTTTGTCGACACTTAGTCTATCAGTATCGACACTTAAAGACTGACTGTCTCGACACTTTCAGACAGTTACAGATATTTCAAGAAGTGACTGGATGACATGACAGCTGCCATTCCAGCCGGTCTACTGCAACTGTCAGAGATGTCAGAAAGCCATTAGAAACCAGATCAACCGGTCACCATGAAGGAAGCCTATATAAAGGCTTATTCTGTCAACAGAAGTAGATTAATAAGAGAAGAAGATCAAGCAATTCATTGAAGAATCAATTCAAGTGAAGATCTAAGTAGTTGGAGAGAGAGAGAGCTCCTTCCAAGAAGACAGTTGTTGAACCAGGCTGTGAAGAAGGTTTCAGATTGAGATCTGAAACTTAAGTTGCAGTGATTGAAGATCAACTGCATAGAGAATCAACCCTACTGTGTTCTACATTCAAGAAGCTTTGAAGGAAGCCAAGGGAGGTTGACCTCAGCAGAGTTCTTCCAAGAACTCATCAAGAAACCTGTCAACTCTTCTCTTTTATTCTGAGTTGAGGTTATATACATTGTATTCTTAATTTCTTGTAGGATCCTTAGGGATCTGAGTTGTAAGCCTGAAATTATAAAGGCTGAGTGGTAGGCCCTGTGTGCCTGAGTATAGGAGATTCAATTCTCTGAGTGTAGGCCTTATGGCTGAGTGTAGGTCTTTGTGAAGACTGAGTGGTAGGGTTGTTGAGCCTGAGTTGTAGGAGTGAGATCACTCTGAGCTGTAGGAACCTAGTTTGGGTTCTGAGTGTAAGATCTGAGGATCTGAGGAATAGTGGAGGAGATTGGCCGAATCTAGTATACTACTAGATAGGCGAAGGGGGAAAGTGGATGTACCCAGACCTTGGGGAACCACTATAAAACTGTGTGTACTCTGTGTATGTGATTGATTCTGTGTATGCTGTTTTATGTTCTGTGAAATCTGTGATATAATCTGCCTAAAAGTTTAAAAAGATTAAGTCACCTATTCACCCCCCCCCCCTCTAGGTGATTAGGTATAATTTCTTTCACACCGGAATGTGGAGTTCGTGGTGGGTGATTGGGTATACTTGAATATCAAACCCTTCAAAGACGTATCCAAGATTCGGCTAATGAAAAAGTTGAGTCTGAGATATCTTGGTCTGTTCAAAGTGGTAGAGCGAGTTGGGGAAGTTGCATATCGGCTAGCTCTTTCGGCAGACTTGGGTGGATTACATGATGTGTTTCACATCTCGGTGCTTCGGAAAGCCGTCAAAGATCCAGCGCAAGTGATCGAGACTGACGTGTGCCTGTGGATTATGGGCTAATGACGAAGGCTAGGCTTATTCAGATCGAAGATCGCGCTGAGAAATAGTTGCGGAACAAGACAATCGGGATGGTCAAAGTCCGGTGGGCCAATTGCGGCCATGAAGAACTCACATGGGAGTGAGAGCAGACCATGCGAGCTGAGTTTCACGAGCTCTTTGTATAACTGTTATGTAGTGTATATCGAGTTATGATGAAAATTTGTGAAATAAAATCCTTCGATTTGAGTTCCTTACTTTCTGCAAATTTCAGGGACGAAATTTTTGTAAGGAGGGGAGGGTTGTAACACCCTGAATTCCAGAGTTGGGAAAAATTAGGTGATACGGCCTGGGACACAGGCGTGTCCCAGGGCGTGTCCTTCTCGGGTGAGCAGTCGGCGAGTGTTCGACGAAAATCCATTTGACGAATAATGAGGGCACACGCCCTCTGACACGGGCGTGTCAGAGGCCATGTCCTCTGTGGGTCGATGAATTTCAGCTCGACGAAAGTGAGCTGGGGCGTGTCTAATGTCGTATGTGGGCACACGGCTTGGGACACGGGCATGTCACAGGTCGTGTCCTTTTCTGGATGTGCCCAAGGCATGGAATCCTGGTGAACACGGGCACGACACGGGTGCGTCATGGGGTACACGGCTTGTGATACAGGCTTATCACTAGTCGCGTCTCGCTCAGGTTGAAGTTGTTTTGTACAGCCTGATGTACACGTCCACATACACGGGCGTGTCTGAAGGCGTGTGATGTGACACAGCCCGTAACATGGGCATGTCACATGGGCGTATACTGGTCTGGATAAGTCATTTGGGCACCGCTTGAGGTACACGACCTGGTACACGGGCGTGTCACAGGCCGTGTCAGGCAAAAAATATGAATTTGTGGCAAAATCATGGCCGTTAATTTTCTCAGCTGGGATCCAATGGCTGAGCTTCCTTCATGTGTCCTTAAGGCCGGGAAATGAGTTGGAAAAGCTCATTTGAGCTTTGGCCTTCATCTTTCTAAAACTTAGAGAGAGAGAGAGAAGAAGGACGAGGAGGAAGGAGAGCCGGCCACTGGTGGTGCTGCGGAGTTCCGGCTAGATATCTGAGGCCAATGTTGTGGAGGAAAAGCCGTTGCGGTTCTTTCCAGCCAGCTAGGAGCTCATGGCGCTGAAGCGGTCTTCAAGGGTAACGACTTTTCTTCCAAGCCATGTGAAGGCTTCCTTTTTGGCATATGCATATGATTCCCCCACCAGAGGGTGGCTGATTACGGGAGTCTTTTGGGTTGATTCATGGAATCCCCAATCATTTGGCATATAGATCCGGAAATGGAGTACGGAATAGGCATGCTGTGTGAAGCCCATCCGAACAGGTTGGTCTGGATTGGTGATGTTGCATATACGCACAGGAGAAGACTCCGTGATAAACATGTAGTTTAAGGAGTCAACGGGTTAGACCTGCGAAGGGCAGTAGCAGGAAGTACTGGAGTGGTATTCCAGGAAAATACCCGTATAATGCTTGTGTTGTTGGGTTGTACCTGTGAAGGACAGTAGCAGGAAGTACTAGCGTGATAAGCTAGGAAAATACCCCCGATGCTTGGAATGCTTGGTGGGTTGTGCCTGTGAAGGGGAGTAGCAGGAAGTACTGGCTTGGCAGTCCAAGAAAATACCCTCAAGTGGATGTTGTGAATGCACGGTTAAGCCTAGGGATTGAAATTGAGTTCTATCGCTACGCGAGGCATGGCTCCTAGGTAACCGATGAATGTGAAGCCAGTGTCGTGAGGATGGTCTGGTTATGGGTGAGCGGATGAGCTCATCTAAAGGAAACAGGTAAGGTGAAACTGACCCGCGCCTTTTTGTAGTCGCGAGTACGCCGTACTCGGTAATGACAAGGCGACTTGAGCAATGGGGGTGGATGATCCGACCTGCGCTATGTCCATCCGACGTGAGACCTGAAAGTGTGGTCTGTTGGAGCGCATAATAAGAGTCTTAGGCCTGGGAACCATGACACAATGGGGGGCTACGGGCCAATCCCGGTTCATTAATACTAAAATCGCTGACTGCACGCCATGGAGTAAAATGCTCAATTGTTACCATTGGGTTGCGACCCTGATATGGTGGTGGGACCCTGGTTCGTCGGTATACCGAGAATGTGCCCTGAGTGCACGGATCGTCGGGCCGCGTGGCTGACGGTTGTGATGGAATGTATGTGCGTATGAGCACACTGTATGAAATATATGTTTGCATGTGAAATGTTATGCCTGCAGGGAAGGAATACCACTACCCCGGGAAAGGGGTAGGGTCATTATAATTTGGTCAGCTGAATGATGACCGTTGCATGTTTGCTACCATTAGGTGGGCTGTCCCTGTGTAGGTGCGGGAGAGCCAAGCGGGACACACAAAGGCTGAAGTTCCTGCTGCTGCTATTGTTGTTGTCGCCGCTAGCCCTTAAAGGCTAAACTGAAATGTTATGTTTGTTTATACGTGGCCGGCCTGTGCGCCAATGTTTGATGCTACTGTTGTGTAAAGCCATGTAAGGTCATAAGGCTGACTGTCTTGTATTTAGACATTCCTGTTTATATAACTGTGGAACTTTTATATGGTGGACATTCATGTGTGTGAGTTCAGCTTCGTGTTATAGGCTTCCGCTAGAATGCAATGAGTTAGGATGCGCAACTCTGGTATCACTCCGTGACTTTGCAGCTTGTTTTATGGTATATGTTGTGGGGCCCCGGCCAGACCTTCTAGTATATACTTGTGAATGGATGGAGTTGTTACACCTCCGGCTACACCCCCAGTAGAGCCTCCAGCAGGACCTCCAACGGGACCTCTAACGGGACCTCCGGTGGGACCTCCAGCGGGCCTGCCCAATAGCCTCCACACTTTTGCTTTTTCATTGTAATCTTACCCTTATTTTTGTAAACTCATTTTTGTAAACTTATTTTTGTAACTTTTTGTAAGGGGCGAGATTCCCCAAGCAAATGCTATAACTTTTATATTGTATCGAAAGGTCTACCTTTTCGCTGGAATGTTTGTGGCCTTTGCGCGAGCCCTATAATCTTAGGTGATGTACTCCACCCGTTTGAAGAGTTGGCTAAGTAAAAACCCGCCAGAAGGAACCTGCCGAGAGTCTCGCCGGAGGGGCCGTGCCGGCAACCTTGCCGAGAGGAGCTAGCCTGGAGCCCGAGCGAGATGGTTATGGCAATAGCCCAGCCGAGAGGGTTACGCCGAGAACCCAGTCGAGACCCCTGTCGGAGGGTTATGCCAAGAGCCCTACCGAGAGGAGTCTGGGTTATCCCATCCTTACTTAGGACTGGTGTTAGCTGTTTGGAAACTTGTTATCAAGTGTTTCGCAATGCCATCATGATTTCAACGGCCCTGTCTGCTTGGTTGAGCCTGGTCATCGGGTCCACCTTGTACCACTTAAACAAAAAATTCATTTTTCCTTCTCCCCCACAAGCAAGCCCACGGCCCTATCAACTAGTTGGAGTCTGACAGTAGGTCTACTTGGGGTCTTGAAAGATACCACAATCCTTTCTCTCTTTCCCCCAAAGCGAGCTACGACCCTGCCAGCTAGTGAGAGCCTGGACAGCAGGTCTACCCATGGCCGAGTGCGCCTTCCAGCCCTGCCAACTAATGAGAGCCTGAGCAGCGGGATCCTCTTGGGGTCTTGCTAATTTCCATCTCCCTTTCCTTCCCCCCCCCCCCCAGGAGAGCTTACGGACCTGCCATCTAGTGAGAGCATGGACAGTGGGTCTACTCGGGGCCGAGTGCGTCTTCCATCCCTGCTAGCTAATGAGAGCCTAAGCAGCGGGATCCTCTCGGCGGATTCCCTTACCCCCCAAGCGAGCATACAGACCTGCGAGCTAGTGAGATCCTGGACAACGGGACTACCCAGGGCCGAGTGGACCTTCCAGCCCTGCCAACTAATGAGAGCCTAAGTATCATAATCCTCTTGGGGTCTTTCTAATTTCCATCTCCCTTTCCTTTCTCCCCAGGTGAGCCTACGGACCTGCCAGCTAGTAAGAGCCTGGACAGCAAGTCTACCCAGGGCTGAGTGCACCTTCGAACCCTGCTAGCTAATGAGAGCCTGAGTAGCGGGATCATCTCGGGGTATTCCCTTACCCTTAGGAGAGCCTACAGACCTACCAGCTAGTGAGAGCCTGGACAGCAGGTCTACCCGGGGCCGAGTGCACTTTCCAGCCCTGCCAGCTAATGAGAGCCTGAGCAGCGAGGTCCTCCCGGGGTATTCCCTTACCCCCCAGGCGATCCAACGAACCTGCCAGCTAGTGAGAGCCTGAACAACAGGTCTACCCGAAGTCGAGTGCGCCTTCCAGCCCTGCCAGCTAATAAGAGCCTGAGCGGAAGGATCCTCTTGGGGTCTTGCTAATTTCCATCTCCCTTTTCTCCCCCCCCCCCCCCCAGGCAAGCCTACGGACCTGCCAGCTAGTGAGAGCCTGGATAGCAGGTCTACCTGGGGCGGCAGGATCCTCTTGGGGTCTTGCTAATTTCCATCTCCCTTTTCTCCCCCCCCCCCCCAGGTAAGCCTACGGACCTGCCAGCTAGTGAGAGCCTGGATAGCAGGTCTACCTGGGGCCGAGTGCGCCTTTCAGCCCTGCCAGCTAATGAGAGCATGAGCAGCTGGATCCTCTCGGGGTATTCTGTTACCCCCTAGGCGAGCCTGTTGGAACCCCACCTGTTTTAGGGTTGATTTGGGCTAGGTTCACTATTAAGATTGCTTAGATTGACCCACATTATATATTCTATGGTCATAGGTTTTTGTCAGAGTCTAAGTCAAGACATTAAACCTATAATGATTGGTTTTCACCTATAGGAGACCCCCAAAGAAAGCAGTTTTGTAGGAGTAGAAAAAGTCGTTCGGAGATTGCTGAACTAAGCTCGAATTTCGTCAACCTGAGATCGACGAACTCTCTGCGTGAATTTATTTTCGTCAAGCAAAGTTTGACGATCTTGCTTCAGAAAAGTTTTCATCGACTTGAGCAGGATGAAAATTTTTCCCTTCTTCCAACTGAGATCGATGATATCATTTCTTCATGAAATTTTTCGTCAACCTGAGAACGAAGATTTTTTTTTCGCAGGACAGAGTTCGCCTCTTCATATTCTGAAAACTCTATAACTAGGATTTTCTTCGATCTCTATCCCGCGCTTTCTAGTTCTCTTGCACTTGATCTCTCTCTTTCATTTTTGAAGGAAAACAATGGTGATTCCAGCAATTTCTCTCTCCAGCATGAAATATGATACTGGATTCGACATCGACTTCGATTCATTCAACCATACCGATTAGATATTCACTGATATTCTGCAACTGTTTGAAGAACAACAACTAAGGAAAATGATGACCATTAGGATCAAACTGCCAGTGACTGAGATGAGAGAATGGGTCTACACTTCAACTTCCCCAGATCCAGAAACAATGATTGGTACCATCGCAGGCCATCAGGTTACTCTAACACCTGTTATTTTAATTGAGATTTTTTATTTGGTTAATGGAGAAGAAGATATAGAATTAGACAGTTCTGAGTATGATTCTATGCTGATTAAGATGGGTCACTCAGAGGGAAACCCTAATAAATTATTAAAGAAAAACTTGTCTGTAGAATATAAGTTTCTGGCTGATGTAGTAGGGAAAGTGTTGCTAGGAAAGCACGCAGCTCATGATTATATTACAAGGCACCAATTCTTGGTGATGTGTGCCCTGGTTAATAAGAAATTAGTAAATTGGGGTTTGTTGATATTTGAGTTAATCAAGAAGAAAAACTCAAAGAAAGAAGTATGTTTTGGGATAGTCCTCTAGGGCCTCCTCTTCCAGGTTTACTTCTGAGAGCACCAGGGCTGAGACAGCCACTTCCCCATCTCTTGAAGAAGCTTCTGCTCCTCCTCCCTCTCCTTCTCTTCAACATCAATCCATTATTCTTGAAGAACTCCCTTTCACTTCCACCATTCCAGACAATCAACAACCATCAACAATCATTACTCAAACCCCATCTACCTCCATTCCTCCAGTCTCACCAACACCACCACCATCTCCACCACAATCACCCATTCATGTTCATATAGAAACACCATCTCCACCTCCTCCATCTCTAATTCCACAACATCATGATGACATTTCATCCACCTCTACCCAGACAAACTTCAATCTTTTGTCATCTCCTCAACCATCTCCAACACACTGTCCAATTCTTTCATCCACTCAGGTCATCCCTTCATCCTCAGATGATCCCCTTCACCTACCTGACATTCCTTTTACAGATATCCAGTCTGGATTCTCTCTCTTTCTCAAATGTGGACATACATACCCCTATGCCGCTCCTAATCCAGAGCAGCTATATCTGAATTTTTCTGATATTTCAAATGATTTGCTGAAATTCATTACTCCTACTCTAAGAAAACTCATAAATGAGGCTATTGCACCTCTTACTGCCACCATATCTCATCTATCTGCTCAACTTGCCTCCATATCTAATGTCCCTTATTCATGGGGCCTGGCTTCAAGACTCTTTAAAACCAGGAAGGGTTCTGTGAAGAAGTTGCAGCAGCAGTAGCAGATGTTCCAGTTATAGAGTTTATTGAAATAATTGATGATGATACATAGATATTTTGTTTAGCAGAAGAGCCAGTCTTTACTGCAAAAGTAAATACTGTTGGTGTTTTCACCATAAATCCCTCAATTAACATTCTTTCAATACTTCATTCTTTTGATAGACTTTGTATCAGTTCTTTACCAGTTGTTGATTCAGATTTATCTAAAGCCATAGTATGTTACTCAGCTCCAATAAGTCCTAATGTTTTGGAACAACTTAGGACAAGTTTTACAGTTCTTGATAGTATTATAGAGCCAATAACTATTTCAGAGCCACAGACATTCTCTCCACCAACATTTGGCTGGTGTGAATCCCCAATGCCAGATCTTGTTGATATTATTTTTGTTGATATGGAACCAGAGGTCACCAACTCTCAGGTTCAAGAAGTTCCAGTATCAGAAGCTCTAACTGAACAGCCTCAGGCTGAAGACTTACAGCCAAAGGCTCATCCACTTCTTTCTGATGAAAAGCTAAAACAAATAAATGCTCTCTATGATAATCCAACAAATTCTTTTGATGATGATGATGATGAATCAGATGACTTTGAAGATACAAGTTCTAAGAAAAGAAAAGCAAAGAAGAAGGCTACTCCTCCAAAGGCTGCTCCAAAGCCTAATCCATTTGCTGATACTCCATATTATATCCTGCATAATATAACTCTCACTCCAGACACCCCCAACTGGATGAGATATTCTAAAAATGAACTGAAAGCTAGGAAGAAGAGCAGGAGATACTCTCCACCTCCTCAATTCAGGAGTGGTCCTCCTCTTCCCCCTCCTCCTGTAACGCGATCATCAGGAAGTGTTACTCAAGCTTAGAAGTCTACATCCTCTCATCATTCCAAACCTTCCTATAGCAGACAGCAATACAGTTCCAGCAGAGGCAGCAGACAACAATAATATCAGAAGCAAAGCAGATAGAAGAAGACATCTGAAGATAATCACCAAAATAAAGCAAGTCCAGAAAGGCCATTATCTCCAGCTTGAGATCCAGAAATGGACCCGAACTCTAGAATGGCCAGATTCTAAGAACTAATAGCTCTCTCTCAAATCAGGAAAGCTAAGGAAGAAGGACAAGACACTTCTCAGTATACTACTATGTCTTCCTACAGAAAGAAAGAGCTGGACAAATATCAGGTACAAAATCTTTTTAATGTTGATACATATATGTCCTTACATCCTGAAGCAGTTGTACCAAGAGCTGCTTCTGTGACAATTCTTGGAGCAAATTATATGAAGATGACAAAGCAGCAAGCTGCTGATCCTATAAGAGAAATCATTCTCGCTAGATCAGCTTCAGATGAAAAGAAGAAAGATTCAAAGAAAGCCTGATAAATTTTTTTTCTATATTTGATTTGAACTGTTATTTATTATAATTCTTCACAAGGCACTGTTGGTATATACCTGTTGAACAATTATAATTCTGCCAGATATCTTTTTATGCTTTGTGATTTTTCCCTTTCTATTGTTCATAGTGACCTCACCCAAATAGAGGGAGATTGTTGGAACCCCACATGTTTTAGGGTTGATTTGTGTTAGGTTCACTATTAGGATTGCTTAGATTGACCCACATTGTATATTCTAGGGTCATAGGTTTTTGTCAGAGTGTAAGTCAAGACATTAAACCTAGAATGATTGGTTTTCACCTTCAGAGGACTTAGAAGACAGAAGACCTCCAGAGAAAGCAGTTTTCTAAGTACAGAAAAAGTCATTCAGAGATTGCTGAACTAAGCTCGACTTTCGTCAATCGGAGTTCGACGAACTCAGTTATTTCTCTGAGCTGAGTTCAACGAAATCCTAGCCTAGCTCGACGAACTCAACTTCTTCTTTAAGCCGAGTTCGATGAAATCTTAGCAGAGATCGACGAATTCTGATTTTTTCCCAGAAGTTCAGCATAACGAAAAGACTATCTCAGTTCGACGATCTTGGAGCTCAGATTGAAAGTGAATTTTCTATTCAGAGATCTTGGAGCTCAGCTTGACGAAAGAGAGGTTTTAGTTCAACGAAATTGGATCTTTGGTCGATGAAACAGATTCAGTTCAACTAAATTCACGCAGGTTCTTTTCGACTAATTTCCCTGCAGTTTTCCAATATTGACTAAGGAAGTTTGATTTCAAAATTTATTATTATATGCCTATAAATGTACTGATAATAAATTCTTCATATTCTCAAGAATATGGCTGTTTCACGGCATTATTAATTATGGTATTCACAGAGTAATTATTTGGCTAAATTGCTGGGACAATTGAGGAAACAAATTAAAGACAATTTCTAGTCGTTCAACTCCCAGATTTTCTGCAGTCAATCAAGGATAGAATTCAAAATTCAAATTCTAATTTCTGCAAGGAATATAAAAAGACAGTTTTCAGAAAATTAAAAATATACACACAGAGACACATAGAATAGACACAGTGGTTACAGATTATAGAAGAAAAAGGATTATTCTACAGAAAACTGAAGGAAGAACAGCTTCACACAAAAATCAAGTTTTTCATCAGTTTTGCTTCAGGAATTTTCAAAGAGACAAACAATCTTCATCAGTCTAAAAGTTTCTTGAAGATCTTCCTCCAATTGAAGGCCTACACCCTGAGCAAAGCTCTCTTTCTCCTGAACCATTCTACATCTCAGGGGGAACTTTGACAATATCAAATCCACTAGTCTTCTCTTAGATTGTTGATAGAGAAGAACATCATCACTTTTCTTTTTCCAACTGTGTATAGAGTTATAACTCGCTTCAAAAGTTAACCTCATTAGTTGTCAAGTCTCCTGATCAAAAGATTTGGATTGGCTTTTGGGCACCTGATCAAAAGATCAACGGGTTGTGAGATCTCCCTTGAAATAGATCTTGTGCTGACAGGGCACCTGATCAAAAACCTGTGGTGGTAAGGCACCTGAACAAAAACTTGTTAGTGGATTCCTATCAGGTGGTAGAAGAGTGGATGTACCTAGTTTTGGGGAACCACTATAAAATCTTTGTGTCGTCTGGAATGCTCTTTTCTTTTATTTATTTTGTTGTGATTGTCTTTTGTGTTTATTTCTTTTCATATATATAGATATCACTAATTTTAATTCCGCTATAAAAATTAATTAAAGTTTTTAAAATACTCTATTCACCCCCCCCCCCCCTCTAGAGTTAAGACAGATCTATCCCCTCACTTTCAGAGCATACAGACCTGCCAGCTAGGGAGATCCTGGATAGCGGGTCTACCCAGGGCTTAGTGCGCCTTCCATCCCTGCCACCTAATGAGAGCCAGGCTCTTGGTGGTTTGCTGGACTTGGTCACACTTTATGGCAAGTCTAGGGTGTCCGCAGTATCTGCAGAGTCCGGTGTTGACCGGGCGGTCTTCCTGTTGGTCGTGGACTCTTGTGGCGGGCTGAGTTGTTCTCGAGCTGTGCGGACTATCGTCATGTCCACATATGGTATGCGGACAGATGCAGTATGGGCTGTGGCTGTGTCTGTGTGCTGTAGTGTGGCGGACTGGTGTTGTGTTGCACGTTGTTGCCTTATCCGCATAGTGTGTGCGGACTGGCGCGGTGTCCGCCTGTTGGTGGAATGTCCTTGGCTTGGCACCTAGCGGGTTGGTTGAAGTCCGGCTAAGTCCTTCCGGACTTGGCGGACTGGGCTTTGCTAGCTGCAAGCTGGGCTGGTGACTCTATTCATTAGGGCGATGACCACACTCCTCACCCCGCCTATAAATAGACCACCTCCCCCCCCCCCAACACGTCTACAGTAACTGAGGGAACAGTAAGTTGAGACTTGGTTAAGTGTTGCGGCCTCGGTTTTCTTGTCCACGCAGTTTGATCAGAGTTAACTGGTTGTTGTTTGTAGGTTGCGCGGCTAGCACTGTGGAGCCAAGAGTTTGGCCTTGACTTCGGTCAGGATCAGTGTAGTTTGCAGTTATAATCAGCGGTCTCAGCAGGTTGCTTCTGCGGCATGTCAGTTTTCTCTGCTTCAGCTTTTCCAAGTTCAATAACCTGTCCGCCGGACTCGAGCGGTTAGGCGGTCTGTTCTTCAGTTCAGCAGTAGTCAGCGAATAACGGTGTGTCTGCGCAACCTCGTGGTCTCGGCGGACTCCGTGTTCTATTCGTCTTCTAGCAGCAACAGTTTGGGCGGGCTCGGCGACTTTGGCGGATTGGGCGGTCTCGGCGGTCTCGAGATCTGTCTGTCCAGATTGATTTGTTTCTTTCTATTTTTCCTTGTGTACTGGCGAAATCATATCTCGTCACGTATACCTCGCCCTGTAAAGAAGTAAATAAATATATGATCTGTTTGTTCCTTCTTCTTGCAATTGGTGTTTGAGCTTGCTTTACTAGTTTCGCTTGATCAAGGTGTGATCTTGATAGCTCTGAGAATATTAATTTAGCATCAGACTATCTCGCTGATCATCTTGAGAAAATTCAACATGGTATCAGATCCAAGTTCAGTTGCTTGAGCAATGATCAATTTGTGTTGTGCTTTGTGCTTCCAGAAGCTTAACCAAGTTTGTTGCAATGGAAGTAAGTTACGAAAGAGGTCTGGGTATTGAACTCTTAATGCCGACTAACTTTAAGAAGTGGAAGTCGTGCATGAAGAGTTATCTTATAGGCGAGGAGCTATGGGAGGTCGTCGGTGGTGACGACTGGAAGGAAGTTACAGCTGTGTTTGGGACTGCTGAGCAGGTGAGGGTCTGGAGGAAAACTAATGCAAAGGCGGAGTTTATCCTCAAGATGGCTGTTTCAACGGAGCTGTTTGATCATATCATTGGATGTGAGTCAGCAGCTTATATTTGGACAACCATTGATGAGTTGTTCAACAAGAAGAATGTGGCGAGACTACAGTTCCTGGCGAATGAGCTGGCTAGGACAACATAAAGAGACCTGACCATCTCTCTAAGTTCTTTCTGAAGATGAAGAGTCTGTGTGCTGAGTTATCAGCGCTTGATCCTAATGTGCCCATCTCTAAGGCTAAGATGAAAAGGCATATAATCTACGGCTTGTGGAAGGAGCATGTAGCCTTTGTAACCTCTGTTCAAGGCTGGGCAACTCAGTCATCTCTGATGGAACTTGAGAACCTGCTTGCCTCACAGGAAAGCTTGGCCAGATAGATGGCTGGAGTCACTCTCTCTGAGGAAGGAAGTGAAGCGATCTTCACAGGCAAGAAGAAGAAGAGATGGGAAGGGAAGAAGAAGAAGACCACTGTCACAACCCGCATTTCCTCAACAAGTATATCGTATCAGAGCAAGAGGAACTACGGGTTATGATGCCACGTCGTGCAGGGGATAACTGCACACGCTCAGTCAACCCTTGACGCTTACTTTATGAGTTGAAATCCATCAGTTAAATGCAAGAAAACCTTGTAGGTTCATGGCCGTATCCCTCGGCCTTAGGCATCAAAATGTGTGTTTGTACGCGGCGGAAATACTTTGTTTATTTATGACGATCTCCTATATGCAGTCTATATTTATAATATATCAGAAATCATCTTGGTTACGTTATTTGGCAAGTACAGGTTCGGTGACCAAAACATGTTATTCATGTTATACAATAATAGGTTTTGTTTAGCTTCAAAATACCTAATGCAACCTACCATAAATCTTTCCCAAGAGCAAGAATACATCATCTCATCCAAATGAGTCACATTAGCAGTCTAGTATTCATATATCACAAGTAAAGAAAGCCACCAATGGGCGTCAACAAGCTGACACGAACACATTGGGGCACATGTATGTCTGTACAACAAAGAAAAGAACTACCTCGCTAAGTAAGCTCGGCTAGCTCCAAAGAAACTTTACCCCAGCACTAGCTGCTCCACCGGCTACAACCTGCACCTGAGGCATTCAAGAAAGAACACCTTAGCAACCATCAAAGCTACACAATATAGTAGGAAGTTCAGAAAATATGACGAAGGGGCTTACCGACCCCGTAGCAATGTTTCATGTAAGTAAAATGAGTGAACAAAAACAGGTGGAAAACAAGTATTAAATACTGTCAATCCAAAGTGCCAAACGCACCAAGTAACAATCATACTAGTGAAACATAAGCAGCGGTTAAATGTGATTCCGCAAGGGTCTTTTGGTGGCAGCCCTAAAGTGGAACGCACCAATAAAAGCCAGCCCAAATCGGGGCCAAAATGGTGCTCTACACCACAAATCCAAACCCGGTGGCCACAAAGGCTTAAACCACACCACCCCTTACCGAATCCTCACACAAACGCTCCTGCCATGGTTCACAATTCGCCTCGCAAAACTCACAATAAACGAACCCAAGCTTAACACCATAAGCAAATCTCACCATAACCCAAGTACACACGTTCCCTTCCTTCATCCTCACTCATGACTACAAATTGCCAACGTTATGTCAACTTGATAGAGCTTGATTAACGTAGTTACATGAATCACAAGATTAGGAACAAGAAAGAATCACATGAATAAGAAAGGCTACATGAACATGAACATGAATCACATGAACAAGATAAACGACATGAATCAACCTAGCATAGACTTGATAACTAAACAAAACTAAGCATGGAAAATCGAATTCATTGAGCATAGGGAAATTCAAGAGCATAATAAGGCTAGTGAGGGATGACACAAAACAAGAAGAACAAGCTAGGAAAATGAAAAGAGGAAAACTAGCTATGTTGCACAATCAAAGAAGAAGAAATAAGATTGGCAAGGGTGAAGAACACCACTTGCCTGAACCGAGACAACGCCGCGACGGCTGCTCCTCTCTTTCCTTGCCTTGCTTTAGCTTTGCTCCCTTGATGTTCTTTTGGAATGAGGAAGAAGATGAAGAAGAAGGTGAAATGAGGAGGAGAAATCTCTGTTTCGGCCTTATTTCCTCCAGAACAGAGCTGGACCGTTAGATGCAGAATCAGGGAAATGAACGGCACAAAAAAACTGGAAAAAGTTGATTTTCGGCCCTGTCACGCCCTGTGTCACGCCTGTGTCACAGGGCGTGTACCTTAAGCGGCGCAGAAAGTCGGCAAATCCAAGGTTATCCACACGGTACACGGCCGGGTACACGCCCGTGACGGGTCGGTCACGCCCGTGACCTAGGGCGTGTAGCCCGTGTCTCGACACTTCGTCGACCAAAAGTGTCGACACTCGACAAAGCTTGACACGCCCGTGTCGCAGGCCATGTCCCCTCTCTCGACACCCGACACTTGACACTCGACATTCGACACTCGACACTCGACACTGCGGGACATGGCTCGTGACACGCTCGTGTCACAGGGCGTGTACCCCATTCGTCGAGCTCAACTCGACGCAAGAAAATTCGTCGAGTCAAGGAGGTCACGCCCTGGGTCACGCCCCGACACGCCCGTGTTGGGGGGCGTGTCACGCACAAAAACGACCATTTTTCCCTATTTTTAAAAGTGTTTCTGTGTCGTCCTAGACCATTTTTGCCTGAAGAACTTTTTACCCTTTTTTGTTTGCTGTACAAGCAACCCGTTTTGAGCAACATTACCCGGGCGCGAAAAAGTGCAAACATTCCCTAAGAGGCCTCACCGAGTCCCCAATTTGGACTCCGGTTTGCTGGGGAATCGTGCAACTCGGCTACCAAAACAGCCACTCGCAAGCCCGCGGGAAAAACCATGCTCGAACAACGGTCAAAGCCAACGTAACGCCGATCATTCAACGAAAAACAATACGGGGCGTTACAGTCACTCCCCCTAACAAAAAGTTTCGCCTCGAAACTTTTCAATCATTTTGATATCACTCGAATGAGTAACCAAACAGAAACACGCATTTACGTACCAACTTGTTTATGGGAATAAATGAGGGTGAGCCGCCCTCATCGCTGACTCGAGCTCCCACGTCGCGCTTTTCACATTCTGATTTTTCCATAGCACCTTGACCATAGGAATCTTCTTTTTCCGCAACACGCGATCTTGGGAGTCCAATATCCGGATGGGCATCTCCACATAAGAAAGGTTTGGCGCCAATTGCGGCACCACGTCCAACACTTGCTTGTCATTTCGTACACACTTGCGAAGTTGGCTGACATGAAACACGTCGTGAACACCAGGAAAGTTCACGGGTAATTCTACTTTGTAAGCGGATGCACCAACTCGCGCAAGAATCTTGCAGGGACCCACAAACCTTGGGTCTAATTTGCGCTCCTTTCCAAACCTTTTAATTCCAACCATTGGGGAGACTTTCAAGAAGACGTAATCCCCCACTGCAAACTCTAACTCCGACCTTCGTCGGTTGGCGTACTTTTCATATCGCTCTTGGGCGATTCGGAGCTTCTACCGAATAAGTCGTACGACAATTTTCATGTCCTCGAGCGCCTCTGGGCCCAACAAAGGCCGCTCGCCAACCTCAGCCCAAAAGAGGGGAGTCTGACATCGACGCCCATATAAAGCTTCGAACGGAGCCATTTGCAAGCTTTCTTGATAGGTATTATTATATGTGAATTCCATAAGCCGCAAACGTTCATCCCATGCTCCGTCATACTCAAGAATATAGCATCGAATCATATCTTCCACGATTTGATTTACTCGTTCCGTTTGGTCATTCGTCTGAGGGTGGTAAGCAGTGGAATACCGCAAATCCGTTCCCAAACCCTCTTGTAGACTCTTCCAGAAACGATAAGTAAATCGGGAATCCCTGTCTGATATGATATTGACTGTCACACCATGCAGTTGGATGATCTCGTTCAAATATAGCTCCGCTATTGTCTTCATCGGGTAGTTGACCTTAAATGGTATGAAATGAGCATATTTGGTCAATTTATCCACGATCACCCACACGGAGTCATGTCCTCGTGGAGATCTTGGTAGGCCTGTAATAAAATCCATTGAGATGCTTTCCCACTTCCATGTTGGAATCTCCAATGGTGTCAACTTGCCACCAGGCCTCCCATGATCAGCTTTCACCCACTTGCAGGTATGGCATGCAGATACAAATTGCGCGATATCTCTTTTCATTCCATACCACCAGACAATTTGTTTCAAATCACGGTACATTTTTGTTGAGCCGGGATGGTAGGCCAGACTTGAGCCATGAGCTTCCCGACACACCATCTCGCGAATGTCTCCAATTGCGGGAATACAAAATCGACCGCGATACTTTAACGTGGCCCCATTAGCAATAGAAAAATCCGGTAATTCACCCTTTTTAGTTCGAAGAAATAAATGTAAAAGATCAGGATCATCCTTTTGATGTTGTCTTACAAGCACCAGCCATGAAGGTTCTTCTACTGTCGAATGACTTTGTGGGTCATATTTGCCCACGGAAATATCCATCAATAGAAATTCCTCCACAAGACGGTCGACTAAAAGATGAAATAATTTCCCCGTCTTCCGACTCAAAGCATCGGCCACAACATTCGCTTTCCCCTGATGATACTGAATTTCCACATCATAATCAGCTACATATTCAAGCCATCGCCGTTGGCGCAGATTAAGTTCCTTTTGCGTGAAGACATACTTTAAACTTTTATGATCCGTAAAGATTTTACACTGCGCACCATAAAGTAAGTGTCTCCACAACTTCAATGCAAATATCACCGCTGCGAACTCCAAATCATGCGTTGGGTAGTTCTTTTCATGACTTTTCAACTGCCGAGACCCATACGCAATCACCTTTTTGTCTTGCATTAAAACACATCCAAGTCCAACGTGCGACGCATCCACAAAAACGTCATAATCTATCCCTTCTGTCGGCAAGATCAACACAAGAGCGGTACATAACCTGTTCTTGAGTTCAAGGAATGAGGCCTCACACTTGTCATTCCACTCAAACGCCACATTATTCTGGGTTAAGCGAGTCAAAGGTGCAGCCAACGTAGCAAAACCTTCTACAAATCTGCGATAATAGCCGGCCAATCCCAAGAAGCTCTGAATCTCCTTGGGTGTCTCCGGTCTCCTCCACTCCATGACTGCAGCAATCTTTTCGGGATCCACTAAAATTCCATGTTGATTAATGACATGACCCAGAAAGGCAACTTGAGGCAACCAAAACTCGCATTTGCTTAGCTTGGCGAATAATCGTTGGTCTCGCAGAGTGGCCAATACCAATCGCAGATGCTGTTCATGCTCCTCAGTACTACGGGAGTAGACGAGAACGTCATCAATAAAAACCACCACAAACTTATCCAAGTAGTCCTTAAACACTTGATTCATCATATCCATGAAGGCTGATGGTGCGTTGGTCAAACAAAACGACATCACCAGAAATTCAAAATGGCCATGTCTTGATCGAAATGCAGTCCGCGGAATATCAGACTCCCGGACCTTGAGCTGATGATAGCCCGAGCGGAGATCAATCTTCGAGAATACTGAACTGCCATGCAGTTGATCAAACAAATCATCAATTCTTGGCAGTGGGTACTTGTTTTTAATCGTCACCTTATTCAACTCTCGGTAATCGATGCAAAGCCGCATCGACCCATCTTTCTTCTTCACAAATAACACCGGTGCACCCCAAGGTGATGAACTCGGCCTGATAAACCCTTTTACCAATAAGTCATCCAGCTGTGTACGCAATTCTGCTAGCTCACGCGGGGCCATTCTGTACGGCGCCTTCGCAATAGGCCGCGTACCCGGTTCCAAATCAATAACGAACTCGACATCACGATCAGGGGAAAGACCAGGAAAATCAGTAGGAAAAACATCTGGAAATTCACGCACAACAGGAATCTCCTCCAAATACGGCAAAACAGCACTAGTCCCCACAACTGAGACTAGACAAGCAAAACAGTCGGAAACAAACAACGTCCGAACACATACCGCCGAAATCCCTGGAGAATCCTGGCATGAATCACCATAAACACTTCCCGGCTGACCATTGTCCTTGATAAAATCCAAGCGCTTTCCTTTGCACTGGATGACAGCGTCATAGCGGGATAACCAGTCCATACCCAGAATGACGTTAAAATCTTCCAAATCGAGCACCTTGAAATCAGCCTTCACTAGGAAATCCCCTAACAAAATGGGACAATCAAGAAGACCCCAATCTGCAACCACAGAAGCACCAGAAGGAAACCATACCAAAAAGGCATTCCCCACTCGATCTGGTGTCAAATGATACGGATCCAGAAAGGTTCGAGCCACAAATGAATGGGTCGCACCAGAATCAAAGAGAACACGCGCCCAACGGTTCTTTACCTTAAAGTTTCCTATAAGGGTACATATGTAGCTAAGCACGACGCACAAGAGGCATAAACAAAACGTGAACCAGAGGAAGGAATCGAACCTGAGATAACCTAAGGTGACAACTGAGCTTCCTCTGACGAGATCACATTTAACTTCCCTTTTCCTTTGTCCAAACGTGGAGGCGGAGGCAAAGCCTGGAGTGGCATTGGCTGCAGCGCGGGCTGGTTTTGTGGGCACCTTGCCTTCAGATGTCCCTGTTTGCCACACTGGAAGCACACCTTGTCTTTGACCCAGCAGCGGCTCACATCATGACCTCTTCCCCCACAAGCTGTACACTCCAAGTCTCTGGTTGGCGCACCATGAATGGCGTGCACCTGCTCCTTCTTCTGCAACCTCAACCGCTTGAAACATTTCTCAAATGGGTGGCCTGACCAGCCACAGAAGCTACACGTCTCCTTGTTCTTCTTCCTTACGTCTGATTCTTGGGAGCTTTTCCCTCCCACCAGCTTCCTCTTATCCTTCCTCATCAGCTGTCCTCTTTGTTTTGCATCTTCTATCGCTTCAACTTTCAAAGCAGCCTCAACCACAGTAGTGTAACTTGTCGCTCCATAAGCACTTGCAAACTGCTGAACATCGCTCCGGAGTCCGCCAAGAAATCTCTTTACTCGGTCAGCTTTCGTGGTCACCAAGCTCGGAGCGAACCGACTTAACTTGCTAAACTCAATTCCATACTCACTAACTGTGAGTTTCCTCTGCTTCAGGTACAAGAAGTCATTCATCAGGATGTCCCTTTCAACTGACGGTAGAAACTTGCGCCGTAACATTTCTTTGAAGGCTTCCCACGAACATCCCGCCCCTAGGCTCTCCTTTTCTCGCAACCACCAACCTTTCGCCAACCCTTTGAGTTGATAGGCGGCAAGCATCACCTTCTGGTCCTCGGTAACGCCAGAATAGATAAACATCTCTTCCAACGTGATCACCCAATCATCCAAGATCACAAAGTCCGCTTTTCTATCATAAGTCGGTGGTCCAAGTCGCTGAAACTGCGAGATGAAAGTCATCGCAGGAGGAACCACAACTGGGGGTATCACTGCCACGGAAGGAGTAGAAATGGTGGGGCCTCTGAGAGTCTCTTGCCCTCTTGGTTCCAGCCCAGACATCGCTGATGACATAGCTTGGAGCTGAGACTGCACTTCCTGCACCTGCCTCGTCAAAGCCTCATTACTTTGGCGTAAACTATCCATCAGGGCATTATTCTGCGCGCCCGAAGACTCGCCCTCGGATTGGGGAGTTTGCCTTGTCACTGGACGCTTCGACATCCTATAAACACGTTCACTCTTGTCAAGCTCAAACCCAACAAAACACACAACGGCTATGTATAGACCATACATATAAAAAGATGAACATCAACTGCTAACTTGCTCTGGGAGTTTGAGAATGATGGTATGCCTAGCCTACAGATGACTCACTGTCATCCCATTAACTTGTGCCTAACCGATGAATGCATGACTGTATTTGACCCAAAACCATGAGTGTACATGTGTCATCATGTACATCTTTAGCTTGGCACGTTGTGCTCATGCAATGTTATGTTATGCGTGCTGTGCGATGTAGTCTAGAAAAGGCCTTAATGCATGCCATGAGCGGTCGTACGCATCACAATGCTATGCATCTCATACTACATAGCATTGCATGCAACGAAGAAAAGAAAACGTGCTAGTCGCATCCATGTGGTAAGGTTATACATCTCATACTACATAACCCGCACATGTTGCCCCTATGGTGGATCCATATACAACCACATATTATGCATCTCATACTACATCATATACCCCGTATACTTCTTGTCATGTCATGAGTGTAGTGTGCGTGCTTCGGCCAAGACATACTGATGGCACCTTGGTGTGTGTATGATATGATCCTTATGACCAGGACAAAAAGGAAAGTTTGCCCGACCAATTGTCAAGCAAACCTGGCTCTGATACCAACTGTCACAACCCGTATTTCCACAACAAGTATATCGTATCAGAGCAAGAGGAACTACGGGTTATGAGGCCACGTCGTGCAGGGGATAACTGCACACGCTCAAGCAACCCTTGACGCTTACTTTATGAGTTGAAATCCATCAGTTAAATGCAAGAAAACCTTGTAGGTTCATGGCCGTATCCCTCGGCCTTAGGCATCAAAATGTGTGTTTGTACGCGGCGGAAATACTTTGTTTATTTATGACGATCTCCTATATGCAGTCTATATTTATAATATATCAGAAATCATCTTGGTTACGTTATTTGGCAAGTACAGGTTCGGTGACCAAAACATGTTATGCATGTTATACAATAATAGGTTTTGTTTAGCTTCAAAATACCTAATGCAACCTACCATAAATCCTTCCCAAGAGCAAGAAGACATCATCTCATCCAAATGAGTCACATTAGCAGTCTAGTATTCATATATCACAAGTAAAGAAAGCCACCAATGGGCGCCAACAAGCTGACACGAACCCATTGGGGCACATGTATGTCTGTACAACAAAGAAAAGAACTACCTCGCTAAGTAAGCTCGGCTAGCTCCAAAGAAACTTTACCCAAGCACTATGTAACGCCCCGAAACTCAAAGGAGCAAAAGGGGAATAATTTGGGCCAGTTTGAGTTCTGGCTGCAGGCACACGGCCTGGGACACGGGCGTGTCCCAGGGCGTGTCAAGCCTGTGTCGACACTAAGGCGTGAAGTCGACACTTTGGTCTCGACATTGTGTCGAGACTGGGCACACGGCCTGCGACACGGGCGTGTCGCAGGGCGTGTCGACCCGTGTCGACACTTAGCCGTGAAGTCGACACAGTGCTTCGACGTTGTGTCGAGACACGGCACACGGCCTGCGACACGGGCGTGTCGCAGGGCGTGTCAACCCGTGTCGACACTCGTCCCGCGAAGTCGACACTTTGGTGTCGACAGGGTGTCGAGACATGGCACACGGCCTGCGACACGGGCGTGTCGCAGGGCGTGTCGACCCGTGTCGACACTTAGCCGTGAAGTGCCGAGACCTTGTACACGGCCTGGAGCCCAGGCGTGTCAAGGTGACACGGGCAAGGACACGGGCGTGTCCGAACCCGTGTCAGCGCTCGGGTTGGAAACGGGAGAAATTGATGGGATACACGGCCAGATACACGGCCGTGTCAGTTGGAACACGGGCGTGTCAGATCGAACACGGGCGTGTTCGATGCCCGTGTGAGGTTCCAGGTGATTCGATTTTGACGGCGAATGAGGCACACGGCCCTGGACACGGGCGTGTTCCAGGCCGTGTTCGGCCCAGATTGGGCATTTCAGTCCCGAATCGAAGCCGTTCATTTCTTTGACTGAGGATCCAATGGCTGGGGGTTGTTCCTGAAGGGATATACCCGGGTTTTGACTTAGAAAACCCTCACTTTTTCCACTTGATCTCTCTCCAAATCCTTGGAGAAAGAAAAGCTAAGGCAAGAAGAAGAGGAACTAGATCCGCCATTGGAGGAGCTTCGGAGCTCCGAATCGCAAGCCGACTCCGGATCCACGGAGGCAACGCAAGTGCGGTGATTTCCATCCGATTACTTTTCAATGGCGCCAAAGAGGACCGCAAGGGTAACGATCCTCATCTTGAGCATGAGTCGCTCTTTTCTTTGCATAGGAAGCCCGCTCTCGCGAGTTTGCGGAGAGTTGGAGGCGTTCCTTCGGGTAGATATGTGAAGTCCCCGTTGTTTAGAGTCCGTATGCGAGAACGGACATAGGCATTTTGGTTGAAGCCTACCCGGACATGTAGTTCGGATCGGTGATGTTGCATTGCATAAGGCCGGAGAAGACTCCGTGCTATTTGGTGTTTTTCGGGTTTTCTACGCGGTAGATTGCAGCAGGGAGCCTTGGGGACTAACCCAAAGGTGCACCCGGAAAACTGGGCGGACACGAGGTCTTGCCAACTTGGTGGCTTGGAAGCCAACTTGAACATAACCGGGTTATGTGACTTGTGGTGATAATGGGACTCGGTAGAAGTTTGACCTGCGCATATGGTTTAAATTACCGTTGCGGGCGCATATGGTTTAAATTACCGTTGTGTTGTGAGCACGGGTTAGATGGAACCGTACCCACTCTATGTCGTTCGGATTAGGGCCGTTGGCATAGATGAGGGTCTTCGGCGGTCTATGGTTTTAATTACCGTGACCCATGCCAGGAAGACAAACTGCTCATAGTTTGGTCGTCCAAGAGAGGATGGCGGTGAGTCGGCAGACTTAGACTGCGTTCACCAAGAATGTGCCCTGAGTGCACGGGGTGTGTGGCCGTTGAGCCTCCGCCTGTGATGAAATGACTATATTTAAATTGCTCGCTTAAGCTAATGAAATGCAGGGAAGGAGCATCGCCGCCCCGAGTTGGGGGCGGGATCGTTATAATTTGGTCAGCATTGCTGACCGTTGCTTTGTTTGCCACCGTGCGGTGGTTTGTTTGCTTGCAGGTGCAGCTGGACCAAGCGGTCAATAGCGGGCTAAAGCCCTTTCTGCGAAGCTGGCCCTCGAAGGCCCAAGTGAAATGTTTTATGTTTTATTCATGTATGGCCGACCTGCGTGCCGAAGTTTGGAAAACATGTAAAAGACAAGTGAAACTTTTGTAAGGCCTTAAGGCCGACTTTTGAGTATTTTGTAATAACATTCCTATTATCTTGTTAGTGGACATTCATGCTTGTCGTTGGGTTCTGGTTTTGCAACTTATATAAATTGCTTCCGCTAGAATGCTCTGTGTAGGACGTTGAGATTAGTTGTATGGTTTCCATAAGTAACCACCCGGTCTGTCTGTGGTATATGGCGTCGGGCCCCGGCCAGACCTACTGCTATATGCTATGCGACGGATAGGGGGTGTTACAATTTGGTATCAGACTACTGGTTTTGGTCGGGCTTCAAGTGAATTCGTGGGCGAATTCTTTTTAAGGGGTGGTGAGCACATTGTGTGCGTCATCGTAATAACAGTAAATAGAACCCATGAATGTCCACTTAGGAATGAAAATACTCGTGTTTGAGGAACCTGCGTGTTCCTATAATTGCTGTTTGCAATTTATTTGGTCGCTTAACGGTGTTTTGTACCACTATAGGTGACCCGAAGTGGTGTTGGGCCGTCAGAACGCCGAGGTTCTGAGGCTAGTAGTGCACCAGAAGTTGCTCCCGCAACACCTTTGTCGGCAGAAAATATACGGTTGGTGGCTGAAGCGGTGTTAGCCGTGATCAATGCGCAGCCTGGAAGGCAGGCGCAGCAGCCCGCTCCTGTGTTGGAGCAAGTACCTCTTCAAGAGGCGTAGCCGAGGAGGATGGAGCAAGTGGTTGTAGAACCAATAGTGCCCAGGAGGGCGACTGAGAGGCAGTTGAAGCATGTAATGAGCTTTAACCCTCCGTTATTCTCGGGGTTGGGAACCCCATCGCAGGCTGAAGACTGGCTCTCTAGGGTGAAGAGAGTCATGACAGCGACGGAGACGGAGGAGTGGCAAATGACCACCATCGCTACGTTCCTTCTGGATGGGGAAGCGAGGATGTGGTGGGAAGGTTTGGAGCTGCATCATTTGAGAGGTAGACAACTGATAGACGTTCCGATGGAAGAGTTCTCGGAATTGTTCTTAGCAAGATACCTCCCTTCTACTCAGAGGATCTCGATGGAGAATGAATTCCTGAAGTTGGTGCAGGGTGAGAGGAGCGTGGATGAATATCTCCACGAGTTTACGCGGTTGAGTCGATATGCTAGCTCCACCATCATGGATGAGGAGCGCAAGACTAATCGTTTTTATGAAGGCTTGAGGGATGAGCTGAGATTGTTACTGTCGGGGCCAATGACGCAGGGTTTCTTAACCTTGGTCAATACAGCCCGGTCCTTGGAGAAGGACATGAAGAGTGTGCAAGCGAAGAAAGGCTTGGGTGAGAAGAAATCTGGGTTCAAAGTGCCGACTACTTCAAAGTCTGGCTATCAAAGATTCTTTAAGAAGCATAGGACTTCGGGTCCAGCTCCTTCTGGTGCTTCTGGGGCGGCTACGAGTCGGACCCCGGGCGCGTGCTTTACTTGTGGCAAGACGGGGCATTTCGCCCGTGATTGTTGGAGCGGACGTCCTAAGTCCGAGAGGAGGCCAGGAGCTACTTATGAAGAGAAGGGTAAGGCGGTGGAGTCGACCGCATCCCACTATGCTCCGGCCCAACCAAGGGTCTATAATCTTGGCCAACAGGAGGCCATTAAACAAGCTGACGTGGTGACAGGTACGGTTTAATTTATAGCAAGTCAATTCCTTTATATGCTTGTTATGTATATGTTACCTTACCACTGCTTGTTTAGGATTTGTATTGATTTGTGAAAATCCGGCACGAGCACTCTTTGATACGGGAGCTTCACACTCCTTCTTGTCCGAAGGATTTATATCACGCATCGGAGTCCCTTCTTCGATGGCGGAGGACAAGTTGGATGTGTTGTTGCCCAATGGGTGTTCGATGCGAGCGGTTAGGATCTGCGAAGTTAAAGTTCGTATTGGAGAGCAGGAGTTTGACCTGCGGGCGTCCTTACTTCCGTTGGTGGAGTTCGACGTCATATTTGGAATGGACTGGCTCTCGGAGCAGCAGGCCCATATAGATTGCGGTAGCAAGGAAGTAAAGCTGGGAGCAAGTCGTGAGACGACTTTTACGGGCTTAAAGGGGTCGAGCAAGACGTTGATGTCTGCTCTTCAGGTGGTGAAGGCGGTTCGTGCCGGAGCAGAACTGTTCTTTACACTAGTGGAGGTTGCAAAGCCAAAGCCCGCGATGGATTGTATTTCAGTGGTATCGGAATACCCTGATGTGTTCCCCGCAGATCTTCCTGGAGCCCCGCCACAACGGGAGATAGATTTTACTATCGAGCTAGTGCCAGGTGCAAAGCCTGTGTCACGATCTCCGTATCGGCTAGCGCCTAAGGAAATGGCGGAGCTGAAAGTACAGTTGCAAGAGTTGTTGGAGCAAGGGTATGTGCGCCCGAGTTCTTCGCCTTGGAGCGCACCGGTCCTCTTTGTTAAGAAGAAGGACGGAAGCTTGAGGTTGTGTATTGACTATCGGGAGCTAAACAAGCTGACTGAGAAGAACAAGTACCCGATCCCCCGGATTGATGATCTCTTTGATCAGTTAGTCGGGTCGACGGTGTACTCGAAGTTAGATCTCAAGTCTGGGTACTATCAGCTGCGGATAAGGGAGAGTGATATCCCGAAGACAGCGTTTAGTACGAGATACGGGCATTATGAGTTTACGGTCATGCCATTTGGGCTGACTAATGCGCCGTCAGTATTTATGGATTTGATGAACAGGACGTTCAGGGAGTACCTAGACCATTTCGTGATCGTCTTCATCGACGATATTTTGGTGTACTCGCAAAGTGAGGAAGATCACTTCAAGCATCTCCATTTGGTGTTGGAGACACTCAGGAGAAACCAGTTGTATGCCAAGTTCTCGAAGTGCGAGTTTTGGCTATCCTCAGTAGCGTTCCTTGGGCATATAGTGAGTGGAGAGGGTATTGCGGTGGATCCGGCGAAGATTGTTGCGATACGGGAGTGGCCTGAGCTTGCTACGGTAGCAGAAGTCCGGAGCTTTTTGGGGCTTGCCGGTTATTATAGGCGCTTCGTAGAGAACTTCTCGCGGATAGCGCTACCTCTCACTACTTTGACGAGGAAGGAGCATAAGTTCGTTTGGACGCCTGAGTGCGCGCGAGCTTTTGAGGAATTGAAGTGTCGGTTGACCACGGCGCCTGTGCTGAGTTCGCCGGTTGGAACCGAAGGCTATGAGATATATAGCGATGCTTCGGGCAGTGGTTTGGGTTGCGTGCTATTGCAGCACGGCAGCGTGATAGCTTATGGCTCGAGACAGCTAAAAGTGCACGAGAGGAATTATCCGGTCCACGACTTGGAGTTGGCGGCCGTGATTTTTGCCTTGAAGCTGTGGAGACACTATTTGTACGGTGTGAAGATTGATATCTACACCGATCACAAGAGCCTAAAGTATTTGATTGATCAGAAAGATCTGAATATGCGGCAGCGTAGGTGGATGGAGTTCCTGGGGGACTATACTTTCAAGATCCACTACGTGCCTGGCAAAGGGAATGCGGTTGCGGACGCGTTGAGTCGCCGAGCCCCAGCTCAAGCGAGTTGGCTATCAGTGCATGATGAGCGGTTGGTGCAGGAGCTGGAGGCGTTGGAGATTGTTTGTGTGGATAGACAATCTAGTGCTGAAGCAGTGCTGAATTGGACTGAAGTCCAATATGACCTGGCTGATCGGATTCGGCAGGCTTTGGATATGGATGCTAATATGAAGCAGATCATGATAGAGGCTCTGGATGGGTCAAATTCCCAATTCGTTGTGGAGGACGGATTGCTTTGGAGAGACGGTCGTTTGTGCGTCCCAAGTGTGGGCAATTTACGGGTGGAGTTGTTGTACGAGGCGCACCATACCAAGTACTCGATTCACCCGGGGAGCACGAAGATGTACCGCGATATCAAGAAGCTATTTTGGTGGCCGGGTTTGAAAAAGGATGTGGCGCTATATGTAGCGAAGTGCCAAACCTGCGCCTTGGTAAAGGCGGAGTGCCAAAAGCCGGGAGGATTTCTTAAGTCCTTGCCTATTCCGGAGTGGAAATTCGACGACATCTCTATGGACTTTGTGCATGGTTTGCCAAGGTCGCAAAAGGGGAACGACGCCATTTGGGTGGTGGTCGATCGATTAACGAAAGTGTCGCATTTTATTCCGCATAGGAAGGATGATCCGGTGGAGAAGCTGGCGAAGCTTTATGTGGATAACATAGTGCGGCTTCATGGTGTGCCCCGCAGCATCGTGAGTGACCGAGATGGGCGGTTCACGTCCAATGATTGGAGGCTGGTGCAGCAAATGTTGGGAACAAAGCTGAAGTTTAGCACAGCCTTCCATCCGCAAACGGATGGGCAGACCGAGAGGGTCAATAGAACGATGGAAGACATGCTTCGCATGTGTGTCTTGGACTTCGGAAAGCAGTGGGAGGACCACCTTTATTTGGTGGAGTTCGCATACAACAACAGCTACCAAGCAAGTATTCAGATGGCGCCTTTCGAGGCCCTATATGGTAGAAGATGTCGCACGCCGTTGTCTTGGTTAGAAACGGGCGAGTCGAAGTTGTATAAGCGAACGGAAGTGGATGATGCTACTTCTTTGGTGAAAACCATTCGGGAGAGGTTGCTTATCGCTCAGGACCGGCAAGCAAAGTACTATAATGCCAAGCACAGGAACGTGGAGTTCGCTGTGGGCGATTATGTATACTTGAAGATCAAGCCGTTCAAGGGTGTCTCGCGGGTGCGGCGATTGAAAAAGCTAAGCCCGAGGTACCTTGGACCGTTCGAGGTTCTGGAGCGAGTAGGAGAAGCGGCCTATCGGCTGAAGCTTTCAATGGAGCTAAGTGGATTACATGATGTATTCCATATTTCGGTGCTTCGGAAGGCGGTGCAAGAGCCTACGCAAGTGATCGCGGCCAATCAAGTGCCGGTGGATAGTGGGCTAACGACAAAAGTCAAGCCCGTGCGGATTGAGGACTCGGAGGTCAAGCGGCTACGCAATAAAGAGATCAGGATGGTCAAAGTCCGGTGGGACAATTGCGGTCGTGAGGAGCTCTCTTGGGAGCGAGAGCAGACGATGCTTGACGAATATCCGGAGTTGTTCCGCTCAGGTACAAATTTTAGTTTTGTACATGTTTTTCCATTTATGTAATTTCGTGGGCGAAATTCTTTTAAGAGGGGTAGAGTTGTAACGCCCCGAAACTCAAAGGAGCAAAAGGGGAATAATTTGGGCCAGTTTGAGTTCTGGCTGCAGGCACACGGCCTGGGACACGGGCGTGTCCCAGGGCGTGTCAAGCCTGTGTCGACACTAAGGCGTGAAGTCGACACTTTGGTCTCGACATTGTGTCGAGACTGGGCACACGGCCTGCGACACGGGCGTGTCGCAGGGCGTGTCGACCCGTGTCGACACTTAGCCGTGAAGTCGACACAGTGCTTCGACGTTGTGTCGAGACACGGCACACGGCCTGCGACACGGGCGTGTCGCAGGGCGTGTCAACCCGTGTCGACACTCGTCCCGCGAAGTCGACACTTTGGTGTCGACAGGGTGTCGAGACATGGCACACGGCCTGCGACACGGGCGTGTCGCAGGGCGTGTCGACCCGTGTCGACACTTAGCCGTGAAGTGCCGAGACCTTGTACACGGCCTGGAGCCCAGGCGTGTCAAGGTGACACGGGCAAGGACACGGGCGTGTCCGAACCCGTGTCAGCGCTCGGGTTGGAAACGGGAGAAATTGATGGGGTACACGGCCAGATACACGGCCGTGTCAGTTGGAACACGGGCGTGTCAGATCGAACACGGGCGTGTTCGATGCCCGTGTGAGGTTCCAGGTGATTCGATTTTGACGGCGAATGAGGCACACGGCCCTGGACACGGGCGTGTTCCAGGCCGTGTTCGGCCCAGATTGGGCATTTCAGTCCCGAATCGAAGCCGTTCATTTCTTTGACTGAGGATCCAATGGCTGGGGGTTGTTCCTGAAGGGATATACCCGGGTTTTGACTTAGAAAACCCTCACTTTTTCCACTTGATCTCTCTCCAAATCCTTGGAGAAAGAAAAGCTAAGGCAAGAAGAAGAGGAACTAGATCCGCCATTGGAGGAGCTTCGGAGCTCCGAATCGCAAGCCGACTCCGGATCCACGGAGGCAACGCAAGTGCGGTGATTTCCATCCGATTACTTTTCAATGGCGCCAAAGAGGACCGCAAGGGTAACGATCCTCATCTTGAGCATGAGTCGCTCTTTTCTTTGCATAGGAAGCCCGCTCTCGCGAGTTTGCGGAGAGTTGGAGGCGTTCCTTCGGGTAGATATGTGAAGTCCCCGTTGTTTAGAGTCCGTATGCGAGAACGGACATAGGCATTTTGGTTGAAGCCTACCCGGACATGTAGTTCGGATCGGTGATGTTGCATTGCATAAGGCCGGAGAAGACTCCGTGCTATTTGGTGTTTTTCGGGTTTTCTACGCGGTAGATTGCAGCAGGGAGCCTTGGGGACTAACCCAAAGGTGCACCCGGAAAACTGGGCGGACACGAGGTCTTGCCAACTTGGTGGCTTGGAAGCCAACTTGAACATAACCGGGTTATGTGACTTGTGGTGATAATGGGACTCGGTAGAAGTTTGACCTGCGCATATGGTTTAAATTACCGTTGCGGGCGCATATGGTTTAAATTACCGTTGCGTTGTGAGCACGGGTTAGATGGAACCGTACCCACTCTATGTCGTTCGGATTAGGGCCGTTGGCATAGATGAGGGTCTTCGGCGGTCTATGGTTTTAATTACCGTGACCCATGCCAGGAAGACAAACTGCTCATAGTTTGGTCGTCCAAGAGAGGATGGCGGTGAGTCGGCAGACTTAGACTGCGTTCACCAAGAATGTGCCCTGAGTGCACGGGGTGTGTGGCCGTTGAGCCTCCGCCTGTGATGAAATGACTATATTTAAATTGCTCGCTTAAGCTAATGAAATGCAGGGAAGGAGCATCGCCGCCCCGAGTTGGGGGCGGGATCGTTATAATTTGGTCAGCATTGCTGACCGTTGCTTTGTTTGCCACCGTGCGGTGGTTTGTTTGCTTGCAGGTGCAGCTGGACCAAGCGGTCAATAGCGGGCTAAAGCCCTTTCTGCGAAGCTGGCCCTCGAAGGCCCAAGTGAAATGTTTTATGTTTTATTCATGTATGGCCGGCCTGCGTGCCGAAGTTTGGAAAACATGTAAAAGACAAGTGAAACTTTTGTAAGGCCTTAAGGCCGACTTTTGAGTATTTTGTAATAACATTCCTATTATCTTGTTAGTGGACATTCATGCTTGTCGTTGGGTTCTGGTTTTGCAACTTATATAAATTGCTTCCGCTAGAATGCTCTGTGTAGGACGTTGAGATTAGTTGTATGGTTTCCATAAGTAACCACCCGGTCTGTCTGTGGTATATGGCGTCGGGCCCCGGCCGGACCTACTGCTATATGCTATGCGACGGATAGGGGGTGTTACAATTTGGTATCAGACTACTGGTTTTGGTCGGGCTTCAAGTGAATTCGTGGGCGAATTCTTTTTAAGGGGTGGTGAGCACATTGTGTGCGTCATCGTAATAACAGTAAATAGAACCCATGAATGTCCACTTAGGAATGAAAATACTCGTGTTTGAGGAACCTGCGTGTTCCTATAATTGCTGTTTGCAATTTATTTGGTCGCTTAACGGTGTTTTGTACCACTATAGGTGACCCGAAGTGGTGTTGGGCCGTCAGAACGCCGAGGTTCTGAGGCTAGTAGTGCACCAGAAGTTGCTCCCGCAACACCTTTGTCGGCAGAAAATATACGGTTGGTGGCTGAAGCGGTGTTAGCCGTGATCAATGCGCAGCCTGGAAGGCAGGCGCAGCAGCCCGCTCCTGTGTTGGAGCAAGTACCTCTTCAAGAGGCGGAGCCGAGGAGGATGGAGCAAGTGGTTGTAGAACCAATAGTGCCCAGGAGGGCGACTGAGAGGCAGTTGAAGCATGTAATGAGCTTTAACCCTCCGTTATTCTCGGGGTTGGGAACCCCATCGCAGGCTGAAGACTGGCTCTCTAGGGTGAAGAGAGTCATGACAGCGACGGAGACGGAGGAGTGGCAAATGACCACCATCGCTACGTTCCTTCTGGATGGGGAAGCGAGGATGTGGTGGGAAGGTTTGGAGCTGCATCATTTGAGAGGTAGACAACTGATAGACGTTCCGATGGAAGAGTTCTCGGAATTGTTCTTAGCAAGATACCTCCCTTCTACTCAGAGGATCTCGATGGAGAATGAATTCCTGAAGTTGGTGCAGGGTGAGAGGAGCGTGGATGAATATCTCCACGAGTTTACGCGGTTGAGTCGATATGCTAGCTCCACCATCATGGATGAGGAGCGCAAGACTAATCGTTTTTATGAAGGCTTGAGGGATGAGCTGAGATTGTTACTGTCGGGGCCAATGACGCAGGGTTTCTTAACCTTGGTCAATACAGCCCGGTCCTTGGAGAAGGACATGAAGAGTGTGCAAGCGAAGAAAGGCTTGGGTGAGAAGAAATCTGGGTTCAAAGTGCCGACTACTTCAAAGTCTGGCTATCAAAGATTCTTTAAGAAGCATAGGACTTCGGGTCCAGCTCCTTCTGGTGCTTCTGGGGCGGCTACGAGTCGGACCCCGGGCGCGTGCTTTACTTGTGGCAAGACGGGGCATTTCGCCCGTGATTGTTGGAGCGGACGTCCTAAGTCCGAGAGGAGGCCAGGAGCTACTTATGAAGAGAAGGGTAAGGCGGTGGAGTCGACCGCATCCCACTATGCTCCGGCCCAACCAAGGGTCTATAATCTTGGCCAACAGGAGGCCATTAAACAAGCTGACGTGGTGACAGGTACGGTTTAATTTATAGCAAGTCAATTCCTTTATATGCTTGTTATGTATATGTTACCTTACCACTGCTTGTTTAGGATTTGTATTGATTTGTGAAAATCCGGCACGAGCACTCTTTGATACGGGAGCTTCACACTCCTTCTTGTCCGAAGGATTTATATCACGCATCGGAGTCCCTTCTTCGATGGCGGAGGACAAGTTGGATGTGTTGTTGCCCAATGGGTGTTCGATGCGAGCGGTTAGGATCTGCGAAGTTAAAGTTCGTATTGGAGAGCAGGAGTTTGACCTGCGGGCGTCCTTACTTCCGTTGGTGGAGTTCGACGTCATATTTGGAATGGACTGGCTCTCGGAGCAGCAGGCCCATATAGATTGCGGTAGCAAGGAAGTAAAGCTGGGAGCAAGTCGTGAGACGACTTTTACGGGCTTAAAGGGGTCGAGCAAGACGTTGATGTCTGCTCTTCAGGTGGTGAAGGCGGTTCGTGCCGGAGCAGAACTGTTCTTTACACTAGTGGAGGTTGCAAAGCCAAAGCCCGCGATGGATTGTATTTCAGTGGTATCGGAATACCCTGATGTGTTCCCCGCAGATCTTCCTGGAGCCCCGCCACAACGGGAGATAGATTTTACTATCGAGCTAGTGCCAGGTGCAAAGCCTGTGTCACGATCTCCGTATCGGCTAGCGCCTAAGGAAATGGCGGAGCTGAAAGTACAGTTGCAAGAGTTGTTGGAGCAAGGGTATGTGCGCCCGAGTTCTTCGCCTTGGAGCGCACCGGTCCTCTTTGTTAAGAAGAAGGACGGAAGCTTGAGGTTGTGTATTGACTATCGGGAGCTAAACAAGCTGACTGAGAAGAACAAGTACCCGATCCCCCGGATTGATGATCTCTTTGATCAGTTAGTCGGGTCGACGGTGTACTCGAAGTTAGATCTCAAGTCTGGGTACTATCAGCTGCGGATAAGGGAGAGTGATATCCCGAAGACAGCGTTTAGTACGAGATACGGGCATTATGAGTTTACGGTCATGCCATTTGGGCTGACTAATGCGCCGTCAGTATTTATGGATTTGATGAACAGGACGTTCAGGGAGTACCTAGACCATTTCGTGATCGTCTTCATCGACGATATTTTGGTGTACTCGCAAAGTGAGGAAGATCACTTCAAGCATCTCCATTTGGTGTTGGAGACACTCAGGAGAAACCAGTTGTATGCCAAGTTCTCGAAGTGCGAGTTTTGGCTATCCTCAGTAGCGTTCCTTGGGCATATAGTGAGTGGAGAGGGTATTGCGGTGGATCCGGCGAAGATTGTTGCGATACGGGAGTGGCCTGAGCTTGCTACGGTAGCAGAAGTCCGGAGCTTTTTGGGGCTTGCCGGTTATTATAGGCGCTTCGTAGAGAACTTCTCGCGGATAGCGCTACCTCTCACTACTTTGACGAGGAAGGAGCATAAGTTCGTTTGGACGCCTGAGTGCGCGCGAGCTTTTGAGGAATTGAAGTGTCGGTTGACCACGGCGCCTGTGCTGAGTTCGCCGGTTGGAACCGAAGGCTATGAGATATATAGCGATGCTTCGGGCAGTGGTTTGGGTTGCGTGCTATTGCAGCACGGCAGCGTGATAGCTTATGGCTCGAGACAGCTAAAAGTGCACGAGAGGAATTATCCGGTCCACGACTTGGAGTTGGCGGCCGTGATTTTTGCCTTGAAGCTGTGGAGACACTATTTGTACGGTGTGAAGATTGATATCTACACCGATCACAAGAGCCTAAAGTATTTGATTGATCAGAAAGATCTGAATATGCGGCAGCGTAGGTGGATGGAGTTCCTGGGGGACTATACTTTCAAGATCCACTACGTGCCTGGCAAAGGGAATGCGGTTGCGGACGCGTTGAGTCGCCGAGCCCCAGCTCAAGCGAGTTGGCTATCAGTGCATGATGAGCGGTTGGTGCAGGAGCTGGAGGCGTTGGAGATTGTTTGTGTGGATAGACAATCTAGTGCTGAAGCAGTGCTGAATTGGACTGAAGTCCAATATGACCTGGCTGATCGGATTCGGCAGGCTTTGGATATGGATGCTAATATGAAGCAGATCATGATAGAGGCTCTGGATGGGTCAAATTCCCAATTCGTTGTGGAGGACGGATTGCTTTGGAGAGACGGTCGTTTGTGCGTCCCAAGTGTGGGCAATTTACGGGTGGAGTTGTTGTACGAGGCGCACCATACCAAGTACTCGATTCACCCGGGGAGCACGAAGATGTACCGCGATATCAAGAAGCTATTTTGGTGGCCGGGTTTGAAAAAGGATGTGGCGCTATATGTAGCGAAGTGCCAAACCTGCGCCTTGGTAAAGGCGGAGTGCCAAAAGCCGGGAGGATTTCTTAAGTCCTTGCCTATTCCGGAGTGGAAATTCGACGACATCTCTATGGACTTTGTGCATGGTTTGCCAAGGTCGCAAAAGGGGAACGACGCCATTTGGGTGGTGGTCGATCGATTAACGAAAGTGTCGCATTTTATTCCGCATAGGAAGGATGATCCGGTGGAGAAGCTGGCGAAGCTTTATGTGGATAACATAGTGCGGCTTCATGGTGTGCCCCGCAGCATCGTGAGTGACCGAGATGGGCGGTTCACGTCCAATGATTGGAGGCTGGTGCAGCAAATGTTGGGAACAAAGCTGAAGTTTAGCACAGCCTTCCATCCGCAAACGGATGGGCAGACCGAGAGGGTCAATAGAACGATGGAAGACATGCTTCGCATGTGTGTCTTGGACTTCGGAAAGCAGTGGGAGGACCACCTTTATTTGGTGGAGTTCGCATACAACAACAGCTACCAAGCAAGTATTCAGATGGCGCCTTTCGAGGCCCTATATGGTAGAAGATGTCGCACGCCGTTGTCTTGGTTAGAAACGGGCGAGTCGAAGTTGTATAAGCAAACGGAAGTGGATGATGCTACTTCTTTGGTGAAAACCATTCGGGAGAGGTTGCTTATCGCTCAGGACCGGCAAGCAAAGTACTATAATGCCAAGCACAGGAACGTGGAGTTCGCTGTGGGCGATTATGTATACTTGAAGATCAAGCCGTTCAAGGGTGTCTCGCGGGTGCGGCGATTGAAAAAGCTAAGCCCGAGGTACCTTGGACCGTTCGAGGTTCTGGAGCGAGTAGGAGAAGCGGCCTATCGGCTGAAGCTTTCAGTGGAGCTAAGTGGATTACATGATGTATTCCATATTTCGGTGCTTCGGAAGGCGGTGCAAGAGCCTACGCAAGTGATCGCGGCCAATCAAGTGCCGGTGGATAGTGGGCTAACGACAAAAGTCAAGCCCGTGCGGATTGAGGACTCGGAGGTCAAGCGGCTACGCAATAAAGAGATCAGGATGGTCAAAGTCCGGTGGGACAATTGCGGTCGTGAGGAGCTCTCTTGGGAGCGAGAGCAGACGATGCTTGACGAATATCCGGAGTTGTTCCGCTCAGGTACAAATTTTAGTTTTGTACATGTTTTTCCCTTTATGTAATTTCGTGGGCGAAATTCTTTTAAGAGGGGTAGAGTTGTAACGCCCCGAAACTCAAAGGAGCAAAAGGGGAATAATTTGGGCCAGTTTGAGTTCTGGCTGCAGGCACACGGCCTGGGACACGGGCGTGTCCCAGGGCGTGTCAAGCCTGTGTCGACACTAAGGCGTGAAGTCGACACTTTGGTCTCGACATTGTGTCGAGACTGGGCACACGGCCTGCGACACGGGCGTGTCGCAGGGCGTGTCGACCCGTGTCGACACTTAGTCGTGAAGTCGACACAGTGCTTCGACGTTGTGTCGAGACACGGCACACGGCCTGCGACACGGGCGTGTCGCAGGGCGTGTCAACCCGTGTCGACACTCGTCCCGCGAAGTCGACACTTTGGTGTCGACAGGGTGTCGAGACATGGCACACGGCCTGCGACACGGGCGTGTCGCAGGGCGTGTCGACCCGTGTCGACACTTAGCCGTGAAGTGCCGAGACCTTGTACACGGCCTGGAGCCCAGGCGTGTCAAGGTGACACGGGCAAGGACACGGGCGTGTCCGAACCCGTGTCAGCGCTCGGGTTGGAAACGGGAGAAATTGATGGGGTACACGGCCAGATACATGGCCGTGTCAGTTGGAACACGGGCGTGTCAGATCGAACACGGGCGTGTTCGATGCCCGTGTGAGGTTCCAGGTGATTCGATTTTGACGGCGAATGAGGCACACGGCCCTGGACACGGGCGTGTTCCAGGCCGTGTTCGGCCCAGATTGGGCATTTCAGTCCCGAATCGAAGCCGTTCATTTCTTTGACTGAGGATCCAATGGCTGGGGGTTGTTCCTGAAGGGATATACCCGGGTTTTGACTTAGAAAACCCTCACTTTTCCACTTGATCTCTCTCCAAATCCTTGGAGAAAGAAAAGCTAAGGCAAGAAGAAGAGGAACTAGATCCGCCATTGGAGGAGCTTCGGAGCTCCGAATCGCAAGCCGACTCCGGATCCACGGAGGCAACGCAAGTGCGGTGATTTCCATCCGATTACTTTTCAATGGCGCCAAAGAGGACCGCAAGGGTAACGATCCTCATCTTGAGCATGAGTCGCTCTTTTCTTTGCATAGGAAGCCCGCTCTCGCGAGTTTGCGGAGAGTTGGAGGCGTTCCTTCGGGTAGATATGTGAAGTCCCCGTTGTTTAGAGTCCGTATGCGAGAACGGACATAGGCATTTTGGTTGAAGCCTACCCGGACATGTAGTTCGGATCGGTGATGTTGCATTGCATAAGGCCGGAGAAGACTCCGTGCTATTTGGTGTTTTTCGGGTTTTCTACGCGGTAGATTGCAGCAGGGAGCCTTGGGGACTAACCCAAAGGTGCACCCGGAAAACTGGGCGGACACGAGGTCTTGCCAACTTGGTGGCTTGGAAGCCAACTTGAACATAACCGGGTTATGTGACTTGTGGTGATAATGGGACTCGGTAGAAGTTTGACCTGCGCATATGGTTTAAATTACCGTTGCGGGCGCATATGGTTTAAATTACCGTTGCGTTGTGAGCACGGGTTAGATGGAACCGTACCCACTCTATGTCGTTCGGATTAGGGCCGTTGGCATAGATGAGGGTCTTCGGCGGTCTATGGTTTTAATTACCGTGACCCATGCCAGGAAGACAAACTGCTCATAGTTTGGTCGTCCAAGAGAGGATGGCGGTGAGTCGGCAGACTTAGACTGCGTTCACCAAGAATGTGCCCTGAGTGCACGGGGTGTGTGGCCGTTGAGCCTCCGCCTGTGATGAAATGACTATATTTAAATTGCTCGCTTAAGCTAATGAAATGCAGGGAAGGAGCATCGCCGCCCCGAGTTGGGGGCGGGATCGTTATAATTTGGTCAGCATTGCTGACCGTTGCTTTGTTTGCCACCGTGCGGTGGTTTGTTTGCTTGCAGGTGCAGCTGGACCAAGCGGTCAATAGCGGGCTAAAGCCCTTTCTGCGAAGCTGGCCCTCGAAGGCCCAAGTGAAATGTTTTATGTTTTATTCATGTATGGCCGGCCTGCGTGCCGAAGTTTGGAAAACATGTAAAAGACAAGTGAAACTTTTGTAAGGCCTTAAGGCCGACTTTTGAGTATTTTGTAATAACATTCCTATTATCTTGTTAGTGGACATTCATGCTTGTCGTTGGGTTCTGGTTTTGCAACTTATATAAATTGCTTCCGCTAGAATGCTCTGTGTAGGACGTTGAGATTAGTTGTATGGTTTCCATAAGTAACCACCCGGTCTGTCTGTGGTATATGGCGTCGGGCCCCGGCCGGACCTACTGCTATATCCTATGCGACGGATAGGGGGTGTTACACACTAGCTGCTCAACCGGCTATAACCTGCACCTGAGGCATTCAAGAAAGAACACCTCAGCAATCATCAAAGCTACACAATATAGTAGGAAGTTCAGAAAATATGACGAAGAGGCTTACCGACCCCGTAGCAATGTTTCATGTAAGTAAAATGAGTGAACAAAAACAGGTGGAAAACAAGTATTAAATACTGTCAATCCAAAGTGCCAAACGCACCAAGTAACAATCATACTAGTGAAACATAAGCAGCGGTTAAATGCGATTCTGCAAGGGTCTTTTGGTGGCAGCCCTAAAGTGGAACGCACCAATAAAAGCCAGCCCAAATCGGGGCCAAAATTGTGCTCTACACCACAAATCCAAACCCAGTGGCCACAAAGGCTTAAACCACACCACCCCTTACCGAATCCTCACACAAACGCTCCTGCCATGGTTCACAATTTGCCTTGCAAAACTCACCATAAACGAACCCAAGCTTAACACCATAAGCAAATCTCACCATAACCCAAGTACACACGTTCCCTTCCTTCATCCTCACTCATGACTACAAATTGCCAACGTTATGTCAACTTGATAGAGCTTGATTAACGTAGTTACATGAATCACAAGATTAGGAACAAGAAAGAATCACATGAATAAGAAAGGCTACATGAACATGAACATGAATCACATGAACAAGATAAACGACATGAATCAACCTAGCATAGACTTGATAACTAAACAAAACTAAGCATGGAAAATCGAATTCATTGAGCATAGGGAAATTCAAGAGCATAATAAGGCTAGTGAGGGATAACACAAAACAAGAAGAACAAGCTAGGAAAATGGAAAGAAGAAAACTAGCTATGTTGCACAATCAAAGAACAAGAAATAAGATTGGCAAGGGTGAAGAACACCGCTTGCCTAAACCGAGACAACGCTGCGACGGCTGCTCCTCTCTTTCCTTGCCTTGCTTTAGCTTTGCTCCCTTGATGTTCTTTTGGAATGAGGAAGAAGATGAAGAAGAAGGTGAAATGAGGAGGAGAAATCTCTGTTTTGGCCTTATTTCCTCCAGAACAGAGCTGGACCGTTAGATGCAGAATCAGGGAAATGAACGGCACAAAAAACTGGAAAAAAATCGATTTTTGGCCCTGTCACGCCCTGTGTCACGCCCGTGTCACAGGGCGTGTACCTTAAGCGGCGCAGAAAGTCGGCAAATCTAAGGTTATCCACACGGTACACGGCCGGGTACACGCCCGTGACGGGTCGGTCACGCCCGTGACCTAGGGCGTGTAGCCCGTGTCTCGACACTTCGTCGACCAAAAGTGTCGACACTCGACAAAGCTTGACACGCCCTGTGACACGCCCGTGTCACAGGCCGTGTCCCCTCTCTCGACACCCGACACTCGACACTCGACACTCGACACTGCGGGACACGGCCCGTGACACGCCCGTGTTACGGGGCGTGTACCCCATTCGTCGAGCTCAACTCGACGCAAGAAAATTCATCGAGTCAAGGAGGTCACGCCCAGGTCACGCCCTGGGTCACGCCCGTGTCGGGGGGCGTGTCACGCACAAAAACGACCATTTTTCCCTGTTTTGAAAAGTGTTTCTGTGTCGTCCTAGACCATTTTTGCCTGAAGAACTTTTTACCTTTTTTTATTTTCTGTACAAGCAACCCGTTTTGAGCAACATTACCCGGGCGCAAAAAAGTGCAAACATTCCCTAAGAGGCCTCACCGAGTCCCCAATTTGGACTCTGGTTTGCTGGGGAATCGTGCAACTCAGCTACCAAAACAGCCACTCGCAAGCCCGCGGGAAAAACCATGCTCGAACAACGGTCAAAGCCAACGTAACGCCCATCATTCAACGAAAAAAATACGGGGCGTTACAACCACTGTTGAGAATGAGCCTTCAACCTCTTATCAGTCAGAGAGGAGCGCTGCTCCTAAGAAGGATTGGAAGAAGAATTTGAAGTGTTATAGGTGTCATCAGTCGGGTCACTTCAAGCATGACTGCAAGGTCAAGCTGCATCCTGGGCATGCTGCAAGCAAGGACGAAGCTTGCTCTAGTAATGAGGAAGCTGGCTGGGGTAGAGCTTTCAGGATGGACACTTGTGTCTGTGCCTTGTCCGTCATCGACTTTGAAGCCGACTGAATAGTGGACTCCGGGTGTGGTCGTCACCTCACCGGAGACAAGTCGAAGTTCTCCTCACTGCAAACTTACTCAGGTAATGAAGCTATTATTACTGCTGATAATATTATTTATGCAGTAGAGAAGGAGATGGTTGTGTCCTTAGGTAGTGATAAGCATCCACTCACGTTAAGGAGTGTGTATCATGTACCAGGCATGAAGAATAACGTCTTCTCTACGACCAATACGGTAGATGCAAGTTATCACGTTTTGTTTGGGCTAATAGAAGTGAAGTTTCTTCGCAACGTATCAGCGGTGAAGGCTGATGTTGCTCACGTTGGTAGGAGAGTAAAGAACTTGTTTGTTCTTGCAACAAACTCTTACGTTGATCAGATGAGGGCAAACGATAGCGCTGCTATTTGACATGAGAGGCTGGGACATGTAGGGATGGATAAGCTAAAAGCTATGACAAACAAGAGCCTTGTGAAAGGCTTGCCTAAATTTTCATCCTTTGGCGACAGTCACGTTTGCACAGGGTGTCAGTATGGTAAGGCTCATCGCCTTCCGTTTGATAAATCACAAATGAGGAGCAAGAAATCATTGGAGTGTATCCATGGTGACTTGATGGGGAGAACTACTACTACTAGTCTTGGAGGCAGCAGATACATGCTTGTTTTGATTGATGATTACTCAAGATATACTTGAGTATATTTCTTGAAGGAGAAGTCAGAAGCTTTCCATTTGTTTGTGAAGTTCAAGGAGCTGGTGGAGGGCCGGCTTGGGCTGTGGATTAAGGAGTTTAGATCAGACAACAGTGGTGAGTTTGTCTCCTCCGAATTTTCTAACTTCTGCAGGAAGCACGGGATCCAGGGAGAGCTTACTTGTGATCATACTCCACAACAAAATAGAGTACCGGAGCGGAAGATCCGTCATCTGACGGAAACCTACAAGTACTGGCTTCATGCAAAAGACATTCCTAGGTCTTTCTGGGCAGAGGGAATGTCTTGCGCTTCTTATATCATCAATCGGATGTCTCTTTGTCCGATCAACATGAAGTCTCCCTTCGAGATTGTAACACCCCGAAGTTAATCGGATCAATTTGAGCAAAATCGGGTTCAGGCATGGGTGACACGGCCTGGGACACGGGCGTGTCTAAGGGCGTGTCAGGCCTGGGTAGTGTCGAGTCGTGAAGTCGACAAAATTTGGGGTCGACACAGCGGACATGGCCTGCGACACGGGCGTGTCGCAGGGCGTGTCGGGGCCGTGTCGACGATCGGCCTGGATGTCGACGAATTTTCTCGACGATCGTCGAGTGTCGAGTGTCGAGTGAGGACACGGCCTGTGACACGGGCGTGTCACAGGGCGTGTCAGTGGTCGTCGAACTCAACTCGACGATTCGAGCCGGGGCGTGTTTGTGGGACACGGGTGTGTCCTGGTGCACACGGCCAGGAACACGGGCGTGTGCTAGGCCGTGTGCCAGGCCGTGTGAAGTCTCGGGTTGTTTTGGGATTATTTTCATTGAGGCACGCGGCCTCAGACACGGGCGTGTCTGAGGGTGTGTCGGGTACACGGCATGTGACACGGGCGTGTCCCATGGCCGTGTACTGTTGGTTTTGAGTCGGTTGACTGCCGCTTAGAGGGACACGGCCTGTGATACGGGCGTGTCACAGGGCGTGTCAGGCCGTGTTTTAGTTTTTCTGGCCAAATCTGAGCCGTTTGTTTCCCTCTTCCTGGATCCAATGGCTGGGCTCTGTCCAGGTGTGTTGAAGGCCGAGAAAAAGGGGATTTAAACCCTCTTTTCTCTTCTTCTTCTTCTTCATCTTTATTCTAAGAGAGAGAGGAGAAAGGCCTAAGGGAGAGAGAAGGGAGAAGTCTTCCAGCTGCTGTAGGAGCTGCGGAGTGCGGAGCGAAGATCCGAGAGCGGATTCGTGAAGGCGAAGCCGAGGCGGTGATTTCCATCCGGCTACTTCATGGCGCCGAAGCGGTCTTCAAGGGTAACGATCTCCTTCTTGGACATCGAAGTCCTTCCTTTATGCATGTGCTTGGAATCCTCCACCAAGAGGTGGATTTGCGGAAGTGATTCCTTTGTTGAGTCTGCATCTAGAGCCGGAAATATGGAGTACGGCATAGGCATGCTTTGTGAAGCCCATCTGGACCGGTAGTCTGGATTGGTGATGTTCATGGGTAAACCGGAGGAGACTCCGTGGATTTGATGAGATGGAAATGGTTTTCTCTTGTGCTGAATGTATGGATGTGATACTGAATGTGAGGAGGCTTTGGCAAAGCTCCTGGTTGTGATATGATCAATTGGTAGCATGCTGGGGAGCTCGTGATAAACCCGGCCTGTTACACCACTAGGGTGGGTTGATCTAGTTAGTTAGCGGGATCGATGGGTGGCAATGCTTGGGGAGCCGAGTTAAACCCGGGTTGCTGCACCACATAGTGTGGGTCGATCGGATTAGGAGGGGGGTCGATGGGTAGACATTGCCTGGGGAGCTTGGATAAACCCGGCATGCTACACCACATGTTGTGGGTCGACCTACTCTGGTTGTTGCTGTGAGGTTGTACCTCTGTGTGGTTGGGCGGGATGTCGCCAGCTTGCGAGACTGGTGGACTAGGGCCGGTCAACCAACAAGTGAACACCTCGGATCGGCGGTGTATGACTGGTGGATTCCGGTACGCCAAGAAGGTGCCCTGAGTGCACGGAACGTCTGGTGGATTCCAGCGTTTGTGATGTTATGTGTTTGCTAGCGGGATAAAGAGAATGATATAGATATGCTGTTTGATGATACTTGATGAGCACTGTATACAGGGAAGGAACCACTACCCCGGGTAGGGGGTAGGGTCGTTATAATGGGTCAGCCAAATGCTGGTCGTTACTTTGTTTTGCCGCTTTTTGGTGGATGTCTCCTTGCAGGTGCCGCGGCTTGAAATGAATAAGTGGAATGGCTAGCTTGCTGTTGTTGGCCCTTGAAGGCCATGCGAAGAGTGGTGTTTTGATTTCATGTGTGGCCGGCCTGCGTGCCGATGTACGAAATGATTGTTGTGCAAAAGAGGAACCTATAAGGCCATAAGGCCAGGGTGTGTGAGTTGTATACATTCCTGGAGTTTGTGATATATAAATATGGTATTTATATAGTGGTGGACATTCTGGTTGGAGTTCATGTTAACAAAAAGAATTGCTGCGCTAGAATGGATGAGTTAAGGATACATGTTGATTTTGATTTCCACACGTGATTCCTTCGCTTGTCTGTGAGATATGGCGTGGGGCCCCGGCCGGACCCACCGTTATATGTCATGTGACAGGTGAGGGCGTTACAAAGTGGTATCAGAGCCAGGTTTAGATTGTTTGGGAGGAGAGAACAGAAATGAACTCATGAATGTCCACTAGGAATGTATGTCATGCACATGATGTGCGTGAGTGTGTAGTCAATGTCGCAGTACCGTTATGATTGGAAGTATTAATGGTGTTCTGTACATTGATAGGTGGCGAGGGATGGAGTTGGGCCGTCTGAGCCCCAGCGGTCTGCTGAGAGTGCAGCACCCGTGGAAGCGCCTATGCCTCCCTCGGCAGAAGCCATACGGGTGGTGACGGAGACAGTGCTTGCAGTGTTACAAGCACAACCTACTGGACAGGCAAGGCCTGGTGCAAGGCAAGAGCATGCTGCAGTGGTGGTGGAGGCGCAAGCAAGTGACGAGTCATTGACACGTTTTATGCACTTTCATCCACCGACGTTTGGTGGAGCGCTTTCCCCAACGCAGGCAGAAGATTGGTTGGCAAGGGTAAAACGGATCCTGGCCGCAATCCGGACGGTCGAGGAACAGAAAGTGATGTTGGCCACTTTTCTGTTGGAAGGAGATGCGAGATTGTGCTGGGATGAAATTGAAGTGCATCACTTGGCAGGTCGAGGTTTAACGGAGGTTTCCATGGATGAATTCTCCCGAATATTTTTAGCCAAGTATGTGCCGGTATCGCAGAGGATTGCGATGGAAAATGAGTTTCTCCGTTTGGTGCAGGGTGAGCGAGATATTGATACCTACCTGCATGAGTTTACAAGATTGGGGAGATATGCGGGATCGAACTTTGCGGAGGAAGCACGAAAGACAAATCGGTTTTATGAAGGCTTGCAGGATGAATTGAGGTTGGCACTTCCGAGTTCAGTGAGCCAAGGCTTCCAAGCATTAGTCGATACAGCTCGTGCATTAGAGAAGGATATGAAGCGAGTACAAGCGAATAAGCGACAGGAAAAGTTAGAGTTGAAAGTGTCGCAGTTGGATCAATCGGAGTTTCGACGACAAGAGAAGAAAAGATTTAGGCCGGGGGAATCAGCTCCGTCGACTGTTTCTTCGGGGGAGACTTATGGGTCAGGACGTGTGGATACACGTATATGCTATAAATGCGGGCAGCAAGGACATATAGCAAAATTCTGTCGGAATGCCCCTCCAGGGAGTGAGAAAAAGATAGGTGCGTCATATGAAGAAAAGGGAAAAGCAGTGGCCGAGTCATCTGCACCCCGGATGCAACCACGATTGCATGCTATGGACGTGCAAGAGCCGCAAAGCTCAGTTGGCGAAATTCAGCCTCGGGTGTTTAATTTGTCGTTTAATCGTGAATTTCAAAATCTGGAGGCTGAGCTAAAGTGACGTGTGATGTGAAGCACGTCGATGAGCATGGTGGTGTATGTCAACTATGTGTATATCTATATTTGTGATGAATAAAAGTTGCACTTGTGCTTGGGAAGAGATATATAAATTATGTTGTTTTGTGTTGAGATCTTATGTGGCTGATGATGCACAAGTGGAAATTAGGGATGTTTGTTTGTGTTGTATGTTTGTTCGTTTTTACGGAGGCTTGGGGGTAAGCTTTGCTGATGTTGTGATTGATTGGAGTCAATTTCGAGGACGAAATTATTTGAAGGGGGGAGAATTGTAACACCCCGAAGTTAATCGAATCAATTTGAGCAAAATCGGGTTCAGGCATGGGTGACACGGCCTGGGACACGGGCGTATCTCAGGGCGTGTCAGGCCTGGGTAGTGTCGAGTCATGAAGTCGACGAAATTTGGGGTCGACACAGCGGACACGGCCTGCGACACGGGCGTGTCGCAGGGCGTGTCGGGGCCGTGTCGACGATCGGCCTGGATGTCGACGAATTTTCTCGACGATCGTCGAGTGTCGAGTGTCGAGTGAGGACATGGCCTGTGACACGGGCGTGTCAGTGGTCGTCAAATTCAACTCGACGATTCGAGCCGGGGCGTGTTTGCGGGACACGGGTGTGTCCTGGTGCACACGGACAGGAACACGGGCGTGTGCTAGGCCGTGTGCCAGGCCGTGTGAAGTCTCGGGTTGTTTTGGGATTATTTTCGTTGAGGCAAACGGCCTCAGACACGGGCGTGTCTGAGGGCGTGTCGGGTACACGGCACGTGACACGGGCGTGTCCCATGGCCGTGTACTGTTGGTTTTGAGTCGGTTGACTGCCGCTTAGAGGGACACGGCCTGTGACACGGGCGTGTCACAGGGCGTGTCAGGCTGTGTTTTAGCTTTTCTGGCCAAATCTGAGCCGTTTGTTTCCCTCTTCCTGGATCCAATGGCTGGGCTCTGTCCAGGTGTGTTGAAGGCCGAGAAAAAGGGGATTTAAACCCTCTTTTCTCTTCTTCTTCTTCTTCATCTTTATTCTAAGAGAGAGAGGAGAAAGGCCTAAGGGAGAGAGAAGGGAGAAGTCTTCCAGCTGCTGTAGGAGCTGCGGAGTGCGGAGCGAAGATCCGAGAGCGGATTCGTGAAGGCGAAGCCGAGGCGGTGATTTCCATCCGGCTACTTCATGGCGTCGAAGCGGTCTTCAAGGGTAACGATCTCCTTCTTGGACATCGAAGTCCTTCCTTTATGCATGTGCTTGGAATCCTCCACCAAGAGGTGGATTTGCGGAAGTGATTCCTTTGTTGAGTCTGCATCTAGAGCCGGAAATATGGAGTACGGCATAGGCATGCTGTGTGAAGCCATCTGGACCGGTAGTCTGGATTGGTGATGTTCATGGGTAAACCGGAGGAGACTCCGTGGATTTGATGAGATGGAAATGGTTTTCTCTTGTGCTGAATGTATGGATGTGATGCTGAATGTGAGGAGGCTTTGGCAAAGCTCCTGGTTGTGATATGATCAATTGGTAGCATGCTGGGGAGCTCGTGATAAACCCGGCCTGTTACACCACTAGGGTGGGTTGATCTAGTTAGTTAGCGGGATCGATGGGTGGCAATGCTTGGGGAGTCGAGTTAAACCCGGGTTGCTGCACCACATAGTGTGGGTCGATTGGATTAGGAGGGGGGTCGATGGGTAGACATTGCCTGGGGAGCTTGGATAAACCCGGCGTGCTACACCACATGTTGTGGGTCGACCTACTCTGGTTGTTGCTGTGAGGTTGTACCTCTGTGTGGTTGGGCGGGATGTCGCCAGCTTGCGATACTGGTGGACTAGGGTCGGTCAACCAACAAGTGAACACCTCAGATCGGCGGTGTATGACTGATGGATTCCGGTACGCCAAGAAGGTGCCCTGAGTGCACGGAACGTCTGGTGGATTCCAGCGTTTGTGATGTTATGTGTTTGCTAGCGGGATAAAGAGAATGATATAGATATGCTGTTTGATGATACTTGATGAGCACTGTATACAGGGAAGGAACCACTACCCCGGGTAGGGGGTAGGGTCGTTATAATGGGTCAGCCAAATGCTGACCGTTACTTTGTTTTGCCGCTTTTTGGTGGATGTCTCCTTGCAGGTGCCGCGGCTTGAAATGAATAAGTGGAATGGCTAGCTTGCTGCTGTTGGCCCTTGAAGGCCATGCGAAGAGTGGTGTTTGGATTTCATGTGTGGCCGGCCTGCGTGCCGATGTACGAAATGATTGTTGTGCAAAAGAGGAACCTGCAAGGCCATAAGGCCAGGGTGTGTGAGTTGTATACATTCCTGGAGTTTGTGATATATAAATATGGTATTTATATAGTGGTGGACATTCTGGTTGGAGTTCATGTTAACAAAAAGAAATGCTGCGCTAGAATGGATGAGTTAAGGATACATGTTGATTTTGATTTCCACACGTGATTCCTTCGCTTGTCTGTGAGATATGGCGTGGGGCCTCGGCCGGACCCACCGTTATATGTCATGTGACAGGTGAGGGCGTTACAGAGATGTTGCTGAAGGAGAAGCCAAACATGCAATACTTTCGAGTGTTGGGATCAACTTGCTATGTGCATGTCCTGGATGCTTCAAGGACAAAGCTTGATGCAAATGCAAGAAAGCTTATCTTTGTAGGCTATGATGAGCGGAAGAAGGGATGGAAGTGCATGGATCCTGCGACAAAGAAATTTGTTATATCAAGAGACGTGGTATTTGACGAACTGACGTTGTATGGAGGAGGCTCGGTTGATCCATCAGAGAGTAAGGTTGATGAAGAGCAAAAGGTGGTTGCTGAAGTTCTTCAAGAGGAGCTTGATGTTTCACCAGCAGCTCCTGTTGCTTCAAGCTCTGGGGCAGAGGCTTCTGGATCAGGAAGCAGGGGGAGAATTGCTCAAAGTGTGCCCAGAAATGGAGCTGAGCCTGAAGAAGAAACGAAGATGGTGAGCAAGGAGCAGACCCTTCAGAGATCAAAGAGGACTATCAAGCTACCAGCTCGTTACTGTGAAGGGAATGCAATGAGCTTTGTCTCCTGCTTCTTTGCAGGCCCTCTGGATTAGCGAGAGCCTGCAAACTTCAATGAGGCCACTTGAGTCAAGGAGTGCGAAGATATTATGAAGGAGGAGATTTCTGCTCTCAAGAAGAATAAAACCTGGGACCTTATGCCCAGGGTTGATGACATTACTCCAGTGACTTGCAAGTGGGTATACAATGTAACGCCCCCACCTGTCACATGACATATAACGGTGGGTCCGGCCCGGGCCCCACGCCATATAGCACAGACAAGCAAAGGAATCACGTGTGGAAATCAAAATCTATGCGTGTCCTTAACTCATTCCATTCTAGCGCAGCATTTTTCTTGTTAACATGAACTCAAACCAGAATGTCCACCAAATATAAATACCAGATTTATATATATCAACACCAGGAATGTCTACAACTCACACACACCGGCCTTATGGACTACAGGTTTCTCTTTACACAACAACAATTTCGTACATCGGCACGCAGGCCGGCCACACATGAAATCCAAACACTGCTCTCACATGGCCTTCAAGGACTAAGAACACCAGGCTAGCCAATCCACTTATTCTTTCCAAACCGTGGCACCTGCAATTCATCATCCAAACCAACACAGAAAACAAAGTAACGGTCAGCATTGCTGACCCATTATAACGACCCTACCCCCTACCCGGAGTAGTGGTTCCTTCCCTGTATACAGTGCTTCCTTTCTCATCAAGCATCAGCAAACATTACCAAATCACATCAGAGATAGATCATTCTCTTTATTCCACTAACTAACAAACACATCACATCACAAACGCTGGAGTCCACCAACGCTCCGTGCACTCAGGGCACCTTCTTGGCGTACCGGAATCCACCGTCGTACACCGCTGTCTCTCGAGGTTTTAACTTGTTGGTTGACCGGCCCTAGTCCACCAATCTCGCAAGCTGGCGACATCCCGCCCAAACCACACAGAGGTACACCCTCACAGCATCCAACAACCAGAGTAGGTCGACCCACAACATGTGGTGTAGCACGTCGGGTTCATCTACGCTCCCCAGGCACTGTCTACCCATCGACCCCCCTCCTAATCCGATCGACCCACACTATGTGGTGCAGCAACCCGGGTTTAACTCGGCTCCCCTAGCATTGCCACCCATCGATCCCTTCCTAACTAGATCAACCCACACAGGTGGTGTAACAGTCGGGTTTATCACGAGCTCCCCAGGCATGTTACCAATTGATCATCTCATAACCAGGAGCTTTGTCAAAGCCTCCTCACATTCATCACATCCATACATTCATCACAACAGAAATCCGTTTTGCACATCATCAAAGCCACGGAGTCATCTCCGGTTTACCCATGAACATCACCAATCCAGATTACCGGTCCAGATGGGCTTCACACAGCATGCCTACGCCGTACTCTATATTTCCGGCTCTAAATGCAGACACAACAAAGGAATCACTTCCGCGATCCACCTCTTGGTGGAGGATTCCAAGCACATGTATAAAGAAAGGACTTCGATGTCCAAGAAGGAGATCGTTACCCTTGAAGATCGCTTCGGCGCCATGAAGTGCCAGATGGAAAGCACCGCCTCGGCTCTACCTTCACGAATCCGCTCTCGGATCTTCACTCCGCACTCCACAGCTCCTACAGCAGCTGGAAGACTCCTCCCTTCTCTCTCCCTTAGGCCTTTCCCCTTTCTTTCTTGGAATGAAGATGATGAAGAAGAAGAAGATAAGAGAATTTATCTTCTAATTCTCGGCCTCCTAGACACCTAGACAAAGCCCAGCCACTGGATCCAGGAAGAGGGAAACAAACGGCTCAGATCTGGCCAGAAAACCCTGAACATGGCCTGACACGCCCTGTGACACGCCCGTGTCACAGGCCGTGTCCCCCTAAGCGGCAGACAACCGACTCAATCTAGCCAGTACACGCCCGTGTGACACGCCCGTGTCACGGCCATGTACCCGACACGCCCTCAGACACGCCTGTGTCTGAAGCCGTGTTCCTCAACAAAAATAATCCCAAATCAACCCGAGACTTCACACGGCCTGGCACACGGCTTGGCACACGCCCGTGTTCATAGCCGTGTGCACCAGGACACACCCGTGTCCCGCAAACACGCCCTAACCCGAGACTTCGAGCTGAATTCGACGAGCACTGACACGCCCTGTGACACGCCCGTGTCACAGGCCGTGTCCTCACTGGAACTCGATACTCGACGATCGTCGCGTAACACTCGTCGAGCATGTCGACACGGCATCCGACACGGCCGTGTCCTGGGCCGTGTGCCCCCTCTCGACGATGTCGAGCGAAAATCGTCGACACCAAGGCCGATCGTCGACACAACCTCGACACGCCCTGCGACACGCCCGTGTCGCAGGCCGTGTCAACTGACACGCCCTGGGACACGCCCGTGTCCCAGGCCGTGTCACCCATGCCTGAACCCGATTTTGCTCAAAATGATTCTCTTGACTTTGGGGTGTTACAATCCTCCCCCCTTCAAATAATTTCGCCCTCGAAATTTGACTCCAAACAACCAATCAGTCACAACATCACAAACTCATACACCCCAAGCCACCGCACACACTAACAAATAGACAACACAACAAACATCCCTAGCTTCCACTTGTGCACATTCAACCACATAAGACCTCAAACAAAACGACATAATTGATTGATTTCGGCACAATCACACTTGCACCAAGCTTTATAGAGATCGACAACGATAGATATAAACATCATTTACATCAGCCATCAGCTATTATTCATCAAAACATAGTTTACATACACAGCTTTCAGAGCATCGACATGATTCACATCACAGTTCACTTCCGCTCAGCCTCCCGATTTTGAAATTCATGATTAAGAGACAACTTAAACGCCCGAGGCTGAATTTCACCAACTGAGCTTTTCGGCTCTTGCACTTCCATCGCATGAAATCGAGATTGCGTCCGGGGTGCAGATGATTCGGCCACTGCTTTCCCTTTTTCTTCATATGACGCACCTGTCTTTTTCTCACTCCCTGGAGGGGCATTCCGACAAAACCTTGCGATATGTCCTTGCTGCCCACAGTTATAGCAGATACGTGTATCCACACGTCCTGACCCATAAGTCGCCCCCGAAGAAACAGTCGACGGAGCTGATTAAGCCGGCCTAAATCTTTTCTTCTCTTGTCGTCGAAACTCCGATTGCTCCAACTGCGACACTTTCAACTCTGGCTTCTCCGCTGCCCGTCTCTTATTCGCTTGTACTCGCTTCATATCCTTCTCCAAGGCACGAGCTGTATCGACCAATGCTTGGAAGCCTTGGCTCACAGAACTCGAAAGTGCCAACCTCAATTCATCCCGCAAGCTCAATTGGTGATGAGAGTTGAAAGAACTCCATAGTTAAGCGTGCTCGGGCTGGAGTAGTACTGGGATGGGTGACCTCCTGGGAAGTCCCCGTAGTGCGGGCTTGACTATCGAGTTTACCTCATCAAAGGGAGGCTGTAGCCACCAACAACCCGCCAGTGGGCTGGAGAGGGGTTGGGGTGCTTGGGCTGCAGCCCGGTAGCGTCGCCTAGAGCGGAGCCGTGACGCTGTCACGTTGGATCGGCTAGGGACGTTACATACAAGTTGAAGAAGAAGGCTGATGGGAGCATCAAAAGATACAAGGCTTGCGTTGTTTCTCACACAATAGTATGGAGAGGACTATGAGGAGACGTTTAGTCCAGTTACAAAGATGACTTCGGTTCGGGTGGTGATCGCTTTGGCTGCTTGTCAGGGATGAAGGATGTGGCAGTTTGATGTAAAGAACGCTTTTCTTTACGAAGAGATTGATAAGGACATCTTCATGGATCAGCCGCTTGGATTTGTCTCTGAAGTTCATCCGGACTATGTCTGCAAACTCAGGAAGGCTGTCTACGGGTTGAAGTAGGCTCCAAGAGCTTGGTATGGGAAGATAGCAAAATACCTCCAATTCTGCGGATATCTTGCTTCCAACTCGGTTTCAAGCTTGTTCATCAAGACGAGGGGGGAGCTTTAAGTCTTGGTCCTGCTGTATGTTGATGATATGATCATCACAGGGCATTCAGAGGAGGAGGTTACTAGGCTCAGGGCTGAGCTAGCTATTCGCTTCGAAATAAAAGACTTGGGAGAGCTTCATCACTTTCTTGGTCTCGAAGTGGAGGGGAAGGAGAGGGGGATACTCATTTGATAGAAAGGATATGCGGATCGCATTATGAATCGATTCAGCATGAAGGAAGGGAAGAGTTGCTCTACTCCTCTAGATCATGGGCTGAAGCTTCGACAAGATGAAGGAATGATTCTTCCTGATCCCTTGATGTTCCGAGCTTTAGTGGGGAGCTTGACCTACTTAATGATTACAAGGACAGACATTGCTTACGTTGTTGGTCAAGTAAGTCAGTTTATGGTAGAGCCAATGAAGTCTCATCTGGTGGCGGCAAAGAATATCTTGAAGTATGTCAGGTCTACTTCTGATATGGGGCTCCTTTATAGGAGGAACACAGACTTTTCTTTGCTAGGGTACACAGATGCTGATTATGGTGGTGACTCGGATGATCGAAGATCAACGTCGAGTTATGTTTTCACTTGTGGATCAGCTAGCATCTCGTGGTGTAGCAAGAAGCAGGACTCGGTGTCCGTCTCGACTACGGAAGCAGAGTACAATGCTTCGGCTTTAGCTGCTCGAGAAGCCATTTGGCTAATGAGGCTAGTTGAGGACATCCATGAGGAAGTGCAAGGTCCAACTCTGCTCCGAGGTGACAATGAAAGTTCTCTCAAACTGGTGAACAATCCAGTTTGTCATGCAAGGACGAAGCATATAGAGATCGAGCACCACTTCATAAGAAAGAAGGTGTTGGAGGGATCTCTTATGGTCGGGCATGTTCGGAGTGAAGACAACCTTGCTGACATCTTCACGAAGCCGCTATTGAAGGGGTCATTTCAACGACTACGGGGACTATTGGGCTTGATCGCCACTTCTCACTTCAAGGGGGAGTGTTGAAATTTTTGAAGTGAAAGCGGGTGATGGAGCAGACCGCGCGGTTTGGGCGGTCTGAGTCCGCGGTCTGGGCAGACTGGTGTTGCGGCCTGAGTGGTCGGTGGCCAGAGAAGACTTGGAGGCTTGGGCGTCTAATGGAGCGGCCTGTGCGGTCTGTCTTTGGCGGTCTGGTGGCGGTGCTTAGCTCGGCCCGCGATTTTGCAGTTCTTGCTCATGTAGTAGCCGGGCGGTTTGAAGTTTTTATCCGCAGAATGTGGCGGACTTGGTTAGCGTCTGCGGAGTTCGCTTTTTGCGGACTGGCTTTGGAGATTGGCTTAGGTCCTTGCCGAGTTCCCCGGCGATGCGGGGAGTGTTAGACGCATTCATGGTGGCGGACTGAACATGGTGATTAGCGGACTGGTTTTTGTGTCCGCCGAGCTCGCGCCAGGCTCTTGGTGGTTTGCTGGACTTGGTCACACTCTGTGACAAGTCTAGGGTGTCCGCAGTGTCCGCAGAGTCCGGTGTTGATGGGGCGGTCTGTCTGTTGGTCATGGACTCTTGTGGCGGGCTGAGTTGTTCTCGAGCTGTGCGGACTGTCGCCATGTCTGCATATGGCATGCAGACTGATGCAGTATGGGCTGTGGCTGTGTCCGTGTGCTGTAGTGTGGTGGACTGGTGCTGTATTGCGGGCTGTTGCCTTGTCCACATAGTGTGTGCAGACTGGCGCGGTGTCCGCCTGTTGGTGAAATGTCCTTGGATTGGCTCCTGACGGGTTGGTTGAAGTCGGGCTAAGTCCTTGCAGACTTGGCGGACTGGGCTTTGCTAGCTGCGAGCTAGGGTGATGACTCTATTCATTAGGGCGGTGACCACACTTCTCACCCCGCCTATAAATAGACCCCCCGACACGTCTACAGTAACTAAGGGAACAATAAGTTGAGACTTGGTTAAGTGCTGCAGCCTCGGTTTTCTTGTCCGCGCGGTTTGATCAGAGTTAACTGGTTGCTGTTTGTAGGTTGCGCGGCTAGCACTGTGGAGCCAGGAGTTTGGCTTTGACTTCGGTCAGGATCAGTGTAATTTGCGGTTACAATCGGCGATCTCAGCAGGTCGCTTCTGCGGCTTGTCAGTTTTCTCTGCTTCAGCTTTTCCAAGTTCAATAACCTGTCCGCCGGACTCGGGTGGTTAGGCGGTCTGTTCTTCAGTTCGGCAGCAGTCATCGAATAACGGCGTGTCCGCGCGACCTTGCGGTCTCGACAGACTCCGTGTTCTATTCGTCTTCTAGCAGCAGCAATTCGGTCGGCCTCGACGACTTTGGCGGACTGGGCGGTCTCGGCGGTCTCCAGTTCTGTCCGCCCGGATTGATTTGTTTCTTTCTGTTTTTCCTTGTGTACTGGCGAAATCATGTCTCGCCACGTATACCTCGCCATGTAAAGAAGTAAATAAGTATATGACCTGCTTGTTCATTTTTCTTGCAATTGGTGTTTGAGCTTGCTTTGCTAGTTCCGCTTGATCAAGGTGTGATCTTGATAGCTCTGAGAATATTAATTTGGTGTCAGACTATCTCGCTGATCATCTTGAGAAAATTCAACACCTTCATATAGGTTTGATGTCAGTAGAGGGTTTTTCCCTCGATGTGCACGGAGGCGACCTTCACCTTCATATCCACCGGCATGCCGTCGATATCGAAGAACTGATCGTATCTATAGATCCAGTCAAGAAGATTCTCACCAGAAAATCGGGGAAATTCGAGGCTCGGAAAACGCGTGGCGATGTGTGTTGTTGCGGACACCGAGTGATGGCCATTAGGGGATTGGGTCCGGTGAGATTCGCCAGCCCGATCACCCCGCCAACCGGCGAGCATGAAGCACATGTCCTCCCCGATTGCCTGCACTGAGCGGAGTAAGTCTTCCTGGCCTTACTTGAGGGCGTCGATTTTCGCCTGTTGGTCCTTGGATCGAGTGGTGTCAGACACCGACATCGTCGCACGCCGCGAGTGGCTCCGATACCTTGTTGCGTATTCTCAGTTGATTCCTCAGATGCCACTAAACTCCTCCTGCAATAACCGGAGAATACCAGAATCCACTACCAAAAAATTGCTTGCACAGATGCACACTCAACACCAAACTGTAATTAGAGAAACAAGAAGAGATACACAATTGAAGGCACGCCTGAACGAATTGAAAGGTGGTGTAGAGACTCCCAAATCATTCACCAACAAGACACACAGAAACACTCCAAAGTCGTCTCTACTGGTTCGACAGGAAACTCAAATACATAACAAAAGACTTAAAGAAACACAAACGACCAAATTATTCTTCATCCTAACAACAATTACAAAAAAACCCCAAACATTACTTAGCAAACCCAAAATAATCATAACATTCTCCCCGGGCACTCCTCTCCGCCTGTTTCCTCTACCCGTAGCCGCCGCCTCCCGTGAGCCTTGTTTCTGCCGTGAAACCCGAAGCCGCCAACCACCAGGTCAACCTCCACGTTCCTGCATCGAGCCACCATCCGTCTTAGCCCCTCCGATTCTTCACAGTTCGACCCGATTCCGGAGCTCTCACAGGCCCCGACAACCTTCCCCACAACCTACTGTGCTTCCACCCCGTCCATCTCCTCACCTCACAGCCACCAACCCAAACATTTCTTCCATCCGTCCTCCTTTTCCCACTGATTTTCGCCCCAGATCCACCGCACAGGCCACTGATTTTCCCCGCCGCTTCCCGCCTGCTGTGACTGCCCGTGAAGGGCTTGGAAAGTTGTTGTTGGGAACCTCCCGGTGAGATCTCCCCTTTCCCCACCTCTCAATCCCCGCGATGGAGTGCGTTTTTGGGCTAGTCGGCGATGGTTTCGCGTTGATCGCCGCCGACTCATCCGCCGTCAACAGCATCCTCGTCCACAAATCTAACGAGGACAAGATCATGGTTTTAGACTCCCACAAGCTCCTCGGCGCCTCTGGCGAGGCCGGTGACCGGTCAATCTCCACTCCGATGCATTACTTTCCCAATATTAATTTCCTCTTCGGATCTCTTGATCTTTGCATCCGTCTCTTTTCTTCAGAGCACAGTTCACCGAGTACATCCAGAAGAACGTCCATCTGTATCAGTTTAGAAACGGCATCCCACTAACAACTGCCGCTGCTGCCAACTTCACCAGGGGCGAGCTCGCCACCGCTCTTAGAAAGGTACCATTTTTCTCATTTATCTCTCATTTTGGCAATAGTGTTGAAGTTTGTGAGGGTTAGGATTAATATTAGTTGTAGATTGAATTGTAATTCAAGAATTTCTTTTTGGCCACATGACTAGTTTTTGAGTGATGAAATTGTTTTTGGCCCAAAATAAAAAAAAATGATAGATTTTCAAATTAGGCCAAAACTCAATTCCTTTGTTTTTTGCAAGAAGGTTTTGAGGCACAAAAATTGAATCTGTCAAGTATTTTGTTGGGATGTAAGATGATATTAAAACACTTAAAATTAATATTTAAGTAATGAAACTGCAAGCCATTTGAAGAACTGACTACTAACATATAAGTAAAATGCATGAAGCAAAACAACATAAGAAAATAAACCATCACATGAATGAAGACATCAAAAATGGTATTGTCATATGCCAATATCTGCAAAAGAAAATAAACTAAACATTAAACTAATCTTCTGATTGCACGCACAATCAACTTCTCCTAAGAAGCTCCGACAAAATTAAGAAGACCTTACACATTGTTTCTTCAGTGCTGAGCATGTCTATATCTTTTATCATATGATATTATAGAAGTTTTGGCATAACTGCTGGTACTTCATTCTTTCAATCCTCATTTTCGTGGGTGTTGTCTGAACCACCGAGGTCATTTAAACTAAATAATCCATGTACGCCTTTGCAATCGTATCAATAGTTGATGTTTTATTCATCTTTTTCTTGTTTCGATGACTTGACTCTGCCGCAACATCATCATCAAGAATTTCTTCCACTTCAACATCATTAGCTACTTCCAATCTAGTTACTGCATTTGCACCTGTTGCATTGAAAACAATTTTTGTTACACAAGCCTTGCAAAGGCGAGGCCCTTTGCGCCTGGTGAGCCCGACGCATCAGGCGCTCCTTTTATAACTAAGGTTACACAAGCTTTGAAAACAGTGTTCGTTCATACACAGTTGATGCCAGTCCCGTTATATAGCCTTTTTAATAATGCCCTATTCAGAGTATCGTGTTGATACCTAATGCTTGGACAAGTGTGCTACGTTTTATCAAAATCACGATAGCTGCGGCTAGAGTAGTTGCAATAGCCCTCTTTCATTAACAATCTTTTTTTTTATGTAACTCATTAATCACATCGATCTACAAAACATAATAAACCATATAAAAATAAGAATAGCCGCACAAAAAGTAAACTACATGACACAGACACATACATACACAGACAAACACACACACATACACAGACAAACACACACTTACACATGAAATCACAGACAAACACACACAACCAGACACATACACACAAAATAACAAAAAAAACACACACAAACAGACACATACACACACAAAAACATACACACACAAACCCTTACAAACACACACGAACCCTTACAAACACACACGAACCCTTACAAACACACACACACATACAAACTCACAAAACGCACAGACATCGACACACACACACACAAACAAACACACACACACGCACAAACACGCACAAGTGCACCCCAAGCGCCCCCCAAGCGTGCCAAATACGCATACCCACAAATACCCGCACATACCCGTGCATATACATACATATATAAGTTCAACTCCACTTAAACACTTGAAATTACATACATGAAAACACGTATATGAAGAATGCGTAACCGCCAACGAATGTTGGAGACCCATAATAGTAGTACCACATTGAGTATTACTTGTTTGTGCTACTTTGTTTAAATAGCAGAGATCATCATTCATATCTCAAAATGTTTATATTTATTATATTTTGACTCTCAATGTTATAGTCATTTTTTCCTTAAAGATGAGTAAAATTTTGAGAAAATTAAGTGTAAAAAATAATATGGAGAAAACTATAGATGGGTTATCATCATCGAGTATGATCATATTTTAGTGTGTGATAAGCTCTTTCTTTGAGCTTAGTCATACAAATTTTTTTGGAATTGTTCTCACAAATAGCATTTTACTTTTTAGTGCTTGAGATTTATTATTTATGTTCCTATCCTTTGGCCTAAATTGGGTCAAATAGCACCTTAGCATCAGTTATTATTGGTATGGCTGCATCATTTCTGAAAAGATTGTCAGAGACAAATTGTTTGGTCATATGCCGGTAAGCTGGGCACCCAGAATTTACTTGCTGAATTGTAATTGCCATCATCCTCATTTTGTTGCACCTAGAATTTACTTGCTGAATTGTAATTGCCATCATCCTCATTTTGTTAACTCAATTATGTGGGTGTTAGGATTTTTGAATCCATCATTTATTACCGTCGAATATTTCACGGGGTTAGCTGTACCTTAGTCCAAATGTTGGCTAATACATAATCAAGAGAAGAAAAAAATCTTGTTAGCATGGTCTCTTCTTCAATAGAACGATTTTTTTTATCAGTATGTGTGCAGAAGCACATGATATTTGTTAGCATTTGTTGATTGCTTTAAACATAGAATATCTTCTCATAAGATTTAAAGTTTGCGATCATGCAATGTGATTATAGTTGTCATCACCAATATAGACTATCATAACTAGATGGATTGGCTTTATGAGTCGTTCTTCGACATTCATTCTAGTTGATTGTTTTGTCTGGAATCCTTGCTGCGGCCATACAACTTTAAGCCTAAGTATGCATTTTCAATTGTAACCTATTGTGTATTACCTCAGGTTACATGTAGACTATACAATTTTCTCTTTTTAACTTCAAATTTTACATGCATATGCTTGTTGTCCTCTTTCACGGAACTCAGATGTCATACACAGATGGCTTTTGCTATAAAACACATTCTTTTCTTTGTGCTTTCGTCATGGTTGCTTCACATCCATAGTAATCAATTCTTCATATTTAATGATAGGGATCGCGATACATACCCGCTTACACGACGATTGAATCCGTCCATTTTATGCGGATCGATGATCCAAATATTTTAGTTATTTTTCTGTATTTTTATTTTTTTATTTTCATATGTTTTGAGGATTATCATGATCGGAGAATCATGATCTTCCATGATGACCCCTTAATCTGTATTTTGGGATAGATGACTCATTTAGAAGGTATTGAAAGTTTGACTGAGGAAGATCCTCTTTCGATCACCCAGTGCCGAAGCTTGGATTTTATCCCTCCCCCCTCATGCTACACCTAACCGACCACCTCCTAAACCTTCCCTTTTGTCGGGCCTCCCACTCCCTCTCCACCTCCAAAAACCAGCCACCAACTCCCTCACCATTTTCTTCTGCTTTGTTTTTTCCGACGATTGCTGAAAAAACTACCTCCGACGACCATGGTCGGATCCATGAAGTTTGACTTGGGGGGGGGGGTGCAGTCAAAAGATGAAGTAAAAAAATGACCCCTAACAATATTGACAAGTGGAGATTTCAACAATTTAGATAGCAAGAAATTGCCTTTCTCGTACTTTAAGCTTGAAATTTAAATCATTATATAATTTCTATGAGAAATTTGTATTTGTAAGTGGGGTGGTTCCTTGTTTTTTTGGGGAAATTTTTGATCAAGGGGATAAAATAATCATGTAGTGAATGTGATGGCATAAGGGAAGGAGAATCAAACAGTGAAATGGCTAAATCATAGAACATGATTCCACCATAGGAAAGACATTGAAATACTATAGAAAACTTGAAAATAGGGCCCACACAACAGTATATCATTTGAGTTTCCGCTTGAAATAAAATCAATTATGGCAAATAATTATTTGATAGAAGCACTGGGAAAAAAATCAAAATTGTAAACAAATAACTAAAATATGTAAATCAATGGTTGAGCAGCAGATAATTGGAAGTAATTCTTGATCTATAATTGGAAGGAACTCTTGAGTATACCTGTACCAGAAGATGTCGCATCCGGCTCGAAGAAACCCCTTGCATGGGGAGCAAGCCCCAAGGAACGGAGCCCCAACAACTGAAGTGGTGTCGTCAGCTGAGCTTCTCCACATCCTTCCAGGCGAACTTTGAGCAGAGGGAAATGTAAACTTTGGGCAGAGGGAGATGTAAAATTTTGCATAGGGAGGCGTGCCGTCGATGAAAAATAGAGGGAGAGAGGGAGATGAAGAGAGGAGAGAGAGATTTCGTACTCTTTGTATTCTTGAACGTGCGGTTTGTTGTCCAGTGTCAATGCCCTTGTCGCGAGGATCGAAAAACAGCCAAGTGATGTCGGAAAAATGGGGAAATGGAGACTTCGAGTTAGAGTTCCCGTGCAGAGAGAGGGGGGAAGGGGAGAGGCTTGGAGAGAAACGAAAGGAGATGACCGACATGAAGCGCCCCTTAAATCCAGTAAAGCAACATCAAGATGGTTTCCCGCGCAAGTTGATTTCTGAGCGGAGTTCAAAACTCGGACTCCCATAGATTTTTGTCTCAGCACGCGGAGGAAGGATGAAAGTGAGGGATATATCTAAATAACTCTATAGGTAGGGGGGGTGTGAATAGAGTATTTTAAAATTTTACTTTGTTTTTACAGTGTATTAAAATAAGTGATACATATATATATGTATGTATATATATATGTATATATATATGTATGTATGTATGTATATATATATATGTATATATATATATATGTATACATATATAAAGAGAAATATCACAGCACAAAAAATAAATAAGTAAAGGCACAACCAGACGACATAAAAAGTTTATAGTAGTTCTCCAATAAACCTTGGTACATCCACTCTTCTACCACCCTGGTATTAATCTACTACAGGTTTTTGCTCAGGTGTCCTGCCACCACAGGTTTTTGATCAGGTGCCCTGTCACCAGAGGTTTTTGATCAGGTGCTCTGTCACGACAAGATCTATTTTCTAAGAGAGATCTAGCAACCCTTTGAGCTTTTGATCAGGTGCCCAAAAACTAAATCAAATCTTTTGATCAGGTGACTTGAGAACCAAAATGTTTAACTTTTGAAGTGAGTTATAACCCTGTACACAGTGAAAGAAAATAAAAATGATGTTGTCTTCTCTGTCTCAAATCTCTGAGAAGACTAGTGTATGTGTTGATGTTGTCAAAGCTCCCCTTGAGTTGTATGGATCTGATCAGGAATGGAAGCTTTGCTTCAGGGTGTAGGCCTTCTTTGAGAACTTCTTCTTCCAGTAAATGTTTTTGAGAGATTGAACTTTTGTTCTCAGATTGAAGATGTGTTGCTGGAAGAAAAGCTTGAAACAGAAGATGATGAACAAGATGTTTCTGTCTATCTCTTTTTATTACTGTTGCAGAAACCTTCTAAGGCTCAGTATCTTAATCAAGAGAAGAATTCAAATATTTGAATTCATTAATCCTGAAACGGCTGGAGAATTTCCAAGAAGGTAACTGTCTTGGAAATTGGTTAGAATGGAAATAAGAATTTTGTGATTAAATCCATATTTAATGCTGCCTCTAAACGACTATATTCATAAGAATATTGTGCATTAAATTTCAGAGTTATGGCTGCCTGCAATTAAACCATTAAATATTCTGCCTTCAGAATATCCTGAAATTGAGCCTGAAAATATTCTGCTAACCGCCTAAGACACTGTCTGTAAATCGTCGAACAACGCTTGCATTTCGTTGACCAGAGCCTGGAGTTCGTCGAACTGATGATGCCTTTCGTCGAGCTGAGATTCTGAGAAAAGATCGGAGTTCGTCGACCGGAACTCATCTTTCGTTGAGCTGACTTCTGATATGAGATCACAGTTCGTCGATCTCAGCTAGACTTTCGTCGAGCTCAACTCAGAGAAAGAATTCTGAGCTCGTCGATCTGAGATCGACGATCGTCGAGCTGAGTTTAGCTATCGTCGAACGCTTTGTCTGCATTATTTAAACTGGCTTGTCTCTGAAGTCTGCTGTCTCTGAAGTCTTCTGAAGGTAGGTTCCAACTATCTAACCTCATGTGACTGACCTTAACCTGGAACTAACTTATGACCCTAGACTATAAATGGTGGGTCATCTTAACAATCCTAATAGTGAACCTAACCCAAATCACAAGTAGGGTTCCAATAATCTCCCCCTATTTGTGTGAGGTTACTATAAAAATAAAAACAAAGAAAATCACAAAGCAATAAAAATATCTGACAGAGTACCTTTATTAGATCTGAATCCGACCCATTGATGAATGGAAAACAACCTTCAAAACGAGAGAAGGATTATATGAGTGGTTGGTCATACCCTTCAGCTTGTCCAATGCACCGAGTACCTTTATTAGATTGATGAACCAAGTCCTTAGACCCCTGATAGGGACTTGTGTCGCCGTCTACTTTGACGATATCCTCATTTATTGCCTCAAACCTGACCAACACCTTAGGCATCTTTGTCAGGTTGTGCAGATCTCGAGAGAGCGTCGCTTGATTATCAACTTGAAGAAGTGTACCTTCTTCACTAGCAGTCTCACCTTCTTGGGATACATTGTCTCTTCTGAGGGTATTAAGGTGGATCAAGAGAAGATTCGAGCGGTAGAGTCCTGGCCCACCCCTAGGAACTTCATTGAGGCACGTGGATTTCATGGTCTAGCATCATTCTATAGACGCTATATCCGCAAATTTAGCACCCACATTGCACCCATCACAGATTGCCTCTGAAAAAGGCAATTCACTCGGACTGCTGAGGCTGAATTGGCATTCCTTCTCATGAAGGAGAAGATGTCAAATGCACCTGTCCTGATGCTGCCTGATTTTGAGAAGATTTTCGAAGTAGATTGCGACGCATCACACGTGGGTATTGGTGCTGTATTGAGCCAAGATGGTTGACCTGTAGCATTTTACAGCGAGAAGCTGAATGACGCAAAAACTAGATATTCAACATACGATATTAAGTTTTTCGCGATCGCTCAAGCTCTTCGGCATTGACGACATTATTTGATACAACACGAGTTCGTGCTAAACACGGATCACAATGTGTTGCGCCATCTGAACTCCCAAAATGAGGTCAGATGCCACACCAAATGACCCGCATTTCTGCAGGAGTACACCTTTCACATTCAACACAAGCCAGGAGTTACCAACAGAGTTGCCGACTCCCTTAGCCGTCGTGCATATCTTTTAGTGTCTACATCCTAGATTGACCGACTTAGACTCCCAGAAGGAGTCGTATGCTACTGATCCCGATTTTAGTGAGGTGTGCGCGGAGTGTCAGCTGCATGGAGCTGACATGACAGGACATTTCTGCGTGAGCGAGGAGTACCTATTTAGGGGCACTAAGTTATGTATTTGCCAGGGACCACTACGAGAGTCTTTGCTCACCGAGTTGCACTCATTTGGATTTGGTGGACATGTAGGGCAGCCCAAGATGCTAGATCTGGCTACCACGCGTTATTATTGGTCTCGCATGAGGCATGATATTATTAGTCACGTTCGTACCTGCCACACTTCTCAGTTATATAAGGGACAGTCCCAGAACACTGGGTTGTACACTCCATTACCCGTCCCTGAGCGGCCGTGGGATGAGGTCTCCATGGACTTTGTGGGCGGATTCCCTTGTGCGGCGCATGGATCGTGGAGTTGACTTTGTATTTGTAGTTGTTGATGAATTCTTCAAGATGACCCACTTTATACCTTGCCGGAAAACCTCCGATGCCGCACACATAGCCAATCTTTTCTTTTGAGAGGTGGTTAGACTCCACGGGGTTCCACGCACATTCATTTCCGATAGAGACGCTCGTTTCATGAGTTATTTTTGGAAAACTTTATGGAGTAAACTTGACACAAAGTTAAATTTTAGTAGCGTGTACCACTCCCAGATTGATGGGCAAACTGAAGTGGTCAACCGAAGTTTGTGCAATTTGTTGCGATACTTAGCGGGAGAGCAACGTAAGCAGTGAGATTTGGCATTAGCCCAAACCGAGTTTGCCTACAACAGTACCATAAATCGCGCCACCCAAAAGTATTCTTTTGAGATTGTCTATGGATTCCCTATTCCTCATTTCCTTGATCGCCACTCATTACTTTCCCACGAGCGTGTTTCCTTTGATGCTACTACTTGGATTGATAGTTTAAAATCTTTGCATGAAATTATTCATAATAAGCTGCAAGAAACATCTGAAAAATACAAGGTCAGCACTGATATTCATCGGCGCGACGTGTCTTTTTCGGAAGGAGATTGGGTACATTTCAGAAAGGAAAGATTTCCCAGTGGGATATACCGCAAGATCTGGCAACGTCGTTTCAGGCCTTTTCAGGTAAGGAAACGGTTGGGCGAGAATGCCTACCTTGTTGATCTGCCCTTGGAATTCGGTACATCGCCGATTTTCAATGTGGGAGACCTTTTCTCTTTCCATGGATCCCCACCTATTGTTCCTATACCACCATCTATCTTGGAGCCTGGGGCGACCGCGGGATTTCAGCCGGCCTTCGCACCCACCACGGAGGAGATTGATCATGTGCTTGATGTTCAGGAGTTCCAGGCTCGTGCAGGAGCCTACCAGTGATACTTGGTCTCCTGGCCGGGAAGGGACGTTTTGGATAGCGGTTGGATCAGTGCCAAAGAGTTACAACGTCGACGTCCAGATCTCTCAGTTGTAGCCATCAGCACAGTCTCATCGAAGTCGAGTCTCTCAATCCTGGGGTAACTGATGTGACCCTGTCGCCAACACTCTAGTTTTGTCTCGTTATTGTCATATTTATTTATTTACTGTCCCAACTGTGTATTTTATTTCCCTGTCATTATGCGAACTATTGTTATTTTCGGCCCGACGCGTGAAATTCACCGCCTCGCGTCACCCTGAATGGATTGGTACGGTTTGGAATGGGCGGGGGTGGGTCGTCGCATTTTTTGTTGTTTGAGCACACTTGCTGAAATTAAAATTTGAAGCCAATATTTTTATTTTTAAATTAGTGATTGAGAGAGGGAGTGAACCAATAAAAACTAACAGCCGGATGCCCTAACATTTGGTGGGGAGATTTTTACTGAGAGCACTCTTGCCTCTCAGTGAAAAAACCCGCCGTCAAGCTCTCATTGCCCGTTTGCCTCCAGTTCCCGTCGCTGTTCTCCCCGGGCGCTCCTCTCCGTCTGTTTCCTCCACCCGAAGCCGCCTTTTCCCGTGAGCCTTGTTTCTGCCGTGAAACCCGAAGCCGCCAACCACCAGCTCAACCTGCACGTCCCTGCATCGCGCCGCCATCCGTCTGCTCCCCCTCCAATTCTTCACTGTCTGAACCGATTCCGGAGCCCTCATAGGCCCCGACAACCTTCCCCACAACCTACTGTGCTTCCACCCTGTTCGTCTCCTCACCTCACAACCACCAACCCAAACATTTCTTCCATCCTTCCTCCTTTTCCCACTGGTTTTTACCCCAGATCCACCGCACAGGCCACTGATTTTCCCTATTGCTTTCCGCCTGCTGTGACTGCACCGTGAAGGACTCAAAAAGTTGTTGGGAACCTCCCGGTGAGATCTCCCCTTTCCCCACCTCTCAATCTTCTTATTAGCAGTTTATTATGGTAATTTCAGCAAGTTTTTGTCACATTCAAGTGTAGCGCGCGCTTTCCCTAATCATTCATAACCGTTATTTTATTTTGTATTAGTCTCTTGCTTCGTTAGTGATCTTGCCGCATTTATTTTAAAGGCCTATAACTTTGGATGATGAAAGCTTGTCGTATCTGTTATTCGGTGGTGCTCCTATTCTAGAAAATTTAATATTGTGACAAGTGATTTTCTACTTAGATTTAAAGTTTTACGAAGCCCAGTTTACATCACATATTGAGATCCTTGTGTTCGACGACACCGACCCTCTCGGTTGGATCACCAACGTTGAACATCTTTTCGAACTCCAATCCACCTCCGCCAACCAGATGGTCCCCCGGACCACTCTCTATATGGAGGGTTCAATGCTCCACTTGGGTACGTTGGACGCGCCAATAGTTCCACAATCTCTCGCGACCAACACTGAATGAGGAACTCTTCTGCCGCTATGACACCAACCATGCAGATGACCCTATGAGCTCCTTAATCTGTTTGCCAATTCGACATTGTCACCACCTACATCCTCGAGTTTATCGAGGTCACCACGCATATCTCCGACCTATCTCTAGACCATTACCTGGGGTACTTTCTCTGGGATCTGTAGTCCTACCTTCGAGCACGCCTCCGAGTCCACAACCCGACTACTCTCATCTGCTCCATGGAAGAGCTATCCACCTTTGTTGGGCCATCCCACCAACCTCCACCACCGACGAAATGTCAGTCACTTCTCCATCGGGTGAATCATCCGCCTTTACATGGACCCTCATGGAATCACCCATAACCTCCGCCTTCAGTTTGTCCAACCCTGCCTCCACCGAAAGCCCCACCACCCCATCACTTATCCCACCAGCAGTTTCTCGAGCTTCGCCCTTAGGGCCTCTATTTTCAATGGCCCCAGCCATATTCTCCTACCTACAAATTTCCTCTCAAGGAACTGTGCTTGCTACTCGGCACTGAAGACACGATCTTGACTTTGGTAACTTGGATCCTCTGACGCTCATTGACGAGCACTCAAACTTGGACCTTGAGTACAAAGCTGATTTTTGGGATGGGAGTGTCGATACAAAGATGACTCCTTGAGCCTACCACGCATCCTCGTAATAGTCTTTGTAACTGTAGTTACATTATTGTTATTTTATTTATGGAGGGAGAGAGAGAGAGAGAGAGAGAGCGCAACGAAAGTCAAATTCAGAAGTGATGTTGGACCCCTCTGGAAAAATATATAATCTCGCGCCTTTAATCGAAAGGTTTTCATGGAGTTTTGATGAGGCTCTACTTTCTCCCAATATGACCTTCCATAGCTAATTGCCATAAGTTGTTCATTGAATCAAAAGTCCATCATCACAATCAGACTCGCGTGGACTAGACGAACAATCCTTGAAAACTTTGGCCCTATGAAGCACCGACACTTCAAAATGCACAGCGTGTCAGTGTCAGACTCTCCGACACTTGTCCGACTCTCCGACACTCGTGTCGGAAGTCCGACACTCGCGTCGGAAGTCCGACATGCTGGCTCACGCGTGACACTCGTGTCGGAAGTCCGACATGCTGGCTCACGCGTGACACTCGTGTCGGAAGTCCGACATGCTGGCTCACGCGTGACACACGTGTCCCGCTCAATCGGACACGCGTGTCCCGCTCAATCGGACACGCGTGTCCCGCTCAATCGGACACGCGTGTCCCGCTCAATCGGACACGCGTGTCCCGCTCAATCGGACACGCGTGTCCCTAAGCTAGCTACTCATGGTGAGGCAGGAAACAATTTGTCTTGAAAGTATAATTTTTGTGAAAAATATTTTATAAGTTCATATACAAGAGTGATAACACATTTGTTAATGTTTGGTGGAAATGAAATTGGAAAGTGTGTAAAAGTCTCAAAAAATGATCTATTAGAAGAACTGGTGAATGCTAGAATAATGAGCCTTGCTCTTAAAAAGTATCTTTGCCCATTCTAGCATTTCAAGTAGTGATGATGGATTTACTAGTGGGGTGAATATTTTTTGTAGAAAAAAGAAGATTGAAAGTGGGTAAAATGTTTGTTTGAGAATCCATTAATTTTACTGAAAATATATAATGGTAATATGTTAATGTTTTATCATTTTTAACCTATTGTTAAGTTTTATATTTGAATATTTGAGTAATATTTAAACATGATTTAGTTTATTTGAATATTTGTTAATTGTTTATTTTTTGTTAAGTGTTTTAGGATTTTCATAATTATAAAAAATAAATATTATAAATACGTGTCCCAACGTGTCAGAATATGGTATTTTTTGAAAATTGACGAGTCGCGTGTCGGGTCGCGTGTCACGTGTCTGTGTCAGTGCAACATATCTTTGGCCTGATTAGAAAACTTTTGTTTTTTAGCATGGTCGTCGACACCTGTGTTTGACTGGCCCCTTCTGCCTAGGTTGCTATGTTTGGGGGCAGTCGAAACTTCTATCATGAAAAAACTGGTGATGCGTTGGATGCGATTTGAGTATTTTTATTGATCATCATTGATATTTGCAAGTGTTAGGATTTATGAGTGTTATATTATTGTGTCGGTTTTTAAGATCAGTTGGGTTTAGTCCCATACCGCCTATCGGTGTTATTTGTCTTGTTGTAACTCCTATATAATGCTCCTAAGTGGATGAATAATAGTTTCAAGCATTTATCATTTTCTAATATCCAACATGGTATCAGAGGCCTTGATCTAAAAATCCTAATTTTTGTCCCGCGTGTTTTACTTCCGCCTCTCGATTCCGTTATTTTCGCCTTCTTTCTGTAGCCGTTCTGTTCGCTCCCGCTCCCGCTCCCGCTCCCGTCGAGCATCTTCGCTCCCGTCGACAGAATCGACGGGAGCGGTTTTGGGTTTGTGAGTAGCCCGTCTTTCTCCTTCGCTGAGACCAGACACACTTTTTTTGGGTGCTTCCTTCAACGTTGACAGCGCCATCGCCGTTCTCTGCTATCGTCAACCCCGGCTCCGTTTTTTTTCTACGCGCTATTGTCGACCACTCCAGATCGACGATCCCGTCGGGCTTCTATGTTGCGCCTGTTCCTCGATCTCTTATCCCGATTGATCCCGTCAAGCCCGCTGCTTCTCCCGTTCCAGATCTTGCCGACGATGTGGTTCCATTCATCAGAGCGTCGTCTCATCCCGATGTCGTCCTCTCCGGCCGCCGCTCTGGCGATCCCATTGCTGCTCGCTCCTCGATGATGCAGATCTTTCTTCTCTGGTGTGGTTCTCGGCTTCAACCTCCTTTAGACGTGCTCCGACCTTCTGATATGTACTCTAGCCACCTCCAGCAGCTGCCCCTCATGCCTCGGCCACTTCGCTGCTCCAGATCCAATCGCTTCCCTCATTTTTCTGATGATTCCAGTCGATTCCATCGCCTCATATACCCTTTCAGGGTGCTGGTCTCTCACGGATGTTGAACTTGTGTTGTTTTTTGTTCTTGTTTTTACTGTTTTTTGTGTGACATATAATGTTTGTGTCTTGTCTTAGTGTTATGCCTTCTTGCACTTGTTATCCACGTGAGGGGGAGTGCTGGGATGAAGGAGACTCAGATGATCTTTCCCGACTTTTTCGTCTTTGTTCCTCACGGCTTCCAAGCTTATGTCGTCTGTTGTTATGCATCTCCTCATATTTCTTTCGATTGGTCATGTGTTGAGAGACGTCTAATGTTGGTGTCCTAGTCTCGGTGGATTGTGTCGCGTGGGACCGTGTCGTGCGAGACAATGTTGTGTGGGACTGCCCTTTGTGCGGATTATCCCCGACAGATTATCCTCGGTTGCTCGTTTGATGATTTGCTCCACATTTTTCGTTCTATTTCGCTTGTTGTGTGTAAGTGATGTTGGTTGAGCTAATTTCCGCTAGTCTACGTTGTGTGTGGGTCCTTCGTCGTGTGTGGGTCTACGCCGTGTATGGCTATATCCCGGTTTAGAATTTCCCTCGGTGACTCGTTTGATGTTTTATCCCGTTTCGCCTAACTCCATTGCCGTTATTTGATGCGTCTAAGCTGAAGGGTCCCCTTCAGCTTGTGGGGGAGTGTTGAGATTTATGAGTCATATATTATTATGTCGATCTTTAATAGTAGTTGGGTTTAGTCCCACACCGCCTATCGGTGTTATGTGTCTTGTTATAACTCCTATATAATGCCCGTAAGTGGATGAATAAAAGTATCATGCATTTCTCTTTTTCTAATATCCAACATCAAGTGATATCTTCACTCGTCCATCGGGAGCTTTGTAAAAGTTCATGATTTCACTCTCATTTATTTCGTCTGAAGTGGCCTAGTGTTATGCTACTGCAATGTTATGCTACTGCTAGGGATCTAAGCAAGAGAAACAAAAAGACGGCTAGGGTTTAGTGCATGAAGAAGAAGATACCTGAAAAAGAGATTAATCATCCTCCAAGAGGGGGAAAAGGGGGTATTTATGGAGCCCCCTTTTCCCAGGGCCGGCCGGCCCCAATTGAGGGCTGAACCGGTGTGGTTCAGCCCTCCCTCTTCTTACTGATTAATTGCGGGCTGAACCGGATGGTTCAGCCCGGTCTTGGTCCGGCGCTCCTTTATGTCTTCTGACGTACTTGAATCCTCGGAACCGCAGATCGTCCGGGGCCATAACATTCCCCTCCCCATCAAGAGGCAGCTTGTCCCCAAGCTGGAAGTCGGGAAATAACTCCCGGAACTCTAAGAAATCCACCCACGTGTTGTGAGCCTCGGAGAGATCCTGCCACTTGACCAGAAGCTCGGAACGGTACTCCGTGCCATGTTTCTTCCATCGGGACAGCAAGACAGCTTCGGGACTGGGGCGTAGCTCCCCCGTCGTAGTGGCCTCGGGTAGAGAAGGAAGCACTGTGGCGGCTGCTCCCAGCTTCTTCTTCAGCAGTGAGACATGGAAGGTGGGGTGGATGCGAGAACCCTCAGGAAGGGCAAGCGTGTATGCGACCGGCCCCACCCGGCGAGTGATGCGAAATGGCCCATAGAACCGTGGGGAGAGCTTCTGATTGGAGCGGCGAGCAACTGAAAGCTGTCTGTACGGCTGGAGACGGAGAAAGACCTAGTCGCCAACCTGGAAGGTCCGCTCCGTGCGGTGCTTATCGGCCTGCAACTTCATCCGGTCCTGAGCAACCCGGAGATTGTCCCGCAAGAGAGCCAAGGTCTGATCCCTGTCACGTAACGCACGATCCACGGCCGGCAGAGCGGTGCTGCCCGGCTCATACGACCGCAGGGTGGGTGGTGCGCGCCCGTAGACAACCTCGAACGGAGTAATCCGCCCGACCGTGTGATACAAAGTGTTGTAGCAGTACTCCGCCCAGTGTAACCATCGAGTCCACGTCCGGGGCTCATCCATGACGAAGCAGCGAAGATACGTCTCGACGCCCCGGTTCAGCACTTCTGTCTGACCATCTGTCTGCGGGTGGTGCGCGGTGCTCATGCGCAACCTAGTGCCCTGCAACCGGAAAAGCTCTTGCCAGAATTTGCTGAGGAAGGTCGGATCGCGATCCGATATGATGGAGCTTGGGAGACCGTGGAGGCGCACTACCTCTCGGGCAAAGAGATCCGCAACAGCTTCCGCGGTGTAAGGGTGGCTGAGAGCGAGAAAGTGGCCGTATTTGGACAGCTTGTCCACTATGACCAAGATCGTGGACTTGCCCTGAGACCGGGGCAGGCCTTCAATAAAATCCATCGAGACCGTCTCCCATATCTGCTGAGGAATGTCCAAGGGCGTGAGCAACCCTGCCGATGATGACGTCTCGTACTTCTGCCGCTGGCACATGTCGCACTGCTGCACAAAACGCTGCGCGTCCCTGCGCAACCCCCTCCAAAAGACATTGGCCCGCAACCGCTGTAACGTGCGAAGCACCCCGGCATGACCTCCGGTCGGGGATGAGTGGAACTCCTGTAACATGACCTCCTTCCAAGCGGACGAAGCGGGAATGACCACCCTCCCGTGATAGTACAAATGTCCTCCAATCAGCTGGTACCCTGGAGTGGTGGGTTGGCCCTGAGACAAGGCCTCTACAATAGGCTGGAGCTCGGGATCCGCGGCTATCTCGCGCTGAATATCATCCAAGGACTCAATCAAAGGTACCGACAGGCGAAAGAGGGTACCTTCCGGTAGGCGGGATAAGGCATCGGCCGCCAAATTCTCCTTGCCCTGCTTGTACACAATCTCATAGTCATACCCGAGCAGCTTGGTCAACCACTTCTGCTGGAGAGGAGATGCTAACCGCTGATCCAAGAAATGTTTCAGGCTCTGGTGATCGGTGCGAACTTTAAAATGATGGCCTAGCAGGTATGGACGCCACAACGTCACTGCGTGAAGAATTGCTAGCATCTCCTTCTCGTACGTTGAGAGGCCCAAGGTGCGGGGTGCCAAAGCCTTGCTGAAGTAGGCCAACGGCCGCCCCTCCTGCATCAACACCGCCCCAATTCCTACTCCTGAAGCGTCCGTCTCCACTACAAACTCCTTGCTGAAATCCGGTAGTGCGAGCACCGGGGTGGTCGTCATAGCCTCCTTGAGAGCGGAAAAGGCCCGTTCCGCCTCGTCATGCCACGTAAAGGACTCCTTGTGGAGGAGCTGTGTGAGTGGGCGTGCCAGCTTCCCATAATCCTTCACGAACCTCCTATAATACCCCGTGAGACCCAGAAAGCCCCGAAGTGCGCGTACGGTCGCCGGCCGCGGCCACTCCACCATGCTCTCAATCTTCTTTGGGTCTGCCCTGACCCCTTGTGCCGAAACCAGGTGCCCCAAATATTCCACCTCTGACTGCCCAAACGAGCATTTCGACAGCTTGGCGTAGAACTGATGCTGCCGCAGAATTGTAAGAACCTGTGCCACGTGCTCAGCATGCTCCTCCCATGATCGACTGTATATCAAGATATCGTCGAAGAATATGAGTACCGAGCGCCGTAGGAGTGGCCGGAAGGTCTCATTCATCACTGCCTGGAAGGTCGATGGGGCATTGGAAAGCCCAAAGGGCATCACCAAGAACTCGTAATGCCCGTCGTGTGTGCGAAACGCGGTCTTGTGGATGTCTTCCGTCTTCATCCGAATCTGGTGGTAGCCGGAACGGAGGTCCAGCTTGGTAAACAAACTCGCCCCATGCAGCTCGTCCAAGAGCTCTTCTATCATCGGTATCGGAAACTTGTCCTTGATCGTGGATTCATTCAGGTTGCGGTAGTCCACGCAGAAACGCCAAGACCCGTCTTTCTTTTTCACCAGGATGATGGGTGAGGAAAAGGCGCTGGTGCTCGGCCGTATGATGCCGGTCGCCAGCATCTCTTTCACACTCTTCTCGATCTCGGCCTTCTGAATGTAAGGGTATCGATAGGGTCTGACGTTCGGGGGCGCAGCCCCCTCCTTCATCTGTATGCCGTGATCCCTGAACCTGGGCGGAGGGAGGCCCCGGGGCTCCTGGAACACATCTCTGAACTGGGACAAAAGTGCCTGTATCTCCTCTGGAATGTCTGGCGGGTCGTGGGCCACTGCCTCTACCCCCACTACCATGGCTAGCGGGGATCCCTGCTCCTCTAACCGCTGCAAGCTCCGCACAGAAATCTCCTTCAGTGGTGAAGACCGAATGCCCTGTAGGCAAAAATCCTTCCCCTGCTGGGTGAATTCCATCGTCAGACGGACCCAGTCGGTAGTCACCCTCTGTAATTGCCGTAACCATTGGACCCCCAACACCATGTCCGAACCCCGAATCGGAAGTAAGTTCATATCCGTGTGGCACAAATAGCTCTGCACGCGGATCTCCACCCCCTTCATCACCCCCTCGCATCTCAGCTTGCTCCCATCTGCCACCATAACCTGGAAGGCCGCCCCCCTGTCGATCGTCTGCCCCACCTTTGAAGCAACTGTCGGGTTGATGAAATTGTGGGTGCTCCCACTATCCACCAGGATGGTCACACGCTCCTGCCCACCATGCCTGTGAAACGAAGCGTCACCGGGGCGGTGCACCCCTCCATGGCCTGCAAGGAAACCCCGAACTCCGCCAAATCCAGATCCTCCACGTCGGCTTCCCCCGGATGATCCTCCTCGTCATCCTCCTCCCGTAGCATAAACACCTGGACCTTCTGGCAGGCGTGTCCCTTGGTGTACTTCTCATCGCAATTAAAGCACAGCCCTTTCTCCCTCCTGGCCTGCATCTCTGGCCATGTCAACCTGGTCACTGTCGGCCGTATGGCCGGTGGCTGCTCGCGTCGTACCGCCGCGGAAGCCGCGGGTGGCTTGGTCGTCATCCGGCTCCGCTGCCTGTTGTAGCGCTCCTCCTGTATCCGGGCGATGCTAATGGCATGACTCAGACTGCGTGGTAAGTATGCGTGGACCTCGTCCCGTAAGTGGTCCTTCAACCCTGAGATGAAGCAACTCAACAAGGTCTGCTCCCCCCATGCGACACGGTTTGCTAACCTCTCGAACTCCGTCCGATACTCCGTGACGGTCCCCCTCTGCCGCAGTTTTGAAGGGTGGCTTCCACATCCTCGTACTCCAGAGGCCCAAAACGAGCCGAGAAGGCCTCGATGAACTCCGGCCACGGGGCAAAAGTGCGTCCCCGCAAAAACCATTGAGTCCACTGATACGCGTCCTCCTCCAGATGGAAGGCTGCCAGTTGTACCCACTGAGCCTCGGGAATCTCCTGGTATTTGAAAAACAGCTCTGCCTTTTGTATCCATTCCAGGGCGTCCCCTCCCCGGAACTTAGGAAAATTCATCCGTGTCAGCTTGGGTTGCATGTATGGTCTCTGATAAGCCCCTCCCAAACCGCCACCGTCTGGCCCCACCCCTCCGGGTTGCCCAAAATCTCCTTGGATTCCTCCCTGATTCCACCCGGATTCCTTCCCGGTCCCATAGTGGCCGGACCGTATCCCCCGTTAGGAACAGTTGCTGGTGGGGGCGGGAAATTCCCCGTTGTGCCCCGAGAGGAACCGCATTTGCTCCGGTGGGGCGAAACACCCCAAATCCTTGATGTTGTGGCCTCCATGCTTGTCCGGGATGCTGTCCGGGACCTCCTCCTTGCCGCAGCAGTCCACCGTGAGCCGGCAGGGGCTGTTCGAACCCCCACGTAGCAGCCGCACCTCCGCCCGGCCCCCAGGGCCCTCCCGCAGCCTCCGTCGCCCGACTGGGCCCAGTCCGGGACTGTTCCGGCATCCAGGAGGAAGCCGCACCTCCGCCGAGCCCCCCGCTGCTCCATCCGCCCGGATCGGGATATCCGCCGTCAATCCGCTGGAGCGGGAAAGAAGCGGAGGCCCGCGCGCGATATCGGGCGCGATTCCCGCGCCGAATCCAGGGTCCGACGCGCTCGTCGTCCCGACTCCGTGACTCCCGCACCCCGTGCTTCCTCCGTTAGGGAGATTGGTCGCCTCTGTGTCCGATCCGGCGCCGTTTACGGCTTTTCCCTTCAGATTTTGCAAGAGGAGGGATTTCAACTCCTCCATCTTCTCATCGAGGCGTTCCTCCAAGTGTTGTTGCGAATCCTTCATGTTTGCTTCGATTGCCGCCACGGAATCCGTCAACGCAGCGTAGTTCTCCTCGATGGCGGCCAAACGCGCCGTCTCTGCCTCCGTACGCGTCACCATGGTCGCAGGAAGGATGCTCTGATACCAAATGTTATGCTACTGCTAGGGATCTAAGCAAGAGAAACAAAAAGACGGCTAGGGTTTAGTGCATGAAGAAGAAGATACCTGAAAAAGAGATTAATCATCCTCCAAGAGGGGGAAAAGGGGGTATTTATGGAGCCCCCTTTTCCCAGGGCCGGCCGGCCCCAATTGAGGGCTGAACCGGTGTGTGTTCAGCCCTCCCTCTTCTTACTGATTAATTGCGGGCTGAACCGGATGGTTCAGCCCGGTCTTGGTCCGGCGCTCCTTTATGTCTTCTGACGTACTTGAATCCTCGGAACCGCAGATCGTCCGGGGCCATAACACCTAGCGTGGGCCATAAATATTTTTAGACTAAGCCTCCGTTTGGGAGGACTTTTTTTCCATGGTCAAGCGATCACGACCGCATAAACCAGGACTTAATTAAGGTCCGATTCATGCGATCGTGAACGCTTGACCGGTGAAAATAAGTCCGCCCAAACGTAACCTAAGAATTCTGACAATGGATATGAGAATGGGAATTTGAAATGGTTCAAGATAAGTAAAAGTCTACAGAACTTCAGGCACCTCAAGAAATTCCGCATCCATACCAATGTTTTAAATGTCAGTCAACCTGTCAATTTTGAAGACAACTGATCTTGAAAAAAATACATTGTCATTAGCAAACATAGTCGCGGCCAAAAAGCCCGGGCCTGGGAAGCCCGCCCGGGCCTGGGAAGCCCGCCCGGGCCTGGAAGCCCGCCCGGGCCTGGAAGCCCGCCCGGGCCTGGGAAGCCCGCCCGGGCCTGGGAAGCCCGCCGGGCTCGGTCCGGCAAAAGCCCGCCCGGGCTCGGTCCGGCAAAAGCCCGGCTGGCCCGGCCCGGGAAAAGCCCGGCCCGGGCTTGGGCGCCTTACCGGGCCCCCATTTTAGCCGGTTGCCCGGCTTGGTGCCCGGGCCGGGCCTGGCCGTGCAAAGCCCGGGCGCCGGGCTAAGCCAGAAATCCCGCCAGGCGGGATTTTAATCTGGGTTTTTTTTATTTATGCTTGCATGTCAACAATATAAACTTATTGGGAGAGGTTTAATAAATTTGAAAGATGGAAAGGATGTCTCTGTAATTATACAAATTAAAGAGGAGTTTTTCATTATTATTCTTTTTTTTACAGCCTAGTTTTTGTTTTTCCTTAGTTTCACATACATCCATATATTTCCAAACAATTTTTGATCTGAATATGCTCAACTAATTTAAAACATTTTCAATTTGTTTTGGCCAGAGCCCATATTTTGTGAACATTTGCTTGCCGGCTATGATAAAGAAGTCGGACCATCCCTTTACTACATCGACTACATTGCAACTCTACACAAATTGGACAAGGGTGCTTTTGGTTATGGCTCCTACTTCTCCTTGTCAATGATGGACAGGCATTATCGCAACAGAATGTCGCTGGAACAGGCGATCGATCTGGCGACAAGTGCATCATCGAGATCCGTTCTAGGCTGGTCGTCGCTCCCCCAAACTTCGTCATCAAGATCGTCGACCAGAATGGAGCGAGGGAGTACTCGTGGCGTGAATCCATTCCATCAGTATGATGGGTATGTTCACAGCATTGTATCGTAATTCCGCATCTGTGGAGGATAGTCTTTGCAATGAATTATTGTTAAGAAATGGGACATGTTAATGCAGAATTTCGTCTTATTGTTCCAAACAATCTTTTATTTCGACTGTTTTGTTTCATTTTAGCTCTCTCCGGGACTCTGTAACTTTAAAAAGTTCTAATTTGAACCGATGGTCAACCAACGGTCACTGCAAATGGATGTTAGAAATGGGACATGTTTTTGTCTTGAATGACTGTGCTTCCACATAAATTATTTTTATACATGCATCTATGTACACATATACATACGCGCCTATAGATGCGTTCAAGTATGTATGTATGGCCGTCATGAACACGGTTGTTATAGAATGTATGTTTGGCATGACAATGATTATGAACACCACCAAGGAAAAAAATTGTTTTGAGCATAAAATTGATGAAGTTCCTTAGTTGAGGTCATGTTAATGAATGTCAATTCATAATCACAGTGTTTATGATGGAATAGGATTCTCTTCAGTTCTCGCGAACTGTATGCTATCCAGTTTATGGTCCTGATTTGAGCTCCCAAATTCCGACGGCAAGATGACATTGGTGAGCTGGCGAGGTGACATTTGCGATCATTAATCCTCCGCCGTTGGATGATGAAATGATACTATTCAGTTCATCCCAACATGAGAGGATCCTGGTCTGTTTATGACTGCCACCGCGTGCCAAATGGAGTCTTAGCCCCCTCCAGGGGAATCCTGTTTCTTTCTGTAATTTTGTTACATTGTGTTTCGTTTTCCTGCTATTCTGTAAGGTAAAAACTGAATTAAATTGAAACTGTCAAATAAGCATTTGGTAAATTATGTGACAGGTAGACTTAGAGTTGATTCGTTGCTTGGATCTAAAAGCCAAGATCCAGGTTTGGCGTCTAGCTGTAGTGAAAAAGGTCAATCACAGTAAATTTTTTACTTATTCACTTGATATGGTAGCAAAATTTGCAAGTCAAAAATTTTATCTAAATGTCTTTTTACAAGAAATCTGCATGTTTTGACGATAGCTTTTGACTCTGTTTGACACAGTAGTGGCACACGTAAATGCATAGTGGCGCACGTAAATGCATGGGTTAAACCGTCATTCGTTAAGAATCACATAACAAACATCATTTGTTTGAACATAAAAGTGCACAAAGTTCTTTAGGTGAGTATTAGGCTATATTTGGTTCGGCGGTGGCGGGTGTATCCGGTGGGTCAAAACACCACTTTGGAACCGGAGGGGGAGAGGTGGGGGTCGAAACGTAGAGGATCAGGACCGTTTCCTCCTTGTTGCGGGTGCAAATGCATCCGGCGACCGTTTGTTTACCTGTCGTCCGACGACGTTTTCTCCAAACGGAAGCGGCGAAATGCCAAACCAAATGAAGCCTTAATGAATTACAATTTAATCACATGTTCATGACCGCCACCACAGTGCCAAACTGAGTCTGTATGTTTTTACTTCAATTAGAATTTATGAACACAATAATCACTTCCCCACTAATGATAAAGGCTCTGTTTGTGACAACTTATGATGATAAATAAGCTGCTAATTGAAAATTAATGATTGAATAGAGATTTTATAAAAAACAATGATTAATAAACAGTAGACTGTTTGCATAGTTTGTCCATAAGTGCTTTTCTAAAGTTTCATTCATTCATAAAAGTCCGTTCATTTGTACACGTTTTTTCTATCCATACGCAATTTTTTCACTCAGACACGTTTTTTTGCCTGAGTGCGAATCTTTCACATGGGCGTGTTTTTTCTTCCGACAACGATTTTTTCGCCCGAGCGCAAATATTCGCCCGGATGCGGTTTTTTTCTCTCGGACGCGGTTTTTTCACAAGTGCGCAGATTTTTCGCCCTGACGTGATTTTTTTCGCCCGGACGCAAATTTCTCACCCGGGATCGAATTTGTCGCCCGTGCTCAAATTTTTCGCCCGGGTGCGATTTTTCGCTCGGGCGCGGTTACTTCGCCCAAGTGTGATTTTTTGCACGGTAGTGTTTTTTTCGCTCAGGCGCAAATTTTCCGCCCGGGTGCGAATTTTCCGTCTGGGCCCGAATTTTCCGACCGGGCACGATTATTCCGCCCGGGCGCGATTTTTCTGCGGGGAGAGAAATTTCCGCCGGGCCGCGAATTTTTCACCGGGGCGCGAATTTTCCGCCAGGGCGCAAATTTTCCGCCCGGGCGCGAATTTTCAGCCGGGGCGCAAATTTTTCGCCGGGGCGCAAATTTTCCGCCCGGACGCGAATTTTCCGCCAGGGCGCGATATTTTCAGCCGGGCGCGAATGTTCCGCCCGAGCGAGAATGTTCCGCGCGGGCGCGAATTTTCGACCAGGCGCGAATTTTCAGCACGAGAGCGAATTTTCCCTCCGTGCCTGAATTTTTCGCCCGGGGGGGGGGGGGGGGTGATATTTTGCCCGGACGCGATATTTTTGCGCGCAGGGGATATTTTTGCACCGAAGCGAAAAAATGAATTTTGCATTTAAAAATCGCGTCCGGTCTAAAAAATGGCTCGTGGGCCAAAAATTCGTGTATGTGCGAAAAAAATCGTTCGCAGGCGAAAAAATCACTATCGGGCGAAAAGATCGCTTCAGGGCGAAAAATAGCTCCCGTGCGAAAAAATCACGCCCGGGTGGATTAATTTCCCCGGTCAGAAAAATCACGTTCGGGCGAAAAAATTATCGACATGGCGAAAAATTCGCGTATGAGAGTCAAATTCGTGCACGGGCGAAAAATTCGGGTTCGGGCGAAAAATCCGCGCCCTTACGAAATATCTGCGCTCGGGCAAAAAAATCGCGCCCGGGCGAAAAAATCGCCCCCGGACGGAAAAAATTCCCCCGGCGGAAAATTCGCGGCCGAACGGAAAATTCTCGCCGGGGAGGAAAAATCGCGCTCGGACGAAAAATCACGCCCGTGCGAAAAATACGCCCCCGGGCGAAAAAATCCCGCTCTGGCGAGAAAATCGCAGCAAAAAGAAAAAATCACGTACGGGCGAAAAAATCAACTTTGAGTTTTCTTAAGTGAAAAGCGCTTACGAGAAGCCATAAGCTGATCACAGATAGCTTATGAAAAATCTGATTATCACCAATTTTAAAATAAGTGATTTTCTATAATCGGCACAAATAAACAACTAAAAAATAATATTTGCCTTTTGAATAGAGATAATTCATCAGCATAAGCTGTCCCAAACAGAATCAAAAAAGAAGCACAAAAACTAAAAATAACATGTTAATTTATAAACTATAAAATATTAGTAATGGTTTATAAAAATTATCGCATCAACATAATTATAATAGAGAAAATGTGGAAAATCTAGAAGAACATAATTTTTTTATTATTAAAATATAAAAAATATATTTTAAGATTCTGCTTGGGATAACTTATGATAATGAATAAGCTGCTAATGGAAATTGATGATTGCATAGAGACTTTGTAAAAACAATAATAATTAAGTCGTGACTGTTTGTATAGTGTTCATAAGTGACTATCTAAAATTTCATTAATTCATAAGAAGCTGTTTGTTTAGACTTTTTTTTCGCCCGGACGCGATTTTTTTGCCAGGGCGTGATTTTTTCGCTCGACCGCGATTTTTTTGATAGGTAGCAATGTTTTTCACCAGAACTTGAATTTTTTTTGCTCGCTCGTTTTTTTTCGCCCGGGCGGTTTTTTCGCCCCGGGGCGATTTTTTCGCCAGGTCGCGGTTTTTTGCCCGTTCGCGGTATTTTTCGCCCGGTCGCGGTATTTTTCGCCGGTCGCGGTCTTTTTTCACCCGACCGATTTTTTCGCCGGAGCGCATTTTTTTGCATGGTCGCAATTTTTTCTGCACGGACGCGTTTTTTACTTCCGGAAGTGTTTTTTCCTCCCCGACACGTTTTTTTTTCTTCCGGTCGCGGTTTTTTTTGCCCGGGCAGGTTTTTTTCGCCCGAGCGTGTCTTTTCGTACGGGCGCGTATTTTTCGCCCGGGTGTGATTTTTTTCACCCGACCGCGTATTCTTTGCCCGATCACGTTATTTTCGTACGAGAGCGTTTTTTTTCTCCCGAACACATTTTTTTTCGCCCAGGCACGTTTTTTCTACCGGGGGCATTTTTTCGCCCGATCGAGTTTTTTTTCGCACGGGCGAGTTTTTTTTCGCACGAGCGTGTTTTTTTCGCCTTGCCGCAATTTTTTTCGATCGGAAGCGATTTTTTCGTCCCGCCGTAATTTTTTTGCTCCGACCCAATTTTTTCGCCCAGACACAATTTTTCCACTCGGGAAAAAAAGAAAAAAAACACGTTGGGCGTAAAAATCATGCTTGCGCGAAAAAAACATGCCAAGACAAAAACGCTAAGCTTGTTTTTTTTGCCCGACGTGTTTTTTTTGTCGGGGCACAATTTTTTTGCCCGGTCGCATTTTTTTTGCCAGAGCGCGATTTTTTTTCTCGGGTGCGATTTTTTATCCCAGACGCGATTTTTTCACGAGGGAACGAAGTGTTTCGTCCGGGCGCGATTTTTTCGCCCGAACGTGATTTTTCAAGTGATTTTTTTCGCAGGGACTCATTTTTTTGCCTTGACGCGTTTTTTAGCTCATACATCGTTATTCATCTAGGAGGCAATTTTTTTCTTTTGAAAGCGATTCTTCGTCCTGGCCGTAATTTTTTCTCCAGGACACGATTTTTTCGCTGTGACGCGTATTTTTTTCGCTCAGACGATCTTTTGGCCCGGACATGATTTTTTTGACCATTGGCATAATTTCGTCCGTACGAAAGAATCGCGCGGGCTAATGAAACGCGCCCGGGCGAAAGAAACGCGCCCGGGAGAAAGAAACGCGCACGGGCAAAAAAATCGCACCCGGACGAAAGAATCACGACCCGACAAAAAAACTCCCCTGGGAGAAAAAATCGTGCCCAGGTGGGAAAAAATGCGTCTGGGCAAAAAAATAGCGTCCGGGTGAAAGTATAGCTTCCCGGCGAAAAATTGTCCCCGTGCGAAAAAATCGCGTCCAGGCGAAAAATTGTGTCCGGGGAGAGAAACCGCATCCGGGACGAAAAATCGCGTACGAGCGAAAAATTGTGTTCGAGCCAAAAAATCTCGTTCGGGCGAAAAAAATTCAAAACAAACAGACATTTATGTATGAACGAACCTTTTGATCTGTATTTATGGACAAACTATCAAATAGGTTACGACTATTTGACTACTATAGTATATGACTTTATGGAAAAACCTTTTCATCATTGTTGCATAAGGCATCTCTCCCGTCGGCCGCAGTGCCTCGCCCTCCTCCGCCATCTGATCGACTCATCGTAGTCAAGACCATCCGTTCCATAAAAAACCGTCAGCGTAACTTCCATATATAGTGAGGGCATTATGATCATAGTGACGGCCTGCTTTTAGCGAGGATTATACACTCCAAAACCATGATAAAGATATTAATGTGGTGGTTACGGTGTGCGAATATCCGCATAACTACTGTAACCACCTCTTAGAGGCTATACAAATGATCCCAGACCTCCTCTTTCTCACCTTTTGGTTCCTCTATTTTCTTCTTCCTCAGGCCAGAGCTCTGCTGGATTCTGTCTACGAGTCACCTTCAAGCCACCTTCGAGCCATCTTTAAGCCTCCTCCAAGCAGCCTCCGAGCCATTCACAAGCCACCACTTCATCTCCAAAACCAGCCTAAGTCCGCGATGAGCAACGAGAAGGAGGTTCCTGCCGCAGCAAGCTCCTCGTTCGTCCACAATTCCCCTATAAATTGTTTCGTGCAGAGCAACCTGTTGTCCACCACGAGCTTGCATCTCTCTTGCCTCCAATGTGTAACGAGGAGCGGCCTATCGCCCTCGATTCTCCGTGAAAGCTGTAACCATAAGAAAATAGTGGAGTTCCACTGACAAAGATCCGGTCGCGTGGGTTTTTACCCAGTTAAGGCGGTTTTCCACGTAAAAAACATCGTGTGTATAATCTCTCTCTCATTGACTGTGTGCGTGCTCGACTGCTCCGAGAGCTAAGGCGGTACAAGTTATTTCGGTTCGACTGGGGCGTCGAGTTTAGCGCAACAGTTTGGTGTCGTCTGTGGGAAGCAATTCCCAACATCCTCATAAGAATAGTACCCTCAACTCAATGGTACTCAAGGTCAGCTTCAATGGCAAAAAGAAGTGTCTGAACTGCCGAAGGATTCGTCCCTGGAGGACACATTGATCCAACCCACTCTCATTCACTCGTTAATGCACCACTCGAGGCCGAAGCTATACTCTCACCCATAACAACATTGGAAGGATGAGTTCGATAGATGGAGGAGCAGCAGACGAAGATGCTTGTTCTCCCCAGGAATTTAGGAGCACCTTCCGCTCCTCTCCTGCCACTGACACCAGTCAACCCCCTGCCTCTGCCAAATCATGGTCCGACGCAGGAAACTCTTCAGTGGGAAGAATTGTCAGAAGAACTCTCCGATGCCGCTAGTTCCACTCACCCATCTCTTAGGGAAACCGAGGCAGGTCACCGTTGTCGACACGTAGAAGAGGCACGACTGCCGTCAGGCAAAATGATCACTCAGGAGGAGATACATGAAGTAATCACAGAGGAATACAGACAAGTCGGGCGACAGGACACACTCGCTCGTCGTCCACATTGTCGAGGCTCCCTGCTCGTACCCCAAATTCTGTTGGATCGTGAGACGCCCTTAGCGCGGGGGGGGGGGGGGGGGGACAAAATTTAGCTCTTAATCAAATTTGCTTAGAGAAATAATTAAAGAAATCAAATCCAATTTTCATAATCAAAGATATACACTTAGAAGATCATAATAATACAAATGATTATATTTTATTTCATAAGTGTTAGTATAAAGCTAGAGATCGAGACTATGAAAAATAAAAACACCTTTTGATTTCACCGATCCTTCTACCTAGAACCGTCTGACTATAGCGTATCTCTCCCTAGATCTTGCTACTAGCCTCCCCTAGATCTCACCACGATCTAGTCGCTGCACACAAGGCGACAAAAACTCCCTAAGTCACACATAGACCTAGACGCCACACATAAGATGGTGATTTTCTCCTAAGCCATATAAGGACTTAGACGCCATGCACAAGGCTGCGATTTCCTCTAATGATTACAACGATGAAATGAAGAAGTACAAAGAATAACTTTCATAATAAAAGTACCTATAAATAAAGTGCTGAAGATGACGACGAATCACCGCAAAGGTTGCTTGAGATGCCACATACAAGTCGTCACTTTTTTGCTCTTCAACCCAATTGGCAAGATGGAGTTTTTTTAGATGCTGGAGCTCTCTGGACAATATGCACGTGAAGAAATACTCCAAATTATGAAAGTCATAATCTCCATAGAAAAATGAGCCAAATTTCTACTTTGGAGCTATCACCTGCCAACGATATCATATTTGGCTGCCATATGTGCCATGATTCCGAGGTTTCTACGGGATGATCCGATCAAGGTAATCGTGATCTATCGCCTGGGTGATATCGATATCGTCAGGCGATATCTTATTTAACTATACACAGTGGAGATCATGCGGTAACTGCCCCTTAAGCTATCGCCTAGTGGCGATACTGGATATCGCCAGGCGATACTGGATATCACCAGGCGATATCACCTCAACTTCTCTTTTCAATCCCAAATCCAAGCCCAAATGATTAGTGTTAGAACTGTTATATCTACACACCATAAACACACTATGATCAAATACAAATTAGATTTGTTATTAGCAAACTAAGAAGCGTGGAATGCATGCTCTAACAATCTTCCCCTTTTGATAAGAACAAATCCACTTATAAAGAAATCATGAAAGACCTATAAAGTGTTATAAAATGTGATGACCAAGACTAAACATTTGTGTGTGCACAAACTCCGCTTGGATGTTACTCTCCCCCTACATGTGCACTCCCCCTAAATAGAAGCATTCAGAAATTTTATTTACAGGTAGTAATTTAAGTTTGGTAGTAATTTAAGTTTATAAGTCTCCTGCTGTAAGGATCATAAATAATGAATGGTTTCTCAGAAAATTCTCCCCCTTTTGGTATCATCAAAAGAGAGTTGAGATCGAAAGAGGTGATGCAAAGAAGAGAAAAAGTAAAGTTGAGGGTATATAATGAATATAGAGAGTTCCTACAGAAGCAAAATATGAAAACGAAAATTAAAATATCTAGTGTATGATACGTGAAACAATGTATAGTAACGATGAATGCGAGTGAACACAAACATTGTCAAATTCATCTAGTTATATCATGGAGACATACATTAGTTAATATAAGAATTAGAATTATTTTCGGTCCAATTCTCATGAGAAGAAATGTTATAGATGATAATGTAGTGTACATGTGAGAGTTAGATGAAAATACATATGTATAAACTTAAAACGTACATGAACATGTGAAATGCACAAACATAACATATAAAAATACATAAAGATCCGTATTGTACCCAATAATTCATAACACATAGACTAAATGAACATCCATAAAGGGATTATACAAGAAACTTTATAATTCTTTCCAAGGTGCTCAACCTAACAATGCTTATGAAGACTTATCAGGAGGGTGAGTAGTGCTTGGTGGAGGTTCCTTGTCATCCAATTTTTGGGTTTTTAAAAATTAATCAACAATTATGTTGATTTAATTTTTTTGTTTTTTAGATAATAATAATTTTTTTAGGCATGACAAAGGACTCTGAATTCACTTATGTGAAAATATATGGTAATCAAAGTTGAATTGTATAAATAAATCAAGGATAAAGTAAGAGTTTATAGAATTCTAGTGGTTATGGTATTACAAACACAATTCATATATGCAGTAAAGATAAACACATGAAAATTTTCAAAATTATGTGTGAGAGAGCATTATCATAAATAAAATATTTCTTATACTTAGAGGTATCCGAAAATAATTGCACAATTATAATACACTAGGTGAGTTGTATATAGAGAATGTTATTAAAAGCTTGAATAGGCGAACAATATTAGAGGTAACCCAATATAAGTGAATACATATTGTACAATGCCTAAATAAGATAAAGTAATAATATTTGGATTAAAAGAATGGTGGTAGTCATACAAATATCTAAGTCTAATAAGAGGAAGTTTTTAGTAATTTGGAGCTATCGCCAGGCGATATCAGATATCGCAGATCGGTGATAGCGCCAAATTTTAAATAACATCAGATCTGGAATGAAAGTATCGATTATATCATTTTTTTGTGAAACCCTCGAGCGAAACCTAAACCTGATGCCGGCGAAATCCCCAAATCAAGGTATTGTCATGCAATTTTGGTCTCTTTTCTTAGGTATTCGTGGATTAAAACATATTGAGAAAGATTTGTTGGGATTTCATGAAGTTTTGAGTGAAATTTTTTCAGATTTGAGATTGCCATTTGTAGATTTAGGAATGAGTTTGAAAAATGTAATTTTAGAGTGAAGAGGGCATAGATCGAGGGTTTGATGAAGTGTAAACATAGATCTAGCAATGTAAAGCATGTAAACACTGAAATTTTTCTTTTTGATGAGTAGATCTCTTAACAAGGTTGAATACCTTAGGGAAGAAGAAGATGAATAGTATTTTTCTTAAAAAAATTGTGTTAATGTAAATCTTGATAATTTTTGTATAATGAAACTATGTGTGATTGTGTTTATGGGAAAGTGATGTTGAGTTCTTAAAGTTCATGGATTATTTTTTGAGATTTGAATGTTTTTTTAGATATCGCCCTACGATAGTCACTGTCGCCCGACGATATCATGGTAGTGTATAAAATAGTAAGTTTGTTCAAGTTTACAGGAATGGCTTCATGTTCTAATGCTTTTCCTGGAATTTGGAACACAATCATCGGAGTGGGCAAAGTCATGGAATTTGATCAAGTTCGACATGCACACATCCATGATCTACTAGCAATGACATGTATAATGACAGTTATAGTTCCAGATTTATTCTCATCAATGTTAATTAGAGAATTTTACAACTATTTGAAAGATCCTAATTTCACTAAGTTGAACATGGTAGTGAGATCGAAAGTGCAAGGGAAAACTATGGAGATAACTCATAAAGATTTGAGAGATGCGTTTGGACTTATAGAGTGTGACTATGTATTGGATGTAATTGAAAATTATAGGAAGGATTGCGATTGGACTCTTCTAAATATGGATTTACATGAGAATTCCAAGAAAAATTTGATCCAGTCGACGACCACACTCACTTCGGATGCACGTATAGTGCAAGAAATTTTGAGAAACACTACTATGCTCAAATCTGGGGACACAAGAAAAATAACTGCTCAATTAAGTTTTGTGACGTATATGATTTTAGAGAGAGAGAGAGAGAACAGTTTGATGTGGTGGACTTGATTCTGTCCATCATCCGTTATACGTATAGATTGAAAAATCCTATATGGATAAAACTAAACACACTACCAATGGGAGCTATCATCCAACAAATCCTCAATAAGAAGTACAATTAGATTGGGTTGGAGTTTTATTTTGATGATTGTACACCTATGGTTTTCCATACCGATGCTACATACACTAGTGTTCATTCGTCACAAACACATAGTAGTGAACCCTCGTCATCCATTAGAAATCCACCACTACCAAGAGGTGGATCACTTCGAGAAGGGTTAGATGACTTGTATGAGGAATTCGAGGAGCACATGATAGAGGTGAAAAAACATCATACATGAATGCAGAAATTCATAAAGTTTCTGACAAAGAGTCTAAAGCTAAAGCCGACCCCGGTAGAGGCAGCAGAATGTGAAAATCTAGTTGTGGAGCCTCCACGACAATCAATGCGCCGACCTCATCGAACAAGAAGCAGCGATAAGAGCTCAACTGTAGTCTTGGAAGAGACCAATGGTGGTGATAACAAAGATTTCTGATACACTTTAGGCAGAATTCGACCTCTTGAAGATATCACCAGGCGATACATGATATCGCTAGGCGATAATGCATTTCAGTCAGTTTTTTTGTTTTTTGTGTTGAACTGATGATGCAATATTTATTTCAGTTAGACTATGATGTGACACTCCAGATTTGTGCTCAGTATAATGATGTTTTAATTTGTTGGTTATTTTAATATTAATTTTAGTTAATTTTAAATTTCAGAAATTTTTAATAAGATTTATGTTAATTTATCAGCTTAAAATGTCTAGGATTCCTAATTCTAGTCTTAACATTGAAAAACGGGAATCTGTAAATGGTTTTACGAAAATGTCTGCAAGTTGAAAATCTGTGCCGATGAAATTAATCTTTACTAAATTTTGTTTTATGTGGTCTCTAATGAAATGATGGCAAACATCTATATGTTTAGACATAGAGTGATGAACTGGGTTGTTAGTTAAATCAATTGCACTTTTATTATCACACCTAGTTATATGATTTTTTGATTTATTCCAAAGTCTTCTAAGGCTTGTTTCATCCAAAGAGCTTGTGCACAATAACTACCTAGTACAATGTATTCAGCCTTACTGATGGATAGGGCAACGAAATTCGGTTTCCTACTCGACCATAAAATAAGTGATGGATCTAGAAAGTGACAACTTCCACTAGTGCTCTTACGATTTAAATAACATCCAGCATAATCTGAATTAGAATAAACATGTAAAATGGAAGTATCGTTATGTGGATACCACAAACCTATTTTAGAAGTACCAATAAGATATCGAAAAATACGATTAACTGCCTTTAAATGTGATTCTTTAGGATTAGCCTGAAATCTAGCACATAAATAAACAATAAACATAATATCAGGCCTAAATGTAGTTAAATATAAAAGAGATCCTATCATCCCTTCATATAACGTCTGATCAATAGATATTCCACTTTCATCATTTTGTAATTTTAAAGAAATACTCATAGGAGTATTAGCTTGCTTTAGATTTTCAAATCCAAATCTTTTTAAAATATCATGAATATATTTAGATTGACAAATAAAAAATACCATCATGTTTTTATGCTATTTGAAAACCAAGAAAATAAGTAAGTTCTCCTACCATGCTCATTTCAAATTCATTTTTCATAATTTTTACTACATCATCACATAACCCTTCATTAGTGGCTCCAAAAATAATGTCATCAATATACATTTGTAAAACTATTATATCATCATGAACAGGCTTAATGAAGAGTGTACAATCAGTACTACATATTTTGTTATCATTCTTTAATAAATATAAAGTTAATCTATCATACCATGCTCGAGGTGCTTGCTTAAATCATAAAGGGCATTTTCTAATTTATATACATGATCAGTAAATTTTTCATTAACAAAGCCTCGATGTTGTTCTATATAAACCTCTTCCTTAATATACCTGTTAAGAAAAAGAGTTTTCACATCTATTTGAAACAATTTAAATCTTTTAAAGCTAACAAATGCAAGAAAAATTATAACTGCTTCTAAACATGCTATTATGTGTGCAAAAGTTTCATCAAAATCTATCCCCTCAACCTAAGAATATGTTTTTACTACAAGCCTATCTTTATTTCCAGTGACTCTAGATTCACTATCCATTTTATTTCTAAAATCCACTTTACACCTACAAAGGATGATTTGAAGGCTTTTCTACAAGTTTCCAAACCTTATTACGCTCAAATTGACTAAGCTCTTCATTCATAGCTAAAAACCAAGAATCATCATTTAAAGCGATTTGCACATCTTTTGGTTCTATATCGGATATAAAACAAAGGTTTGAGAATAAATCATGTAGAGAATAACATGTACTGACCCCCTTTTGATGGTTCTCTAATTACCAATTCTTGTGGATGATTTTTTAAGAAGCAAAGTTCACTTGGAGGAACATATTCTTCAATTTCTTCTTCTCTTTCTTTCTTAGCAACATCTTGATCTCCAAATAATTCATCATGATCATCTTTGACAAAAGGAGGAAAGGGTTCTTCATCATCACTTGTAGACTTAGTATCCACAATACAAGGAACATATTCATCAAATTTTACATGAATAGATTCTTCAAGTATTTTCGTTCTTTTATTAAAAATTCTATATGCTTTGCTAGTTAAAGAATAACCAATGAATATTCCTTCATCATATTTTTCATCAAATTTACCTAAGATATCTTTTGTATTTAAAATAAAGCATTTACATACAAAAATCTTAAAGTAAGATACATTAGGCTTTCTTTGAAAATATAACAATATGGTGAAGTTTCAAAATAGGACATAGCATGACTATATTTGTAACATAGCAAGCAGTACAAATGGCTTCAGCCTAAAAAGATCTAGATAATTTAAATTCAGATAACATAGTACATGCAAGTTCTTAAAGAGTTCTATTTTTCCTCTCCACTACGCCATTTTGCTGTGGTGTGCGAGGAACGAAAAATTCATGCTTAATCCCTAAATTTGTACAAAAATAAATAAACTTTTCATTTTCAAATTCTCCACCATGATCCGATCATATGCATTTAATTTCTAAATCAAGTTCATTTTGAATACGAGTACACAACTTTTTAAATTCAGAATACACATCGGATTTAGAAGATAAAAATAATGTCCAATAAAAACGAGAATAATCATCAATCAAAACATAAGTATATTTTCTACTTGCCAAACTTTGTGTAGTTATTGGACCAAATAAATCCATGTGAAGTAATTGCTAAGGCCTAGTAGTAGAAACAATATTCTTACTTTAAAAAGAAGATTTAGAAAATTTTTCTTTTTGGCACGGTGAACATAAAGAAGAAAGATTTCCATCTAGCAAAGGTAATCCCTTAATTAATTTATTTTTGGAAAGTTTTACAACAAGTTTTGTACTAGAATTTTCTAGTCTCCTATGCCACAATTCTAATTCATCATTTTTGGAAATAAAACATTTAACGCTAGAATGAGATAAATCATGAAAAGCAATTGTATAAACATTGTTGATTCTTGGTGCAGTAAAACAATTTCATTAGTTTTAGAATCTATGGTTTTGCAAAGGTTTGAAGATGATTTAAATGAAACATTTAAGCCCCTATCATGTAGTTGACTTACAGAAATTAAATTGTGTTTCAATCCTTTAACATATAAAACATTTGAAATAGAGAAGAAATTGTTACCCACTACACCAATGCCCTTGATTGTTTCCTTTACTATTGTCTCCGAATGCCACTGAACCTCCTTTCTTCATCTCCAAGCTAAAGAACTTTGATTTGTTATCCGTCATGTGTTTGGAACAACCTGAGTTCAAGTACCACACGTCTTCTCTATCCTTAGCCTGTCAATAAACCTAATAAGAAGATGAGAGTAAAGATATGGTTACCCAAGTGGTGCCTCCCACAGAATAAGTGGACATATTAGGTACCCAGATTTGTTTAACATCACAAGAACCTTTCTTCTTGCATGAGTCTGTGGTGTGACCAAACCTATAACATTTGGCACAAGCAATAAAGAGAGATGAGTCACTCTTCAACAATTTCTGAGGACTCTTACTGGAAGAGGAGGTAGTATTGGCAGAATGAATAATATATTTTGAAAGTCTTTAGTTTCAAGAGTAGATAATCACCTAGAGAGGGGGGGGGGGGTGAATAGGTATTTAAGTCTTTTTAAAATTTTACAGTTCTTTGGTGTGCTGTGATTTATTTAACCTTAGGTTTCAATACAATCACAAACAATACACAGGAAATTTATAGTGGTTCCCCAAATTATGGGTACATCCACTATCCTTCACATTTCTCAAACAGTTTGCTAGACAAGGAAACTTCTCTAACTCGGCTCAAAGGAGCTTACAAATCAGATCCCTCAGGATCTCTCAGACTTCTTCAAGTCCTGCCTTAGGCACAAAGCCCTACCACTGAGAGATATAATATCCTACTACTCAGGCATAAATGCCCTACCTCAGACTTTAACTCAAAGTCTACAACTCAGATCCAAATCTGGATCCTACCTCAGATTGACCACTTGAATCCTACAACTCAGATCTATATAAAGATCCTACACTCAGACTTTATAAGTTTAGTCTTACACTTAGATCAAAATGATCCTACAGAAGAATAAGGGGTGGTTGATGATGTTTGACACCAGAGCTAGAGGCTCCGTGTCTTCCTTCTTCTGAACAGAGATTTTCTCTATCCTTTCTCCTTCACAACTTCAAGAATAGTTCTTTAGGAAAGTTCAACTTGAGCTATGAAATCACTACAGCTGAGGTTTGCCTTTACTACAACTTGCTTTTGAAGAACAATAGCTAACTGTTTGTACTTCCAGATCAGTGACCTGAACAACTTCTCCAAGCTCTGCAACTTAGTCGAGAGGAAGAAGACAAAGTTTAGTTCTTCTCCAAAAGTTCCCTTTAATTTCCTGATATGATAGCTTTTCTATCCCGCCTTCCAATGTATCTTTGAGCATCAGGACCACCAGTAGTTGGTAACTGCAACCTTGCTTTAGCATTAAATGCAGTACAACAGGCAAATAGTGCCATTTTTCATATAATGTATACTTCCTACAACATTTGAATTTCTGCTGACGTCAGCACCCGTGGACTTTGTAAAATTCAGATAATTCACCATAGGCGTTTAGTGATGGCTTGTCACTCAATGCCAAAACACTTAGACAAATATTCTACAACACCAGGCGTTGAGTGAACATACATCACTCAATGAATATGGACTTTTATGGTCTAACTGATTAGGCGTTGAGTGAACCTTCATCACTCAATGTATTTGGACTTAGCAAATTTTCTCTGAATGAAGGCGTTGAGTGAGTTGTCTTCACTCAATGCTTTCAACCTTAGCCTGTCATCTTGCATAGGTGTAGAGTGAACAACTTTCATTCAACGCTTCTGTACTTGGTTGAATTTTCTCTTAAATTGGCGTTGAGTGAACTACCTTCACTCAATGCTTCTGGACTTAGACAGATTTTCTGTCGACATCTTCTGTTGCTTTGACATGATAAGATCCACTCAACGCTTTGCTCATTTGGCATTGAGTGAGCTGTCCTCACTCGACGCTTTTGGACTTAGCCAGAATTCTTGGCAGATTCTTCTGTGGCTTTGACTGCTTAAGCTTTAATCAATACTTCTGTCACTAGCATTGAGTTCACTGCCTTCATTCAAAGCCTGTGGACTTAGGCTGATTTCTACCTTGCCAATGCTGAGGCTTTGAATGTCTAGTCTTTACTCAATGCTTTTGGCTATCTGGCGTTGAGTGAACTGACTTCACTCAACGCTTGTGGACTTAGACTGATGTTTGTCTTATCAACATTCTTCTATATGTCCACCTATCATTGTTACTTAGATAACATGTCTAATTAGTATAACAAGTAACCACTTGCATACATGGAACTTAAGGTAAGCATCAAATTCAAATATATATACCATTGTCCTGTAGGCCTTCTTCAAATCTAGGACATTGAGAACAATGGACCCAACAATCTCCCACTATTTGAAGAAGTCAAAACCTTGGACAATGATATACACCAACACATAAATATCATATAAAGCATTTTAGAAGACACAATAATGAAAATACAACCAAACATCTGATTTTAATTACATAGAAGGAATGATTGTTTTCATAACGTGCATAAGACAAAATTAATATAATTTCTTCAGCCCTAAAGAAAGACAATAAATATTTTAAGTTTTTGGTTCTCTTATCACTATGCCCCTACTAGGCTTCTTCGCTGCTTTCTCTTTACTGGCTTCTAACTCTTTTTCTCTATGCCTTTGGAAGTAGATGTATGGCTTTGGGAAATATTTGATAGGCTTCACAACATCTGACAGCAGAGTGCCTATCCACTTGTCCTTTTTGAACTTTCTTCTGTCCCTCTCATTATTTTCAAGCTTAGCCCATTCAAGGGAGCTGTAGAACTTTCCCCTTTCTATCTTCTTATTCTTGACAAGATCCCAGGTAGACAGAATAATGGTTCTTGATTGAGGACTCCATTATTCAAAATCAAGCCTTGCTTCCATCTCTTCCCTGAATCTCTTATTGCTCATCCTGGCAGCATCCCCTTCCTTAGAAATAAATTTACCTTTTGCCCTCATGATTTGGTCAGAAGTGGGGCTGAATATAGTGTCGAATTTTTCGGATCTTGGAGTGAGCATGGGTTATCTCAACTAAGTCAGTTACAACCAGAAACACATACAACAACAAGAGTCTTTATTGATTAGCAGCTAACTTCTTTACAAGGCGAGACATATGTGGCGAGACATGATTCGCCAAAACCACCACAGGGAGAGCAGAGACAATTACAAAGACAAGTAAACACAAGCCATGCAGACTCAAACCCGAAGCCGCCGATCTACTACTATGGAGTCCACACAATCCTCCAGGTCGCCAGACCGCAACCCCAGCCGCGCGGACTGCCCGTTATTTCAATGCTAAGCTATAGCTGCCGATCTGCAAGATGCCTGACCGCGAGGCTGCCTAGCCACTAGACCACACAAGCTGCGAATCCGAATTGAATAGGCTGCCTGAAGCAGACGACTTATTGTACCCTGAACACAAGTTGCCAAAGAGAAAACCGTCGGGTCGCTGTCCGCGACCTGATGTTTACCGCCTGTTGCTTAAACATAGAGTCCGCACTGTCCCTGACCGCAATTAGAGCTAAGTCTCGGCTTTTCAGCGCTATCCGCACAACCTGCACAGCACAAACCAGTCAACTCTATCAAACAGCGCGGATACTAAAATCCAGTCCGCAACAACTGTTGGCAGGCTCACTTACTGTTCATTCGTTCTCTATTCCTGATGTGACATGGGTCCTATTTATAGGCACGATGAGGAGTGTGGTCACCTCCCTAGCTGATAGGATCACCGACACATCATGAAGTAAGAACAAGTCACCGTAAACCGCGGATACATTCGAGTCTGCCGCGACCTGTGCAGGATAGCCAGTCCGCCTAGACTTCAATAAGGCTGGACACAACGCCAGTCCGCCTTGTCGCCAAAGGACAAGCCAAGACTGCCACAACCGAACTCTGCAATAAATGTCCGCCTATCCGCGGACACAGCTCCAGTTCGCTTATCCCGAGCCCATAACCTCGCCACCAAGGCAACTACCGGACTCAGTGGACACAGCTCTAGTCTGCTTATACTGCGGATACCTCTAGTATGCATATCCCGCAGACTGCTCCAGTCCATATATCTTGAGTCGACGACCATGCCAGCAAGACAGCTGTCAGATTCAGCGAACACATCTCCAGTCTGCACGCCCATGTGGACGCAATCTTCAGTCCGCAATATACAAACTCGCAATCAAGGCACACGACACTTCTGCCGAGCTCGGCGGACTGAGAAGTAGTTCGCGCTTCACTGCGCGATCTCCCCAGACTGAGCCAAACCTGGACTTGGTTCAGAACCAACCAAGTCCACACCACTGGCCACAAAGGCCAGTCCGCACTTACTGGCGGACACTGGATTCAGTCCGCCTACCATGGCGAACTCCAGCACCTGTCCGCGCTAACTGGCGATCTCCGCAGCTTCCACTTGCGGCTTCACCAGAGCAAGACCAAGGCTTCTGCCAAGCCAGTCTATCGAGCTCCAGTTCTTCAGTCCACTTCTTGCCGGACTGCGCGGATAGAGTCACAATCTGCCCGGTTACCTTCTGGGATCCAACTGCTTGCTGAGCATATGTCGACATAGAGAACCGGCACTGCTGTTCACTTAGTCCGCGCAAACAGACCACCTAGGATGCCACAGAACAAGCCGTCTGCAACAGCATTGCCGACCTGGCTGTCAGCCAACCCTGTCCGCATAGTTCGCACAGATAGTTTGCCCAAGACATCCAATCACCCACTTTCACTTCACAATTTTCAACACTCCCCCTTGAAGTGAGAAGTGGTGAACAGCTCCAACAGCTCCCGTAACCTTGCACCTGGTCCCTCCAATAGCGCCTTTGAGGAGATGTCCAAGACATAGTCCTTGCACTGCATATCCTGGACCATGAGGGATCCCTCCAGCATCTCCTAAATGGAGCCATGCCTCCATCTGCCTTCTTATTCAGCTTCGACCTCCACTCGTGCGTCATAGGAGTATCACCAACGACCTTGGGCACAAGGGCCCAAGCCTCGTCACCTCTGAGAGTAGTCACCTCCTCATCTTTGGCATCATCCACCTCCTTGACTCTAGTAGTGTCATCACAGCTAGAAGGTACTCGCTCGACCTGAGGGCTTGCAAGGAAACATGATACCAAGCTCGCCGTGTTCCCTTCGCTATATCGCTGGTGGGTTGCTGATCCTCTTCGATATCCGAAGAACCTGATCATGGCTAACCACCTCCGCTGCTCCTCCTGAACCAGCTCCGTTCCCGGGAAAACCCAGAATAATGCTCCCCTTGCTTCCTGAACAAGAATCCACCGTACTAGAACCAGGAACACCTGGAGAAACACTCCCCCTGCTACCTGAACCAGAAGCCTCCGCTCTTGAACAAGAACTACCTAGATCATCGATCCCCTGCTTCTCGAGCCAGAAGCCTTCGTCTTCAAGCTAGAAGCACATATAGCAACGCTCACCCTTCTTCTCGACCCTGACGCCTTTGCCCCGGAGCTAGAACAACCTGGAGCTCCTGGCGACTCAGGCAGCTCCAACTGATCCTTAGCAGCAGCCTCCTTCAGCCCACCATCTGACCTACTCATCTCTAGCTCCACACATGAGCTATCCCAATTTGACGTCAGCTCATCGAAGACAACGTCTCTCGACACGATGAACCTCCTCATCACATGATCCATACACCTCCATCTTCTCTTCCGCTCATCATACCCAACAAAGACTAGCTTCGTCTTGAGAGCATCCAGAGCATGTACGTAGTAGGTAGATCCAAACACCCATAGGTGCTTTACACTGGGATTCACCTCGAACATCAGCTCATATGGAGTCTTCATATTGATCGGACTAAGAGGCATCCGATTGATGACATGTGCCGCACAGGCCATCCCTTCTGCCCAAAAAGCCTTAGGAATGCCTTTTCACTGAAGGCAAAATTTGCAGGTCTCCGTCAATATAAGGATCATCCAAACTGCAACACCACCTTGCTGTGAAGTATGTCCATAAGAAAGCTCCCTTCGGATCCCATGCTTTCTGCAAAAGTTCGAGAACTCGGTTGAGCCGAACTCACCACCGATGCTTGTCCACAATTTCTTGATCCGCAGGCCAAGCGGGCCTTCCACAAGCTTCTTGAACTCCACAACCAAGCGAAACATGTTCGACTTCTCATTCATGAAGTATACCCAAGAATACCTCGAATAGTCATCAACCAATATTAGCATGTACCTGCTGCATCCAAGACTGGCGGTGACGGTCGGTCTAACCAGATCAAAATGGACAACCTCCAAAGGTGCTTTACATCTGGACTGCGCCTTATCAACCGTAAAGCGATAAGCTTCACCATGCTGACATCCCGCATATCCCTGACCATCGCCATAGGATGAGAATCTAGGCATGCCTCTTACGAGTCTTCTTACTGCCATTGCTTTCAGCTTGTCCATCCCTATATGCCCTAGTCTTTCATGCCAGAAAGCTGCACTATCACTGCCTTCATCCGATCTGCACCTGAACTTGTTGATTACCCAACTAAGTCCTTCTCCCTGCCTCCAACATGAGCTATGTTCGCTGAGATCAAGACAACCTTGTACTCCTTCCTGAGGTGACAATGCTGCTTGCATCTATAGCACCTTGGTCCTTCCTTCCTCTTCCCATCACGTCTAGGAGAACCACTCCTTTCTTACTGATATGAAGTAGAAGGACCATCCTCTACAGCAACCTTCATCTCCTTATTGAACAACCCATCAAGGGAAGTCCAAGCCTCCGCAACTGATCGACATCCACTGATGTGGTCCAAGAGCTCCGATGAGATCACCTGCTTGAGAATATACTTCGCTTTCGCATTTGTCTCCTTCCAAGCTCTCATCTCTTCAGCACTGCCAGCAGTAACCTCTTGTCTTTTTGCTCCGCATACCAACTCTCAAAGGTCCTCGTCAAAAAGAAAGGTCTCCATACAAGACTTCCACCTCTCAAAGTTCGTCTCTATAAGGAGTTCAATTCCAAGAACACTTGCATCTTCCAATGCCATGGTTCTACCACTGGTTCCCTCTTCAGAAGAGCAACAACTACTTCAGTTGATCACTGCTTATCCACTCCAAACACCCTCTGATATCATGTTGAATTTTCCGGATCTTGGAGTGAGCAGGGGTTATCTCAACTAAGTCAGTTACAACCAAAAACACATGCAACAACAAGAGTCTTTATTGATTAACAACTAACTTCTTTACAAGGCAAGACATATATGGCGATACATGATTCGCCAAAACCACCATAGGGAGAGTAGAGACAATTACAAAGACAAGTCAACACAAGCCGCACGGACTCAAACCCGAAGCCGCCGATCTACTACTATGGAGTCCGCACAATCCGCCAGGTCGCCAGACTGCAACCCCAGCCGCGCAGACTGCCCGTTATTCCAATGCCAAGCTCTAGGCACCAATCTGCAAGCCTCCTGACCGGGAGGTCGCCTAGCTGTCAGACCATACAAGCTACAAAGCTGAACTAAATAGGCCGCCTGAAGCTGACGACTTATTGCACCCTAAACACAAGTTGCCAAAGAGAAAACTGCCAGGTCACTGTCTGCGACCTGCTGTTTACTGCCTGTTGCTTAACCGCAGAGTCCGCACTGTACCTCACCGCAATCAGAGCCAAGTCCTGGCTTTCTAGCGCTATCCACACAACCTGCACAACACAAACCGGTCAACTCTATCAAACCGCGCGGATACTAAAATCCAGTCTGCAGCAACTTGAAAGTTGGGGGATAGATCTTAACTAGCACTAATTAGAGATATATGCATATATATATATATATATATATATATATATATATATATATATATATATATATATATATATATATATATATATATATATATATAAAACTATAAAGAGCAGAAGATCATAACACAAAGAAAATAAAGAAAGAGAGCAAACAACCAGAAGACACAAGGATTTTATAGTGGTTCCCCAACCTGGGTACATCCACTCTTCTACCACCCTGGTAGGAATCCACTCAGAGTTTTGATCAGGTGCCTGACACCAATGAGCTTTTGATCAGATGCTCAAAAACCAAACCTCAAGTCTTTTGGTCAGGTGACTTACAACCAGGAATAACTTTTGAAGAGAGTTATAACCCTTTATACAGTGGGGGGGGGGGAAGAACTGATGTTGTCTTCTCTTTCTCAATATACAACTGAGAAGACTTTAGTGGATGTTGATGTTAGCAAAGACTCCCCCTGAGATGTTGAATGGTTCAGGAAAAACTGGAGCTTTACTTCAGGGTGATAGGCCTTCAAATTGATGATGTCTCCTGCAAGCTTCTTAGACTGATATGAATGTATGTCTCTTGAAAAGCCTGGAGCAGATGGAGAACTCTGATGAATATGTTGATTGATGCAGAGTTCCTCCTTCTTTGTAAAAGGAAAATCCTTCACTGTATCTCTACATACTGCTGTGCTCTGTGTGTATATTTCTGTCTCTATGTATTTCTATCTGTAAATCTCTTATATCCCATTCCAACATTTGAATTTTATTTCTCTTGATAACGGATGAAGCATTCCCGAGAGTAGAATATGCTTTGGGAATTGATCCTGAATTAACTCCTGAAACAGCCCATGTTTAATGCATCATTGAAAACGACTATTTCCATATTGACTGTAATTAATTCTTGAGTTGATCTACCAACTGTAAATAAATATGCCTGGAATAACTGCACAGAATTCGTCGACCTGAGCTCGCAGATCGTCGAGCTCAGCTTCTATTTCGTCGAGCTAAGAATCTGTCTTGAGTTTAGCGATCGTCGACCTAAGCTCGGAGTTCATCGAGCTCTGCTGGAATTCGTCGAGCTGAACTTTTTTGCTTGAGATCAGAGTTCATCGACCTGAGTTCAGAGAATGAACTCATAATTCATTGACCTGAGTTCGACATTCGTCGAACTGAGCTCGACTATCATCAAACTGATCTTCTGACTAAACTGTATTTTTTGGAATTCTTCTGAGGCAAATTTGGAAATAAACCTATGAACCATGACTATACATTTTGGGTCAATCTAAGTAAACCTAATAGTGATCCTTGCCCAAATCATAACTGGGGTTCCAACAATCTCCCCCTATTTGGGTGAGGACACTATTTACAGAGAAACAAATAAAATGAAAAGCAAAAACAATCTGCCTGATTTATAAAGTTTTTCAGCAGATGTACAAGGGTGCTTTGAGAAATAAAATAAATAAACTGCTGTCACAACTTAGGTAATTTCCTGTTTATGAAATAAATAACCTCCCCTATTTACTTGTTCTTGCCCAAGTCTGATTAGGATTCATAACTTAGAGTGTTAACAACCTCTCTCTACTACTGTAGCCTTCCAAGCAATCTCCCACTATACAACCACTGAAGTATCCTTTATATTGGCTGAGACTATAGCTTTGGATTACTATCAATTACCACTGCTCCATTGTGGTAAGGCATGTCTTGTCCTGCAAAGAGAGGTTAGGAATTCTGGACCCAGATTACCTTGGGTCCTGGTTCTCTTTTATAATAGTTAGAAATAAAAGAATATCCAGGTTGATTTTTATATACCAGTGGATGATATTTCCTAGGAGGGATTATCCACTCAGTAAAATGATTTATAAGATGTTGATTATGATTTTGAAATAAGTTAAAATTTCTGCTTTGAAATTTTGAGTTCGACGAATTAAAGTAATTTCGTCGACCTGAGTTTGACGAATGGTATTAAGATCGTCGAGCTCTGCTCAGAGAATAATGGAAATTGTTTTCTCTGTTTCACTTTCGTTGACCTCTGTTCGACGAATTATATCTATTTCATCGAGCACAGATTTCAGACCAGTTAAGATCAAAACCTCTGTTCATAGTACGTCGAGCTTTGTTCGACGAATGGTGTTGTTTTCGTCGAGCTTGGTTCGACGAATTATTTTGAACAAAAATTTTCTGAAGATTTTTAAATTGATTTGATTTATTCTTTTGCAATTCCTCAGTATTTTCATTTGTGTCCTCTAACTTTTCTTCTACTTTAATTGATTCTAAATGACTTATTTGTTCAAGAGCATTCTTTAAATCTTCTTTGAGTGTTATATTTTCAGAAGATACCTTATTTAATTTCTCTCGGAGAAATTTTATTTCCTTCTCAGATTGAATTAAGTCTTTACATAATAATTTAAACTCAGTTTTAAATTCTTCTGATGAAAGATCAAGGGTAGAGATTACCTGATCTTCTTCTAATTCACATTCTGATTCTTCATCAGAGTTGCTGCAGGAGGCATTTATTACCATTAGGCAAAATTCTCTTGCTCTTGCCTCTTATTCATCATCAATTGTGCAGGATGAAGCTTTAGAGTCACTCCAGGTTTTAACATCAATTATTCTTTCTTTAGCTGATCCAGCAGCCATTGCTGTGAGGGAGTCCCACATATCTTTTCCAGATGAACATTCAGCAATTTCCAGAAAAATGTCATCAGACATTAATTGTCCAAGAATGTTCATTGCTTGTGCATCAGCAATCTTCAGCCTTTTCTGGGCATCTGTCCATTGAGATGATGGAACAATATTGGGACTTGTTGTTTCCTGAGGTTGAGCTGGACCTGACAAGATGGAGTTAAAAATGCTTTCATCAATGGAGTTCATATAAAACCTAATCCTTGTCTTCCATGATGCAAGCTTATTTAGATTGCACATAGGTAGTCTGGTGCTTGAAAGCTCATCATTTTGTGCCATGATAAACTCTAAAGATGGATAAGATCTATCAGATCGTTTTGGTTTAGGTGTTAGCCTGTACAACAAAGAGAACCTTGCTCTGATACCAATTGAAAGTTGGGGGATAGATCTTAACTAGCACTAATTAGAGGTATATGCATATATATATATATATATATATATATAAATATAAAGCGCATATGATCACATCACAAAGAAAATAAAGAAAGAGAGTAAGCAACCATAAGACATAAGGATTTTATAGTGGTTCCCCAACCTGGGTACATCCACTCTTCTACCACCCTGATAGGAATCCACTCAGAGTTTTGATCAGGTGCCTGACACCAATGAGCTTTTGATCAGGTGCTCAAAAACCAAACCTCAAGTCTTTTGGTCAGGTGACTTGCAACCAGGAATAACTTTTGAAGGGAATTATAACCTTTTATACAGTGAGGGTAAAGAAGTGATGTTGTCTTCTCTTTCTCAATATACAACTGAGAAGACTTTAGTGGATGTTGATGTTAGCAAAAACTCTCCCTGAGATGTTGAATGGTTCAGGAAAAACTAGAGCTTTGCTTCAGGGTGATAGGCCTTCAGATTGATGATGTCTCCTGCAAGCTTCTTAGACTAATATAAATGTATGTCTCTTGAAAAGCCTGGAGCAGATAGAGAACTCTGATGAATATGTTGATTGATGCAAAGTTCCACCTTCTCTGTAAAAGGAAAAGCCTTCACTATATCTCTACACACTGCTGTGCTCTGTGTGTCTCTGTGTGCATATTTCTGTCTCTATATATTTCTATCTGTAAATCTCTTATATCCCATTCCAACATTTGAATTTCATTTCTCTTGATAACAGATGAAACATTCCCGAGAGTAGAATATGCTTTGGGAATTGATCCTAAATTAACTCCTAAAATAGCCCATGTTTAATGCAGCATTTGAACAACTATTTTCATATTGACTGTAATTAATTCTTGAGTTGATCTGCCAACTATAAATAAATAGGCCTGGAATAACTACACAGAATTCGTCGACCTGAGCTTGCAGATCGTCGAGCTCAGCTTCTATTTCGTCGATCTAGGAATCTGTCTTGAGTTTAGCGATCGTCGACCTGAGCTCGGAGTTCATCTAACTCTGCTGGAATTCGTCGAGCTGAACTTCTTGCTTGAGATCAGAGTTCATCGACCTGAGTTCAGAGAAGGAACTTATAATTCATCGACCTGAGTTCGACGTTCGTCGAACTGATTTTCTGACTGAACTGCATTTCTTGGAATTCTTCTGAGTCAAATCTGGAAATAAACGTATGACCCGTGACTATACATTTTGGGTCAATCTAAGTAAACCTAATAGTGATCCTTGCCCAAATCATAACTGGGGTTCCAACACAACTGTTGGCGGGCTCACTTACTATTCATTCGTTCTCTATTCCTGATATGGCATGGGTCCTATTTATAGGCATGATGAGGAGTGTTGTCACCGCCCTAGCCGATAGGATCACCGCCACATCCCGCAGTAAGAACAAGTCTCCACAAACCGCGGATACATTCCAGTCCGCCACGACCTGTGCAGGATAGCCAGTCCGCCTAGACTTCACCAAGGCCGGACACAACGCCAGTCCGCCTTGTCGCCAAAGGCCAAGCCAAGACTGCCACAGCCGAACTCTGCAATAACTGTCCGCCTATCCACAGACACAGCTCCAGTCTGCTTATCCCAAGCCCACAACCTCGCCACCAAGGCAATTGTCGGACTCAGTGGACACAGCTCCAGTCTGCTTATACTGCGGATAACGCCAGTCCGCATATCCCGCAGACTGCACCAGTTCGTATATCATGAGTCCACGACCATGCCAACAAGGCAGCTGTCGAACTCAGCGGACCCAACTCCAGTCCGCATGCCCTTGCGAATGCAATCTCCAGTACACAATCTCCAAGCTCGCAATCAAGGCACATGGCACTTTTGCCGAGCTCGGCGGACTGAGAAGCAGTTCGCGCTTCACTGCGCGATCTCCTCGGACTGAGCCAAACCTGGACTTGGTTCAGAACCAACCAAGTCCACACCACTGGCCACAATGGCCAGTCCGCACTTACTAGCAGACACAGGATTCAGTCCGCCTGCCATGGCGAACTCCAGCACCTGTCCGCGCTAACTGTCGATCTCCACGGCTTCCACTTGCTGCTTCACCAGAGAAAGACCAAGGCTTCTGCCAAACCGATCTGCCGAGCTCCAGTTATTCAGTCCGCTTCTTACCGGACTCCGCAGATAGAGTCACAATTCGCTCGGTTACCTTCCGTGATCCAACTACTTGCTGAGCATACGCCGGCCTGGCGAACCGCCACTGCTATTCGCTTAGTCCACGCGAACAGACCGCCCAGGCCGCCACAGATCAAGCCGTCTACAACAGCATTGCTGACCTGGCTGTCCGCCAACACTGTCCGCGTAGTCCGTGCGGATAGGTTGCCCAAGACATCCAATCACCCACTTTCACTTCACAAGTTTCAACATATAGGACCTTCATCTACTGTATTTTACTGTACTCCATCCTGAGTATTATACTAATGAGTGTCATACTATTGATTGTCATACTGTTGAGTATCATACAGTTCTTCATGCTGATCAGGGTATTGTGTGCCATAGTTCCCTTCTTGTAGTGCTTGATGAATCTGGTCAGGAATAATTGGGATATTATCATATGATAGTTGTTCAAGCCTAAATGATCCCCTTTGCACATTTGTAGTCCAGACAACATTTTCACTGTTGACCTTTATGACATCCTTCTCCCCCTTTTTGACTTCGTCACATATCTTCTGAGTCATGAAGGTGCTGGCCTTAGTCAACTGATAATCCAGATGGTCAGCACCAAGGGTGACATGATTCTTGACTTTCAGTAGATGATCATCTATTATTTGGGCATAGGCATCCATCCTTCATTCAAGAATTGTCTTGTGCTTGTCCAACAATGTCTTCTCAGCATTTTGGACTGCCAACAAGTTTCTAGAGAGAATATTTTGATTTTCCATAAGTGCATTATGAAGAGTGTCGAGCTATACCAACTTGTCCTGAGTAAAGTCAACTATAGGAGCTGCTCTCAGGAAAAATTTTACAGTCTGGGCCTTTAACAAATTAACCTCAAATTTGATAGATTTGATCTCTGTTGACAGGTCATTACTGAGGTTCTTTATTGAATCATCAACAAAATTCTCAAGTTGTCTCCTTTGGTCATCCAGTAACCCTTTCAGCTGAGCCAGGAATGTTCCTAACATTTGATCAGTGGATGTATCTTCATTATTGTCTGTTATAGGTTGTTAAACTGGACTGAGATCTTCCCTTTCAGCTGAGTCAGCCACATCAAATTCAGAAGAGTGCTGAGTTTCCATATTTTTAGCAGCAACAGTTTCCTTATTTGATTCTGAAGATTCAATATTATAAACTATGCCTTGAGCAGGGAGTTCAGGTTGAATCTCCCCCTCAATTACTGCCATGTCCATAGGGACATCCAAGACATCAGTTGTGATGGTGTATGTAGGTGGTGCATTCACAAGAGAAAGCTGAATATCTTCTTGCAAAATCTGTATTTGCTCCCTCTCAGCAAGAGCTTCTTCCATCACTTGTTCTAGCAGTTGCTCCCCCTCACTTTAAGGGCTATATCCACCTTGTGGCACTTGGTCTTTGGGAGCAGTTTCTTCTTCATTTTGAGCTGGAGTTGTGACAGTCTCCTCTACTATCTCCTTAGATATCTTGTTCACTATCTCTTTAGCGATCTATTCAGCAACTTCCACTGGAGGCATATCCATTTCCTCCTAAATAGCAAGATCTTCAGATTGAATTCTGCTTACTTGAATCATTGCTGCAGGCTCAGAAGAAAATGATACTTGAGTACTTGTGTCTCTCCTTATCTCTTCCATGGACTGAGAAAGTTGAGGGTCATGGGCCTCTTCCTCAACTTGTTCTGATGAGCTGCTATCTGAGCTTTCCTCTAGAACTGTGACTACCTTTTTTTCTTCTTGGAGGCTGACCGTTGTTGTGGTTTCAGAACTCTTTCCCACCTCTCAAGCATCTTTGAATCCATCCTCATTATGTGGTGGATTCTGGTTCCTAGCCTTAAGTTAAGGATTCCTGGAACACTCTTAAGTATAAATAGAGAAATAATTCTACCCAGGTTTGGCTCTGGGAGACATTCTACAATATTGTCAAAACTACTCTTCTCCAATTAGTCTTTTTGGAGAGGATAATCCTGGCCATAAATTCAAACATTTTCTTAGAAATTTTATCATGGGAGCCAGTTTTGCATTGCAGTTCCATCCCAATGACGTAGTTAGAACCTGCCAACCCATTCGTTTATCTCAAAACCCAGGTATTGAGATGAAGGGTGGCGGGGTACATGACCACAAAGGGGAGAAGTCTACAGGCGGTGTGGGATTAACCCCAACCACAGAACCGCGGAGATATTCCGCCACAAGGGGGCCCACCGGGGTCAACACCCAGACCTGGAATGCGATGGGGAAGCCAAATATGCGGTCCCACACACATGTGTCCTGCAGGCTAATATAATCTCAACACACCCCCGTAGCAGGACAACCTCCTCTGATACCAAGTTAGAACCCGCCAACCCATTAGTTCATCTCAAAACCCAGGTATTGAGATGAAGGGTGGTGGGGTACATGAACACAAAGGGGAGAAGTCTGCAAGCAGTGTGGGATTAACCCCAAATACAGGACCACAGAGATATTCCGCCACAAGGGGGCCCACCGGGATCAACACCCAGACCTGGAACATGATGGGGAAGCCAAATACACGGTCCCACACACACGTGTCCTGCTGGCTAATATAATCTCAACAGACATCAACAAGTAATTTCCCTTTGAGATTTAGCTCTCTTCTCAGGATAGAGCCAGTGGTGTGTCTTGATAGTCCATATCACTTAAGAGCATCTTTGACATTACCTTGATCGAGTTCATCTTCTTCATCAGAAACTCTGAACTTAGGCAGCAGCAGAGCCTTACTCAGTCTTTTGGATGTTATCTTAACCTTGGTACCACTGATGATAGACCTAATTTTGAGGGATAAGGATTCGACTTTGGCTATGGTGTACAACTCCAGTACTTCTCTTTTCTATAGCAGATAGGGCTCAGATAGAACATACTCTAGGTTAGCAACCTGAAGCAGGTGAAGAACAAGCTGAACCTCCTCTGGTGCATCTTTGAATCCATTGCGCACCAGTTCAGAACCCTCAAATAGGAAATCTAATCTCTTTGGAGCCATCTATTCTGTAAGTTGCAGTAGACTTTCCAATCTCTCTATCGATTCATCACACAGGCAAAGAAGGGTAAGGAATAGTGTATTTTGTCTTACGCACACAACCTTTAATTTATAGTATTTTCTATTTTAGAAGGTGGAGAGGCGCGTACCTATTTATGATCACGAAGCAATCAATGACTATGATTGATCCCGACGCTTAGCTGCAAGAATAGACTTACTGGGAGCATGCGTTGAGTGAACTCGACTCACTTAATGCTCTCGATTCCTGTTGTCCTTTCAATGCACTCGATACCTGAGCACATCGACTCAACACACTCGATGCTTGATCCTATGTCAGCGCAATCGATGCCTGAACACTTAGTCCTTTTCTCTCTTACTTATCCTGCAGGAATTAAAGCTACCTGCAACAAACTAAAAACTATATGGAGAGCTGCTAAAGCTGGGATAAATTCAACATACCCAATTCAAATTTTAAGGTGCTGAATTTGGCTTCATCTAGTGACTTAGTGAAGATATCATCCACCTGCTTTTCTGTGGGTACAAATTCAAGACTGACATCTTCACTTTCTACATACTCTCTAATAAAAAGATATCTAATCTCTATGTGCTTAGTCCTACTATGAGAGACAAGATTTCTAGCAATAGAGATTGCACTTGTAGAATTATAAAATAATGTAGTGTTACGTAGCTTTAGGTTGTAGTCCTGAAGCTGATGCTGGATCCATAATAACTGTGCATAACAACTTTTTGCTGATATATACTCCGACTCAGCTGTTGATATTGTAACACTAGACTGCTTCTTGCTTCTCCATGATACAAGTCTTCCACCTAAGAATTGACGAGAGCCTGAAGTACTTTTCCTGTCCTCTCTACAACCTGCAAAATCTGCATCTGAGTACCCAGTTAGTTCAAAATCACTATTCCTAGGGTACCATAGGCCAATATCAGGTATGCCCTTAAGATATCTTAAAATTCTTTTAACTACAGAATAGTGAGACCCCCTAGGGCTAGCCTGGTATCTAGCACAAACACATATAACATAAATGATGTCTGGACTACTAGCAGTAAGATAAAGGAGGGAGCCAATGATGCCTCTATACATGGTTTTATCAACAGGTTTCCCTATTTCATCCTTGTCTATTGACACATTTGACCCCATGAGAGTTTTCATTGTCGAGGCACTCTCCATACCTAATTTGCTAATTAATTCCCTAGTGAACTTAGATTGAGAGATGAATAATAAATTCTCAGTCTGTCTTACCTGGAGGCCCAAGAAGAACTTAAGCTCACCCATACTGTTCATCTCAATCTTCCTTTGTATAAGTTTGGCAAACTTCTTGCTAAAGCTATCATCAGTAGACCCAAAAATAATGTCATATACATATATTTGGACTAGTATGATCTTGCCCATGGATTTCCTTAGGAATAGAGTCTTATATATCTTTCCCCTTGAGAATTTGCACGTAATGAGAAAGCTAGACATGGTTTCATACCAAGCCCTAGGGGCTTGCTTTAACCCATACAAAGCTTTCCTAAGTCTATAAACATGATCAAGAGAGTTAGGAACAACAAAACCTAATGACTGCTCAACATAGACTTCTTCCCTTAAGTCACCACTGAGGAAGGCTGACTTCACATCCATCTGGTATACTTTGAATCCCTTGTGGGCAGCATATATAAGAAATAGTCTGATGGTTTCTAGCCTAGCTACTGGGGTAAAGGATTGATAAAAATTAGTACATTCTTCTTATCTATAACCATTAGCCACTAGCCTAGCATTATTCTTAAGTGTAACACCATTTTCATCAAGCTTGTTCCTGTAGATCCACTTAGTTCTAATGATGTTATGTCCTCATAGTCTAGGAACTAGCTTCAAGACCTTACATCTCTTGAATTGGTTCTGTTCCTTTTGCATTGCCATAATCTAATGTTGGTCTATGTTGGCTTCTTCAAATCCCTTGGACTTATTTTAAGACAAAAATCTAGAGTACATAGATATGTTCAGGCTTTTGCTCTTTGTTGCGACCCCTTGGATGGCATCTCCAATTATCTAATGTCTGGGATAATCTTTCAGATGTCTAACTGCTGGAGGCAATCTCTCTTCAGCATCATTGGCTTTAATTTTTGGATCCTGCTGATCCACAACCACATCAAGTGTGCTTTGTCCTTCTTCAAGAACATACACATTACTGTCTTCATGTTTGGCAGCTGGAGGAGCATCCTTGATGGATAGATTGTCCATAACCTATTCTATACCTATAGGTCTAGATGAGGAGCTAGACCGCTCACTATTAATCATAAAAGCTTCATCAAAGACTATATTTACAGATTCTTCTACAACTTGATTTTTCAATTTGTAGATCATATATGACTTGCTCTAGTTATTGTACCCAACAAATATCCCCTCATATGATTTGACATCAAACTTAGTCAGATGTGACTTTTCATTATTGAGCACATAACATTAGCTTCCAAAGATCCTGAAATAGACAATGATTGGTTTTTTGCCATTCATTATCGCATAGGGAGTCTTCTTGTGATATTTGTTGATAGAAGCCCTATTGAGGACATGACATGCAGTATTAACTGCCTCAGTTCATAAATATTCTAGAAGGGATGTATCACTTAGAAGTGTCCTTCCAACTCTATGAGAGTTCTATTTTTCCTCACAATAATCCAATTTGCTGGGGTGTTCTTGGAGAAGAAAATTCTTGGTGAATCCCTTATTCTTCACAGAACATTGTCATGCCTTTAGATTGGAATTCAATGCCATGGTCACTCCTGATTTTGACCACAGTACTGTTTAATTCATTTTGAATTTGCATGACAAAGGTCCAGAAGATATCAAAGGTTTCAGACTTTTTCTTAAGAAAGAAAACCCACGCAAATCTAGAGAAGTCATCAACAACCACAAGGGTGTAGAATTTCCTACATAGACTATGAACAGACATAAGATCAAACAAGTCCATATACAGGAGGTATAAACACCTCACAGAGTCTTTGTCCCCAATGATCTTAAAAGAGGCTTTGGTCTGCTTCCCATTTTGACATGCAGAGCAAATGCCTTCTTTGGTGCATTTCATTTTGGGACCATTCTTGACTAGCTTTTTACTGAAGAGCTTACTTATAGTCTTATAGTTCAAGTGAGCTAGTCTCTTGTGCCATGTTACATAATATGAGACTTTCTTATTTGTAACTAGACATATATGAGAGTATTTACTTAAACATAAGAAGTTTAAACAATAAATATTTCCACTCCTAGTTCCTGTCAAGATGATCTTTTGGTCACTTGACCTCTTAATTTGATACTCATCCTTATGGAATACAATGACATAGCCAATAACACAAAGTTGGCTTATGCTTATCTGATTGTGTGGCAACCTTTCCACCTAAGACACTTTTGAGATTGTGACTATGCCATTGGTAATCATACCATAACCCTTTGTGACTCCTCTATCTAAACCACCAAAGATTACTTTAGGTCCATTCTTCACAGACGTGAAGTCTTTCAGGTTACTTCTTGTTCTAGACATATGACTGGAACAACCACTGTCCAAGTACCATATAAGAGTATGGGCACTTGGACTATCATACAAAATATAATTTATGTTATCTTAGGACCCTAACTTATATTGGGTCCATGGTGCATATTAGTCTGAAATTAAAATGTCTTCCTGCAGATTTTCTGATAGGAAGACTAGCACTTGCCCTAGACACAATTTGATTGTGTCAGCAATCTATGGCAAAGTGACCCACTCTACCATAACACCAACATTCATGGATATTGTATCTCCTCTTCTGAACTGCACTTGTGGTCATGCCAACAACAATTTGTTTAGAAGAGAGAGAAGCAGCCCTCTTCACATTTTTCTCAGTAAGGATCTGACTGAAGGTAAGTCTTTCAGTAGATAAATTTGGATTTCTCTGATTACTACCAACAACTGTCTTCTTTGTGGCAGATATGCTGTTTATAGCATTAGAGATGACCAAGTCAGACTTTCTGATAGAATTGCCTTTGATGTGTGAGTTCACTGGAAGAGCTTGACTATTGGCCATTGCCACATTCTTAAGTGAGGGGGCTGGGGTACCAAAGACAAATGGTCCATGATGGGCCATCTGAATTTCCTCATGCAGGGATTTAAAATCACTCATCACCTTTCCATATCTTCCACCATATCTGTGAACATTTTTGTTCACACTTGTGGATCTTCCATTCAACTAGTGACCATAGATTCTTTTTTGGTCATACCTGTTTGATGGTAACACTACTTTCTCAAAGGAGATGGGATGCTGAATTGGAGCTTTGCCTTTCCTTTTGTAATGGACAGCCCTAGGGTTCCCTTTGAATACCAAACCGTTCTTACCCCATTGAGTGAAGAAGGAGTCTATTATGGGTAGCACAATATTGGGCTTTGAATAAGTAGCCACAATCCTTTTCTCCCTTTGGAGCTTCTCTTCAAGATCCATGATGTTCTTATTCTTATTATTGATGATCCTAATCTGCATGATTGAGATGACCTTTAGTTGGCAGACCTCCCTTATTTTTGATCCAGCAAGGATGCTGACTCAGACTGCTGGGAAGCAACTAGCTATAGGGAGATAATTTCCTCAACATGTTTCTTGGCCAACTTCTTGCTTCTCTTCAAAGCATCCAGAAGGGCACCATACTTGTCAATCAATTGATTGAAATCTTTCTCAGATTCTGACCCATATTCATCACAGGATGCTGAGGCATCAGAATTTGGACTAGTCTCGTAGTCTAAATCAGAAGAAGAGCTAGACAGTGAATATACCTTATCTAGACTAGGCTGATCCTAGCTGGATTCTTTATCTGTCATGGCCATGAGACCATAACTTCTATAGACATCTTCATCCTCCTCAGTGTCACTGTCTGAATGTGACAGAGAGGCCCTAATTCCTATCCTTACTGTAGGATAATATTTTTCTTCATCAGCAATAACATCAAACAACCCAATATAGGCTTCTTATTCTTTTTTAGAATCTGAATAGGATGAGTCACTCTGACTCCAGCTCTTTTCATTCTTGGCAATGAAGTTCTTTTCCTTCTTTCCCTTATGTTAGTGGTGCTTTTCTCTCCAGTCTCCTTTCTGTTGACATGACAATCAACTATTACTTGTCCTGGCTTGCTGTAACAATAAGAAATAATTTTAGAAGAAAACTATTTACTGGGTTTAGAATTGTACCTGTCTCCTTTGGAGAACTTCTTATCAGGCTGATGGTGATCCTTATTGTGATGAGAGGAGGAGGATGGTCTGTTCCTCCACTGTTTCATCTTCATTATCTTCTAAAATTGTCAAGAGAAGGCAACAAACTCTCCATCAGACATGTTGCTATCTGAGGAGCTTGGTTCAATGTTATCTGAGTCAGTAGCCCTCCTTGGAGGAGAGGCAATCATCTCCTAGTTCTTCTTGGAGCCCTCAGACTTCAAGGCCACTACCTTCTCCTTGGCTTGTGATCTACTGATAGTATCCTCCTCCTTTTTGGCACATAGCTGCATCTCATAGGAGAGCATACATGTACCAGGTCTATAATGGCTTGCCCTACTATGCTTTAAATGACTAGCAAATGACACTTGGATCGACTTTCGACAAGGAGCATGAGAGCACTTTATTTGAGACTAACTTAGGTGGAACATCTCAACTCCTATTATCCCAAACTAAGGCTCAACCTATCAAATCATTGACCATCAGGGCAAGACCCGTGCTTAAAATAGTAAATTGCAGAAATAAAAGTGCGGTAATAAAAGCTTCTGTTAGTATAAGCCACATAATTGAAATGCTATAAAGAAATAGGACCAGTAGGACACTGGAGTAGTACTGAACTAAAAAAAACTAAAAATACGTACTGAAAGGAACTAGACTAGTATAAGACTAGAATAGTACTAAAAAGAAATGAACTGAAAGTAAATTAGCGGGACCAGTATGAGACTGAAGTACTGAAAAGGAAGTACTGAACTGAAATAAAGGAACTGGACCAGTACGAGACTGGAATAAATCATAAAGAAAATGGTTAGTAGTCCAATCAATCCATTCAGGAGGCTTCAGTTCCATCTCCATTCCTAGGAGGCAAGTTCAGTTCTATCTCCATTCTCATGAGTCATGTTCAGTTCTATCTCTGTTTTTAGGAGGCATGTTCAGTTCTATCTTTATTCTCAGGAGGCATGTTCAGTTTCATCTCCATTTTCAGGAGGCATATTCAGTTTCATTTCATCTTTTAGGAGGCTTCTTTGTGTTCCACCCATTATCAAGGTTCAATAATAATTCAGTTGCGCCTTTCGATCACAGCTTACTCAGATCATGAGGCTTATTATGAATTACAACTTTATTATTCATCGGAGAATAAATATCAACTCGAACGCTTATGTCAGATCGAATCCAAGAATCTCGTCAAAGAGCACATTCTTTCTTGAATTTCAACATCGAAAATTGTTTCCAACACATGAGGGAAATTATTTACCAGAAACAAGGTTGGGGATTATTTTACTCGAAGCTCGTACTTTTATCTTCTGAGTCCACCCAAAATGCCAATTTTCACGCCGTACAAGTGATGATCCTACAGTTTCAGGGTGAATATTACGGCTGCCAACTCCAAGTCATGGACTGGATTGTTTCTCTCATGCACCTTCAGCTGGAGACAACCATAAGATATAACCTTCTCAAACTATAGAATTGCACAGCCTAAGCCGGTCCTCGAGGCATCACTATAGATCTCATATCCTTCTGCACCACATGACGAACACAAAATAGGATCCATGATCAGACGACTCCTCAAAATCTCGTGCACACTCTGCCATCCAAACGAACTTCTGATCCTTCTTGGTCAACATAGTGAGCGGTAGAGCTATCTAGGAAAAGTTCTCTACAAAGAGACTATAGTATCCAGCAAGTCCAAAAAACTCCCAACTTCCGCCATAGTACTCAAAATAGGCTACTCTTATATTGCAACTATCTTCATCGGATCCACTGCGATACCCACTCTAAAAGTGTCTAGTTGTCTACCTAATTCACCTAGAGGGGGTGAATAGGTGAGTTATGCGTCTTTTTGCAAAATAAAAAATGATAATGACAAACACACAGAAGCACAACACAAACATAAGGATGTTGGGTACATTGGAAAATGTGTACCAGATTTGGAGAAGCCTAACATAGCTCAATGATATTCATCAAGGTGTATTTGATGTTGTTTTGAGTTTATATGTGCAGGTTAAGAATATGCAAGAAAAGTTTCTAAGTCCATAAGTCGACACCAGAAGAAGCTGTGTCGACACTTGTGAAGACTTGTGTCGACACTTGAGAAAAGCTGTGTCAACACCTGGAGTCAATTGTGTCGACACTTGGAAAAACTGTGTCGACACACAGAAAGTTCAGTCGACATCAACTGTGTCGACACACAGGACTTGTGTCAACACACACACACAAGAATTTCTTCTAAGTCAATTATGTCAAGACAAGAAGTAACTGTGTCGACACACAAGACTTGTGTCGACACAGTCTTATAGAAGCTATGTCATGAAGCAGTGTCGACACCATGAGAGATGTGTCGACACCACCAAGGATTGTGTCGACACTTAATCTACTTGTGTCGATATATGTGAAGTTCAGACTCGACATTTTGCTGACAGAGACAAAGTTTCAAGAAGTGATTGGAAGACTTGACAGCTGCCATAACCAACAAGTCTACTGCAACTGTCAGATCTGTCAGAAATTAGTTAGCAACCGGATTAACCGGTAACCTTAGATGAAGTCTATATAAAGACAGATTCTATCAACAGTACAGTAATGAAGTAGAACGAAAAAGACGAAGTACACAAATTATAATTACTACAAAAGATCCAACATACACAAGAAAATCTAGTCAGAGATTTCAAGTGGATCTAAGTGAAGAATTTCAAAGTATCTTCAGAAGAATTTGTAGAGAGAGAGCTACAACAATTTAAGTGAAGAAAGAGACTATCATCAACTAGTCTCTTAAGAGCAGTTCCTGAACTAATCTGCAAAGAAGAATTCAGATCAATTTCTGGATTTTAAGAAGGAAGCTGATTGAAGATCATCTTCAAGAAATTCAACCTTATTGTGTTCAGATTCAAGAAGCTTTGAAGAAAGCCAAAGACAAGTGGATTTCTGTGAAATCAGATTCTTCAAGAACTGATCAAGAAAACTTTCTACCCACTCTCTCTCAACTTGGGTGAAAGTTAAAACTTATTTTTATCATTTTTTCTGTAAGATCATTATTAATCTGAGTTGTAAGCCTAATTTATAAAGGATGAGGTAGGGCTGAGTGCCTGAGGTAGGAGATTTACATCTCTGAGTTGTAGGCCTTGGGAAGGATGAGGTAGGGCTGTGTGCATGAGGTAGGAGATCTGATTCTCTGAGTTGTAGGCCTGGGTGAAGGCTGATGCAAGGCTTAATTTCCTGAGTTGTAGGAGTGTGGACTCACTCTGAGTTGTAGGAACCTTGACTGGGTTCTGAGCTGTAAGATCTGTAGATATGAGAAGGAAGGAAGAAGTTAGGCCGAATGAGCACACTGCTAGATAAGCAAAGGGGGAAAGTGGATGTACCCATCATTTGGGGAACCACTATAAAACTGTGTACCATCTGTGATTGTGTGTGATTGTGTGATTTCTATGATGTGGTACCAGTAGATATGTTTGATTCTTTGTGATTAACTGAATTAATATTCTGCCTTAGAATAAAAAGGAATTGTACCTATTCAGCCCCCCTCTAGGTGTTTAGGTTATCTTGAAACCAATTCTTTCAAGTGGTATCAAAGCGAGGTTACTCAAAGATAGACTTAACAGTCTGAGTAAGATCTGTGAGGCAGAATAAATTAGAACAGATGGGTTCAGGAGAAAATCATAAGGAACTTGGTTCCATGAAGTTGCCCATATGCAGGAAAAAGATCTTTGGAATATGGAAAGAAAGGGTCAGATTGTTTATAGAAGCATCTGATCCAAGAATATATATATAACTGTTAAGGAAGGGCCTTATAGTCTAATGAAAGTCTTAGTTCTTGATGCTAATCAGAGGACACCAAAAGATTTTTCAGAAATGACTAAGGATGAGATTATCTTGGCTACTATGGACAAAAGAGCTCAGAATATTATAGTGAGTGCCATAGATGACTCAACATTTCAAAATCTGATTCACTGTAAAACCACCAAGGAGATGTGCGACACATTGACAGTCTACATGGAGGGATCAGAAGAAGTTAGACAAGATAGAAAGTCAATGCTTAATCAGGAATATGAGAGCTTCAGACAAAGCAAATCAGACAGCATCACTGAGTGTTATAAGAAGTTCTTCAGAATTGTGAATGAACTAATGTCATATGGAAGAGTCTTTAGTACATATGAGTTGAATGATAAATTCCTTAGATCTCTGACTAAGGATTGAGACACCAAGATCTGTGCCATCAAGGAAGTGGCCAGACTGGCAGAAATCTCTCCTCCAACACTATTTGGCAAATTGCTTTCTTATGAAATGCAGCTCATGGCCAGAAAGGAGGAAGAGAAAAGTACAAAAGTTGACTATAGAGAAAAGTTAGTGGCTTTCAAGGCAGAAGCCACAAGAAAGGACAGGAGGATGTCTCCATCTCCTTCTAAGAAAGCTGCAGAAGTGATCTCTGAAAGTTCTGATAGTCACACCTCAAACAGCAATCATTCTTATGAGGCCTTTGCTGTATTCACAAGGCAGTTTCAGAAATTTTTGAAGAAGAAGCAGTGGAGAACTAAGCCATCCTCCTCTCAGTCCAAGGATGAATATTACCAGAAAATAAAGTCATCTAGAAAGGACAAGAGTAGGTCAAAACCTAGCAAATCAACAACTACAAAGTTTGTGTGCTATTGCTGCAACAAACCTGAACATGTAGTAGCTGATTGTCCAGACAAAATAAAGGAATCTGCAGATAAGAAGAAGTCTCAGTATAAGAACAAGAAGGAGAAATCCCTTATAGCAAAGAAAGAGAAAAGCTGGACAGATCCATCATCTTCAGATTCTGAATCTGTTGCTGAAGCTTATATTGGTCTTTTTGCAACAAAAGAAGAGACTGAGTTCTTGCAACTACTGGACTCAATAATTGGAACTGAAGATCATCAGTGTAAAGGGATGATGACCCTGACTGATGAAGATCACTGCCAGGATCAGCCTGGTCCAAGTAAGGTAAAAAGTTTATCTGAAGATTCTGATTATTACACTAGCTCAGAATCAGAAGCATCTGCATCAAGAGATGCGGATGGATCTGAATCTGAAGGAGATATTCATCAACTTATAGATGAATATGGTGATTTGCTGCAGGAATTTAAGAGATGCAAAAACCTGACTAAAATTCAGGCTAAGGAAATTGCAGCTCTTAAGTTGGCTGCATCTGATTCAGAAAAGCTGCTGGATCAGAAGATGAATGCGATTGTCAAGCTGAAAAACATAACTGTTATTCAGATGGGAACAATCACATTCAAGAGTGATCAAATCAAAAGTCTGGAAGTCAGACTTCAGAAGGAAAAAGATCTAATGGCTAATTTCTCTAAGCCAAAATCTGTCCTACCCTTACTTGATGACTTTGTGTCTCAAAAGAGTAAGTCATGATTGGGTTTTAAGGAAAATACTAGGGCAGCTAATTTCAACAGAAAAAGAAAAGACCCAGTTAAGCCACTTGTCTTTAATCCCCCTATTGCTCTCAGAAAAGTGCAACAGCCTACCAATAGTAATGATCATGATATCATACATGGTCATTTTAAGCCTGACATTCTGAATGATAAGTGGTATCCAACACTCAAGCAAAGAAACATTGTACCTACAGCATTAAGAACAGCGGACAGCAAAGCTATTAAAACTATACCTAAAAAGAGGTATAATAGATATGAGTGCTGGTGTTGTGGCAAGGTGGGACACTTTGCCATTGACTGCTGGTATAACACTAGTGTCAGGATGAATGCCAGTTTACCTGGAAGAAGGGCTGCTACAAATTATGCTAAATTTCAGTCTAACCAGAACCAAGGACCCAATAATAATTTGGGTTCTAAGGATAAGTAATTATTTGTTGTAGATAAGTCCAAGTGGCCATGCCCCTTTATGGTACTTGGACAGTGGATGTTCCAGACATATGACTGGAACAAGAGGATTACTGAAGGACTACTCACCCATATTGAATGGACCTAAAGTAATATTTGGTGGTTCTGAAAAAGGAGTCATCAAAGGGTTTGGTAACATTTCTAACAGCTCAATTACTATCACTCAAGTGGCTTATGTGAAGGGTTTGAAACATAACTTGATAAGCATAAGTCAACTGAGTGATCTTGGATATGACATTTCATTCATTAAGAATGGTTGTCATATTAAAAGGTCAAGTGATCAGAAGATCATGTTGACTGGTTATAGGAAAGGAAATGTGTATTGCCTAAACTTTGTGAATGAGAATAAAGATTCTCCTATTTGTCTGGTAGTTGATGAGAAAGCCTCTTATTATGTCAAATGGCACAAAAGGCTAGCTCATCTAAACTACAAGACTATTGGTCAACTCTTCAATAAAGAGTTAGTGAGTAATGGTCCTCAAGTTAAGTGCATTAAGGATGGAATATGCTCAGCTTGTCAAAAAGGCAAGCAGACCAGATCCTCCTTTCATAGCCTAGAAACCAAAGACTCAGTGAGGTGTTTATACCTCTTGCATATGGATTTATTTGGTCCAATGCCAGTTCAGAGCCTAGGTAGGAAAGTCTACACATTTGTGGTTGTAGATGACTATTCTAGATTTTCATGGGTTTTCTTTCTGAGGCAGAAATCTGAAACCCCAACTATTTTCTGCAACTTTGTTAAGCAAATTCAGAATGAACTAAACAATTCAGTGGTCAAAATCAGAAGTGACCATGGAACTGAATTTCAATCTGAAAATATGACAAAGTTGTGTGAAGAATTTGGGATTCATCAGGAATTCTCCTCACCTAGAACTCCTCAGCAAAATGGAATTGCTGAAAGAAAGAATAGGACTCTCATTGAGGCAGGTAGAACTCTATTAAGTGACACTTCTCTCCCAGAATATTTCTGGGCTGAGGCAGTAAACACTGCATATCATGTGCTCAATAGGGCTTCTATCACTAAGAGCCACAAAAAGACACCCTGTGAGGTTATGAAAGACAGAAAACCAAACTTATCCTATTTTAGGATTTTTGGTTGCAAGTGCTATGTGCTTAACAATGGCAAGTCTTACTTGACAAAGTTTGCTGCCAAATCCCAAGATGAGATATTTGTTGGGTACAACAATAATAGTAAAGCTTATAAAGTTTATAACTTGACTACACAAGTTGTAGAAGAGTCTGTTCATATTATATTTGATGAATCAAGACTTATTAACAGTGAGTTGCCTAGTAGTTCTTGTAGCTCTACAGGTATAAAAGAGAAGATGGACATGCTGACTATCAAAGAAGATCAAACTGCTAGGCTGGATGAAGATAAAGATGCTTGCTGTCCAGGGGAAACAAGTCTCTCTGGATGAAGAAGAAAATGAAGTACAGCAGAATGAAGAAAATGGAGAAAGTCAAACTGTAGACAGACTTCCTCCAGCAGTTAGACATTTAAAGGATCATCATGTACACCAAATTATTGGTGATCCTAGACAACGGGTTCAAACTAGAAGCAGGAGCTTGAACACTGTACTATGCTCAAGCTTCTTGTCTCAACAGGAACCTAAAAGATTTGAAGAAGCTATACAAGACACACACTGGATAGATGCTATGCAGGAGGAGTTGAATCAATTCAGGAGATACAAGGTCTGGAAGTTAGTTCCTAAACCAAAAGACCACAATGTCATAGGGACTAAGTGGATCTTCAGGAACAAGCTAGATGAGAGTGGGATCATAATTAAGAACAAGGCAAAGCTGGTTGCCAAAGGATACAGGCAGGAAGAGGGCATAGACTTTGATCAAACATTTGCCCTTGTGGCAAGGTTGGAAGCAATAAGGCTATTCCTAGCCTATGCAGCCTATCAGGGTTTCAAAGTGTTCCAAATGGATATTAAGTTAACATTCCTAAATAGAGACTTAAAGGAGGAAGTCTATGTAGAACAACCATCAGGTTTTATTGATCCACTCTATCCTAATTATGTGTACAGGCTTAGGAAAGCCATATATGGTTTGAAACAAGCCCCAAGGGCTTGGTATGAAATCTTGTCTACTTTCCTCATTGAGAATAATTTCTCAAGGGGGAAAATAGACAAAACTCTATTCTTTAGGGAATCCAAAGGGAAGATAATTCTAGTCCAGATATATGTTGATGACATAATATTTGGTTCTACTGAAAATAACCTTTGTAGGAAGTTTGCTAAACTTATGCAAGGGAAGTTTGAGATGAGCAACATAGGAGAACTTAAGTTCTTCTTGGGACTCCAAGTAAGACAGACTGATGATGGCCTGTCCATATCCCAGTCTAAGTTCACCCAGGAGTTAATTTAAAAGTATGGTATGGAGTCATCCACTACCATGAGAACTCCAATGGGGACAAGTATGCCTTTAAGCAAATATGATACAGGAAAACCTGTAGATGAGTCTTTGTATAGAGGGATAGTTGGCTTCCTCCTTTATCTGACTGTTAGTAGACCTGACATCATGTATGCTACATGTCTCTGTGCTAGGTACCAATCCTGCCCAAAAGAATCTCATTATACTGCTGTTAAGAGGATTTTGAGATATCTTAAGGTCACACCTAATCTAGGCCTTTGGTACCCTAAGAATAGAGATTTTCTACTGACTGGATATTCAGATGCAGACTTTGTAGGATGCAAAGAAGATAGGAAAAGCACAACTGGCACCTGTCAATTTCTAGGAGGAAGATTGGTGTCATGGAGCTGAAAGAAGCAGACTAGTGTGACAATCTTCACAGCTGAGTCTGAGTATGTAGCTGCATGGAGCTGCTGTGCACAGCTGTTGTGGATACAACATCAGCTTAAAGATTATGGTATCCAGGTAAGTAGAACCCCTTTATTCTATGATTCTACAAGTGCTATTTCTATTGCTTATAATCCTGTTTCTCATAGTAGAACAAAACATATAGAAATAAGATATCATTTTCTTAGGGATCATGTAGAAAAAGAGGATATATGTTTAGAATTTGTCAATACAAGTTTTCAAATTGCTGATATGTTCACTAAGCCATTGGATGAAACTAAATTCAATAATTTTAAAATTAAATCAGGTATGCTGAACATAAAATAGATTGACAAATTTGTCTAAGTACTTTTGTGTCGACACAAAAAGAGGTATATGTCGACACAGAGAAGTTGTGTCGACACATCTATAAAATTGGTGTCGACACTTCAGAGGAGTTGTGTCGACACTTCAGAGAAGTTGTGTCGACACTTAGAAATAGAGTCGACACAGAATTTTTGTTGAATTAATAAGTATGTCTGTGTCAACACATCATCAATTGGTGTCGACACATAGGAGTCAACACTTCTGTCGAGACATTAGCAGACTGTGTCGACACCATCTCAACAGTGTCGACACACTAAGTAAATTTTGACGCGCCTTTTTACCTTCAATGTTCAGACACATATAAATATGTCAAGAACAAATCCTGTCGATACGCTCTCCAGATTTTTGTTGAGACTAGATTCTTCTGTTGACAAGCTGTCTCTTCTCCATTCAAGATTTCTCACCATCCCAATGGTGCCGAAACTTGACGAAAACGTGAACGAGGGATATGAACTGGTACGGAATGCCTTTGACGATGCTGAACCAGCGATTAAAGCTGTGATGGCTCTAATTGCAGAAAATGGGTTGGAGTATTTGACATCAAAACCTACAAAGATATGGAAGAAGGAAATCATTGAGTTCTATGGAGCTGCAACTCAGGATTCAACTGTACTAAAAATTAGGTCTTCAGTCCAGGGTAATAAAATCAAACTCACCATGAAAAGCATACGAAAAACTCTTCATCTGCCCAAAACTCAAGAAGACGAAGAAGTTACATCTTCCAAGACCAGGGAAGCACTCTAATGGTGTGGATTAGATTCCACCATAAAAATTAGATCATCCATGAATAGAAAAGGAGTGAATGTACAAGGAAAATTCCTTTCTGAAGTTGTTGGCAAAGTAATCTTATGTAAATTAGGTGGACATGATAGGGTCTCAGCGTACATCTTCAGCCTCATGACCAGGATCATCTATAAAATCAACACCAATTGGTCTGCAGTCATATATGAGAAGATTAGAGAAAGCATCAAGAAACCTAATATGGGAAGGATATTAAGTTTATACTTGGCTGGAACAATTCCAGAAGTGATGCAACAGGTTGCTGGATCCAAGATCAAGCACACGAGGAGAATGGATCTAAGGATAATCTCTAGATGGGATAGAGTGCTGGTAAAAGACATGGTTGATGAAGAGAGGCCAGAGAATACTGAGAAATCACCTGCTCAAGACATTAGACATGATGATCAGATGCAGGGGAGCCTCGTCTTGAGGAAGAGCCAACACACTTAGAAAGTGAAATGGCTAATCAAACTATTCTTGAGGTAATCCAAGAAGTTAATCAAACAATTTTCAATAATGAAGATGAAACACTAACTGTGCCCTTGATTGATGTTGACCAGAACACTCAACTCAACAATCAAGCACAAGATGTTATCATGGAAGATACATCTCCAGCTGCTGATGCTCTAGAGTTAAGAGTGCCTCCAGTCCAAAATCAACAAAAGTTTACCCTTGAAGAGTTGTTCCCTGATATAGAGCAAGTCAGAACTGAGGGGGAGCAAGCTGGAATTGAGGGGGAGCAAAATAGGACTGAAAAGGAACTGCCTTCTAGTCCTCATGAAAGAGTTGATATAACAAGTACCTCAGCTTCTGAAGATGAAGCAGAAACTCAAGCAAAGAAGAGAAAGCTGATGGTTTTTAAAAGAAGAAGCCAAAGCTATAAAAAGGCATTGCAAACTGCTCCACAACTAGTACCTTTGCAAGTAAAATTAGATGAACAAAGAATAGCCATGAAAAAGTATATGGATGAGAGCCATAAAGATTTGCAATTCTCCTTGGCTCAAGATATAAAATCAATTAGATTTGAGGTAAACCAGTATAAAAAGGAGATGACAGATTGCTTTCACAAAGGAGGTAATGCTGTGGTTTTCCTAGCAAAACAACAAGAAGGAATAAAGACTAAAGTTGATGATATAATAGTTAAGCAAGGCTATGTCCTAGAAAATCAACTGAGGATGAATGATAATCTTACTGAATCACATAATATGATTGTTACAGAATTAAAGAATACTGCACTGCACTGACTGAGGCAATGGCTAAAGGCAAATCAGAGTTTGATAAGAAACTTCAAGAAGATTTAGCCACTTTTCAATCTGCACTTCAAGCCTCTCAGAAGATTATATTTGCTCAGCTTCTAAAGTTTAAAGCCTATTATACAGAGGGAACAAATTATCTGGATACTCAAATCAGGTTCCAAAAGAATGATCTCAGGGATCATATTGAGAGAGAAGTCATAAAGGGGGAGAGGTTGATAGTCAATGCTAGCTCAGAGCATGCCAAATGGATAACAAATGCTGTTAGTGCAACTCTGGGATATTCACCCCTATGTGATGATGACAACACAACTGAGTCAGGAATTCAAGCTGCCGGACATGAAGGGGGTCAGCAGGAAGTAGCTCAAATCATCTATCCCCCTTCTAACTTTGAAGAAATTTAACACCTGGTTCATCAGATGTACAACCCTCCAGAGGGTACTAAAAATATTATCATTGAGAAAGTAGAAATGTCAGAGGCAGCTTTGCATAAAGAGCAAGAGGCTTAACTCTCAAAGAAAAGATTTAGAGAACAGGTTGAGTTGAAGCCTGATTTTGAACAATGGAGTCCTACTTCCAGGAATATTATATTGACTGCCTGGAAAGTTGTGAAGGACAAGACCCATGAAAGGGGTAAATGGTACACTGAGCAAGAATGGAACAAGTATGAAGCCAGGTAGGAAGCCATTCTTCAATATAAAAGGAAAGCAAAAGCTGAGAAGTTACCTGCTAATGCTCTAAAGCCTAGTAAGTACTTCCCAAAGCCTTTTCATTATTTTAAAAGACAAAAGATAAGGGCTGAAGAACAGAAAAGGAAAGATCTGAAAGGGAAGAAACCTGCTGATGATACTGACCCTACTGTGCAGGCTCAGATCAAACCAGGAAAAGGCATAGTCATCAAGGAGGCAGATCAGCCTTAGAATAGATTAACTAGATTTTACAACAATGTAATCTTTAGTTGTTATAAAAATCTATGTAAACTGATTGTTGAAAAACTTTTGATAGTTTAAACAAAACAATGATTCATGCTCACTGTGTTTGCATCATTCTGTAATGACATATTATGCATGTTTTGTTTATATGTTACCCTGTCATGTAATGTTTATATACATCATAATGTGTGTTTATTATAAATGGTGTATATCATTGACTAAGGGTTATGACTTCTCCAAATAGGGGGAGATTGTTGGGTATATTGGAAAATGTGTACCAGATTTAGAGAAGCCTAACATAGCTCAATGATATTCATCAAGGTGTATTTGATGTTGTTTTGAGTTTATATGTGCAGGTTAAGAATATGCAGGAAAAGTTTCTAAGTCCATGAGTCGACACTAGAAGAAGCTGTGTCGACACTTGTGAAGACTTGTGTCGACACTTGAGAAAAGCTGTGTCGACACTTGGAGTCAATTGTGTCGACACTTGGAAAAACTGTGTAGACACACAAGACTTGTGTCGACATACAGAAAGTTCAGTCGACATCAACTGTGTCGACACACAGGACATGTGTCGACACACACACCAGAATTTATTCTAAGTCAATTGTGTCAAGACAAGAAGTAACTGTGTCGACACACAGGACTTGTGTCGACACAGTCTTACAGAAGCTATGTCATAAAGCAGTGTCGACACCATGAGAGCTGTGTCGACACCACCAAGGATTGTGTCGACACTTAATCTACTTGTGTCGACACATGTGAAGTTCAGACTTGACATTTTGTTGACAGTGACAAAGTTTCAAGAAGTGACTGGAAGACTTGACACCTGCCATAACCAACAAGTCTACTGCAACTGTCAGATCTGTCAGAAATTAGTTAGCAGCCAGATCAACCAGTGACCTTAGATGAAGTCTATATAAAGACAGATTCTATCAACAAAACAGTAATGAAGTAGAACGAAAAAGACGAAGTACACAAATTACAATTACAATAGAAGATCCAACATACACAAGAAAATCTAGTCAGAGATTTCAAGTGGATCTAAGTGAAGAATTTCAAAGTATCTTCAGAAGAATTTGTAGAGAGAGAGAGAGAGCTCCAACAATTCAAGTGAAGAAAGAGACTATCATCAACTAGTCTCTTAATAGCAGATCCTGAACTAATCTACAAAGAAGAATTCAGATCAATTTCTGGATTTTAAGAAGGAAGCTGATTGAAGAAAGCCAAAGACAGGTGGATTTCTGTGAAATCAGATTCTTCAAGAACTGATCAAGAAAACTTTCTACCCATTCTCTCTCAACTTGGGTGAAAGATAAAACTTATTTTTATCATTTTTTCTATAAGATCATTATTGATCTGAGTTGTAAGCCTAATTTATAAAGGCTGAGGTAGGGCTGAGTGCCTGAGGTAGGAGATTTACATCTCTGAGTTGTAGGCCTTGGGAAGGCTGAGGTAGGGCTGTGTGCCTGAGGTAGGAGATCTGATTCTCTGAGTTGTATGCCTGGGTGAAGGCTGAGGTAGGGCTTAATTACCTGAGTTGTAGGAGTGTGGACTCACTCTGAGTTGTAGGAACCTTGACTGGGTTCTGAGCTGTAAGATCTATAGATCTGAGAAGAAAGGAAGAAGTTAGGCCGAATCTAGCACACTGCTAGATAGGAGAAGGGGGAAAGTGGATGTACCCATCATTTGGGGAACCACTATAAAACTGTGTGCCATCTGTGATTGTGTGTGATTTCTGTGATGTGGTAGTAGTAGATCTGTTTGATTCTATGTGACTAACTGAATTAATATTCTGCCTTAGAATAAAAAGGAATTGTATATATTCACCCCCATCTAGGTGTTTAGGTTATCTTGAAAACAATTCTTTCAAAGGATTTATAGTGGTTCCCCAAAATGGGTACGCCCACTATCCCACCTCGCCTATCTAGCACTTCTGGCTAGACTCAGCTACTTCCCCAAAACTCAGATTATCACAATCATACACCTCAGAGCCACAACTCCTACAACTCGAAGACAACTTTCCTATAACTCAGATACCAACCTATCCTACAACACGGAGTACAACCTCTCCTATAACACGGAGAACAACCTCTCCTACAACTCGATCCAATAAATAAGGATCTACAAACTCGGAAGTAGAAACTTCCTACAATAAGGAAAAAAATTATACATGTTTCTATATTGAATAGCAATCTTATTCTTCATATCTGAATGGATTCAATCTTCTTCCTTCTTGGAGAATATATCTTGAAATGAAGGTTGGAGAAGAAGACTTGAAAACTTGAAAACCTTGATCTAAAACCTTAGGAATCCAACTAGATAAAGAACACCTTTGAAGAATCTGAAAGCAATGATACTGTTGAATTTTTCTTGTTAGGAATCACCCATCGTGAACCTTGAAGTCATCGGGTTGAAATTTTCTGAGCACAGTTGATTGAGAAAGAAAAATCTCAGTCGTTTCACGATTTTGAAAATTAGGTCTTGAGAGATTAAAAATTCTTGTAATACTTAATGTTCAAAATGGAATCCTTGGTATTTATAAGATTCATCTGCAACAGCTAGAAATATTCTTCCAAAACGAGCACCACATGTACTGTACATGGCCGTCACTTGAAATAGAACCCGTCAGGAAAATCGATCCAAAAAATCGTTAAGTCCATTCGTCAAAATGACTCATGTCATTCTAAAAACACTCGATGAATTGGTTAACCACTTGATGAATTCGATGAGAGCATTCAACAAATTATACGAGATCATTTGACAAATTACACAAGATCATTCGACGAATTTTCCTTGGTCAAAAATGGGACAAGAAGAAAATTTTCTGTTAACAGTCACTGGACTTCTCAAGAATACTTGATGAATTCCCCGAGTGTTCATGTTACATCTCGATGAATAACATGAGACTTCACGTGAATACTCGAAAAATTTTACTTAGCTATTTTTTAAGAAGTTTTAAGAAACCATCATAAATTTCTTGAGTAAACTTGATGAATTACATGAGTATTCACGTGATGTCTCGATGAATGACACAATACTTCATGTGTATACTCGACGAATTTTATTTAGAAAATTTTTTTGACTCTTTCTAAAATCAGCAACCATCTTTTTCCTTAATTCCTATGCACTTAAAAATGAAGTATACCCCAATAGACAGATTACATATGAGTCAATACCATCTCCTACACAATGAGGGATTACATTACCTAGTCTTGTGTTACATGACTCATTATAATCTGACAATGGTGTGTACTTGGCAATTAAATCCTGTAAGCACATAACATGAAAGCATCATCAAATACAACTCAATTTATCTTAGCTCAAGTGGGACTTCTTCAAATCAGGATTATTGTTGAAATGATACCCAACACAGTCCACTAACAATGTGACCAAGGAACGCCATTGATGATAGACAAAAGTCAAATTTTGACAACTTGGCATACAACTTACTCTTCTTCGAGATCTCCATAACAATCCAAAAGTGATTTGCATGGTCTTCCACCGACTGAGAGTATACCAGGATATCTTCAATAAAGACTATCACAAACTTGTCCAAATGCTCTCTGAAAGTTCTATTCATCAAGTCCATGAACCTTGATGGCACATTCGTTAGCCTAAATGGTATAATGGTAAACTCATAGTGTCTATAACAAGTATTGAATGTTGTCTTGGGAATATCACTTTTCTTAATCCTCAACTGATAGTACCCGAATTTCAAATCTAGCTTCAAATACACATTTGACCCAACTAATTGATCAAACAAGCTATACAAGCAATGCATAAGGTATAAAGTATATAAAGCAATAAATCTATATACTAACTTATACTTGTCACCACATCACTCTATTTAATAGCCTCATGTTGGCCAAGATTAAACACTCCAGGATGAGCTGGATCATAATAGGATGCATTTGACTCCACTACCTTCCCCTTTTCAGCATAAGATGCTCCCGTCTTTTTCTCAGTCTTTTAATCACCACTGCGATATTGTTTGGCATAGTGTCACACCTTACCACAATTATAACAAGTGAGTGGACCTCGCCTAGTAGTTGATCCAGAAAATGCAAAGGGAGCTAACCCAAAATACCTAGACATCTTATTCCAACTTCCTTGCTTAGACCTTGCAGTGCTCAATACCTTAAAATCTGGCATTTTCACCTCTAATTCCTTTTAACTTTAGACTCTTTTCAAATACTGCTCTAGGGATTGGGCAATATTCACCAACATCAGAAAGCCCCGTGTCATCGGACCTGAGAGAAGTAACATCAGATCATCCCGCATATCTCCCTGTGCTATAGAACCGATTGGTAATTCGCTCCTCATTAGTCAAAGTAGTGCCCGTATATTGCCCCAATTTAGTGAACTTATGCAAGTAGTCATCAATAAGACTCACACCCTAAGTCAACCTATGGAACTAATTCTCCATCATAATCATCTAATCAGATGGGAGATACCTCACCAGAAAAAGTCTCGAAAACTCCTCCATTAAGACCTCAGTTAGTTTCCTTCTAGCAAATCGATGTAGTCCCAACTCAACCCACCAAAGCCTTACCTCTCCATCCAACATGAAAGAAGCTAAGGTAACTTTTCGCCCTTCCTCCATCTTCGTTGTCATCAAGGTTCTCTTTATTATTGAGAGCCAATCTTTGGTTTGAGTGGGGGATCCGGTTCCCTCAAACATTGGAAGTTGGAAGCTCAAAAAATGCTTCAATTATTTATCTGTTGCTCGCCGCACTGCCAAAGGCTCATCAGGCACTTGCCTCATAGCCACAGGCTAAACTACTCCAACCTGCATTGGGGAAATCGTAGGGGTAGGAGGTTGTACTTGCCCGTCTGATTGCGAATTGATTAGTATGACCACATCTTCAACAACTAATCATATTTCTTTAGCAGAAGGAGGAGGTGTAGGCACAACAGTTGGTGCACTACTTTCTACCAAGCGCTATGGCTGAGACTACCCCGCATCTCTTCTAGCAACCTATAATTGAGAATTACACAATTATGCGACTAGTCAAATTGCAAAACAGAAATCATAGGAACATGCAGGTTCCTTAAACATGTGTATTTTCATTCCTAAGTGGACATTCATGAGTTCTTTCACGTTGTAACGGTAATGCACATACCATGCTCATCACTCCTTATAAGAATTCGACCACAAATTCAAATAAGAAAGACTGGCACCCGAATCTGAAACCAAATTATAACACCTCCATCCATCACAAAAAATATAACAGAAGGTTTGGTCGGGGCCCCATGCCATATTCTACGAATAGTTAATAGAGTTATGCATTGAAACCAAAACATCCACGTATCCTAACACAGAGTTACATTATAGCGAAAGCTTTTAAGTAATAAACGCCCACAACCAGGAATGTCAACCATATGTATCACCAGGAGTGAAAGTCGTACACAAAGTCTGGCCTTAAGGCTTATAACATATGAAATGTTTTCAACACCAATGTGGTTTACATACTTCGGCACACATGCCGACAACACATGAAAATTAGTAAGTGCTTCGCTTGGCCTTCGAGGGAAGGCATAACATAAAGGGTCTTCAGCCCACTACTTACCTCTTGACTCTCCTTCACTTGCAATGGGAAAATCCACCAAGATATGGCAAACAAAGTAACAGTCAGCTTTAGCTGACCAATTTATAATGACCTCACTCCCTTCTCGGGGCGGTAATACTCCTTCCCTGCAATCAAGCAAAATAACAATATACATATTTTCACAACCATCACATACGTCAGCACGTACAACCACACATCTCTTGTACTCAGGGCAAAATTTTGGTCCCACCTCCATCCTAAGTCCCAGACTTGATGGTTCACTTTGAGCAGTTATCGGTCATAAGCTATTATGCTTTTGGCATAATTATTGGTCATAAGCTATCAAGCTTCCAAAATAGCCATCAGCCATAAGTTATTACATATCTAAAGCAATTGCCGGTCATAATATATTATGCTTACAGACTCTCCCCTTTGCTATGATGTATGCCAATCACTTTAGGCCATCAAGCCGATCGCCATAGGGCGAGTCCAGTTCACCCATGCTTGTTTCTTAATTTGTTATGTGCATGAAGCACGATACAATTTAGCTTCCCCTTGCCCATTCACATCATACACAACTAATGTTATGTTCTAAGGCTGGCACTCAAGGCCAACACAATTGGGCACTCTAGGCTCAAAACTCAATATGCTACGTACCTAGTCACACTCAATATGCTACACACCTAGTCCACAAGATGTAGGCTTCACAATCACAAACAAAGCTTTCTGGTAGCTATTGCCAGCAGTAACCACTATCGCCGGGCAATATTGATAGAATCACACATCTTTCTCAGGCTCGGGTTCATGCATAGAACATTCATCTTCTTACTAGTCTCTATAAGTAGCACTATCACCAACAATATCACTATCGTATATGATAGCAACAGAACATCATTTTGGTTGCAAACTTTGGTGTTTCTTGGAGAACACGTCAAATTCAAACCATATCAAGATGCACACCTAAAAAATCTTTAAAATTACAAGTTAATCCATGGAGTCTTCTCTGGCACGTAAATCAATCTGTTGGGTCCGACGTACCTTCACTTGATCCGTGACGCTCTTCTACTTATTTAAGAAATTAAGTAGCACCCTTTCCAAAAGTCCGGGCTTTTGGAACAGTTGGGTATGCGCTTGATCCTACATTTGGTATCAGAGCAGGTCACAGGTTCAAGATGTAATGCCCCAAAATTTGAAAGAAGGACGAGTAGCGTCGAGAGCCAAGTTTGGGTTTGGTTAGGGTCACACGGCCTAGGACACGGGCGTGTCCATGGCCGTGTCATACCGGGTTCGTCGAGAGCCCGGTAAGTCGATGATTTTTCGCTCAGTTCGTCGACTAGTGGGGGACACGCCCTCCGACACGCCCGTGTCGAAGCCCGTGTCGCAGGCATGTTCTCTCGAGTGTCGAAACAGAGGTGTCGACACGGTGGTGTCGACACAATGGTGTCGACACAGAGGAGGTGTCGACACAGTGGTGTCGACACAATGGTGTCGACATAGAGGAGGTGTCGACACAGGCAGGGAACACGACCTAAGACACGGGCGTGTCCATGGCCGTGTCTTACCGGGTTCGTCGAGCGCCTGTGGTTTCGACGTTTTTCGCTCGACAAAGTGTCGAGGCAGTGGACATGGTTTGGGACACGGGCGTGTCCAGGGCCGTGTCGAGCGTATTCGACTAATTCCTGCGAGTTCGACGAAGAGACAAACGACGATCGTCGAGACTTCGAACACGGCCTGCGACACGGGCGTGTCCCAGGTCGTGTCCTTCTCGGGTTGTGAGCCAGGACTTGTGAGGGGTTGGACACGGCCTGGAGCCCAGGCGTGTTCAGGTTGGACACGGCCGTGTCAAATGTGACATAGGCGTGTCATGGACCCGTGTCCTGTTTTGGGTGCGACGGTTTCAGCTTTGATTGGGGAACACGACCTTGGACACCGGTGTGTCACAAGCCATGTTCGACCCAAGTGTTTTGTTTTTCAGTTCAGATCGTGGAAGTTCTTTCTGTTCTTTTTGGATCTGATGGTCCAGGGTTACCCTTGCTGAGTTAAGTCTGAGAATGGGGTTAGAAACCCTCATTCTTCTCCAAGAAATCTCTTTCTAAGATCTAGAGAGAGGGGAGAGCAAGGAAGAAGGTGAAGGAGAGATCCGGCTGTTGGAGAGGCTTCGGTGCTCCAAATCGCGAGCCGAGTCCGGATCCGTGGAGGCAAGACCATTGCGAAGGTTTTCATCCGGCTAGGTTGCCATGGCAGGGAAGAGGGGTCGGAAGGTAACGACACTTCTCTTCTTGGTTTTAGGATGCATGTTTTAGCATATTGTATTTTCTAGTTTTTGGGCACCAAACTCTCAAATGAGAGGGGTTTGGGTCGCCAAGGTTCAAGAGGAACCTCCGGGTCGATTGAGTCCGTCCCCGACATGTTTTGAATTAGAGATCCGCTCCGTTAGTGGATTAGGCATGGTGGGTGAAGTCATAGTCGCGACCGTTAGTCCGACTCGGTGATGTTGCATACGAGCTTTAAGGATTCGTAGAGATCCGTTGTGGTAAGATGCCATTTGTGATGTTTGTGATGTTTTCCCCCTTTTTTTAGAGTGAGTACGTGTAGTCAGAACCGGACAAGGTTAGCTCTTCAATGATGGTAGATGGTTTCCTTGGTGAACAAGGTTAGCTCTGCATTGGTGGTAGATGGATTCCTTGGTGCGCGGGAACGCTGCAGTACGAATGAGGGACTATGGTGGAATTGTCTTGGATTATGATGTGCCAAGGCGTGGCTGTGTCTCCGTGGTCGGCTGGCTATCCCGTGATGTGCACGTCATGTGTGGAGAGTGTCCCGGCGAGACTAGTCCCCTTCTGTGAGACTGATGAGAATGCCAAGCATGGGGCAAGCCCAAGCAATGAGGCCATGAGCGGGTAGGGTCCAGCAAGGCTTCTTAGAATCAGTCTATGTGTTTGTTGGAATCCTGACATGAGAAGTTAGAGCTTGCAGGCAAGCCTGGGTCTAAGACCTTGAGCGGGTGGGGCCTTGGCAAGAGTTCCGTGTGGCAGCTTGTATGCCGTTGGGGTAATGTTGGTAAACCCCCCTTTGTTTGCGGCTTTATGCCAATGGGGAAATGATGAGTACCCTTATGATGTGATGATGTGCTAGATGCATACGCGATAGGGTGCCTTGGGTGAAGCCCGGGTTTTTGCATACATGCTGCATAAGTAGGCCCTTTTATTATATGCTCAACAATAGAGAACATGTATGTTGTTTGAGACATCCAAGCCTGGTCTTAGTGCATTACTTGTTTAAATACATATTGCATACGAATGCTGACTTGCAGGTTGGAGGGGTTTCCCAGGGTCCGTTAGGGGCGGCCAGGAGGAGATGTGTTTGTTATACAGTTTGAGGTCAGCCTTTGCTGACCCATGTTACAATCAAATTTTTACAGGGCAAGGATCGTAAGTAGGAGCTAGCTCGCCGGCCGAAAGGGCCTAAGCCTCATGAAGTGTTACCGTTTTTCTGTAGCTCTACTTTTATGACATTGTATGTTTGATGCTCATATTTTCCGGCTTGCATGCCGAGGTAGTCTAGGAGTGCTTATGCACATTTATGACTGATGTTATTATTTGAGTTTTGGACTCACTTTTGTTGTAAGGCCTTAAGACCACTTCGATACTTCTATATGTTGTCGATAACTTCTAGTCTGTTTGCTTTTTCCGCTGTGCTGTGGTTATGAGTTCTGTGATCGGGTAGTTATATCATCTTATAATACTGAAGCTGTGGCGTCTTTATGTTGTGGGGCCCCGGCCAGACCCATATTATACGGTCGATATAGGGGGGTGTTACATTTTGGTATCAGTGGCAGGTTAGGTTCAAGGTCAGTGCTTATAGAAGTTATCCACATAGGAGTAATACGGGACCATGAGTGTCCTTATGTTTGAGTCTTGCGATTAGAGACTGATTCCTTGTTTTCTTACTTCCTTGAAGAGTGCAAGCAACAAGGAGGGTACGTCGAGACCAAGAGAAGAGCTTTCGGTGAGCATCGCCACAGCTCAGGGTCCTTTGGGCATGGGTGTAAACCCGGCCGACTTCTGCCACATGCTTGCAGAAGCAATGGTGGCAGCCCAGGCTGCAGCAACAGCTCAGGTAGTAACCCCTGCTACACCGGGTACGGCGACGGTGGTGCCGGGCGGAGAAGCCAGACGAGTAGAGCCTTTGGCAGAAAGGGCGGTTGTTGGGCATGGAGACCGGCAGATGAAGTACTTTCTGAGTTTCCATCTCCCGACATTCAAGGGTGTCGGTACTCCGACTGATGTGGAGGATTGGTGGGCACGGATTCAAGAGCTTATGAGGGCGGCAGAGACACCGGAAGAGAAGGAATCTGAATTTGCGGCCTTCATGTTGGAGGGAGACGCAAAGTTGTGGTGGGTGAGCCATAGCGGTCGCCAATTTCCTGGATGCACCCCGTCGATGGAAGAATTTGGGGATGCTTTTCTAAAGAGGTACATTCCCGTTTCTACGAGGTTGTCCCTTCAGAGGCAATTTCTGCACTTGATGCAACGAGACAAGACGGTGGACGAGTATGTGCAGGAGTTCACCTGTTTGGGTTGTTACGCGGGAACGACGATGGCAGATTATGTAGAGAGGGATAACCACTTTTACCAGGGGCTGAGGGAGAATCTAAGGCAACCCCTCATTGCCACGAAGAGAGCTGGTTTTAACGAGCTAGTTGAGGCTGCCAGGACGTTGGAGAGTGATCTAGAGCGAAGCCAACGCCACAAGGGTTTTGCACCCAAGCAAGGAGAAGGGAAGCCTTCTCAATCCCAAGGAAAGTCGGAAGGGAATAGATGGAGGAAGAAGCCTCACCCGTACAAGTCCGGTGAGAAAGGCAAGTGGACGTCCGGAGGGTCTCACTCCAAGGGTCCACCGACGTGCTTCAACTGTGGCAAGGTGGGACACATAGCTCGTTTTTGTAACAAAGGGGGTGCGGAGCAGGAGACATGTGACAAACCAAATATGGCGCATCGCATAAAATAATGTTTGATTTTATATAAATAGTTGTTTTACAATCCCCGATGATGATAGCATAAAGGCAGTACGTTTTTACGAGAATATTTCGTTTGATTTTCATTTTTTTGTACTTCACGTTTGGTATTTGGTGGGTGGACTTATGTTTGGATGTTGTACTGGCTGTTATGGTGCTGGATAAGGTGGCTGAGTAGGTCTTTTGTGTTGACACATGGCTAGCCAAGTATTCACTATTTGAGATGGAGATTGTGAGCTGGAGCGGTTCTTTGGCCCGATGTTGCCGCTAACCGCTGATTTTGCTGTTTATATCGAGCCATCTGCTCTTCTTCTCCCACACTGTCTCCCTGCTTCTATGATTTACGACATCTTTCTACTTCTCATTTTTCGGTGTCGTCGAAGGGAAAGCTTCTTCATCTTCTTCTTCTTCTCCTTTCTCTGTGCTGGGCACTTTGCCTCGGCGTTGCCGTGCTCCTGTGCCGACGATTCTGCTAGGGCTGCTGCTGCTTCTACTAGGGTTGCTGCCATTCTTCTTCTCCTGATACTTCTACTGGTTTTTTCTTCTTCTCTCACTGGCCGGCTACGCCTCGCTCCTCGATTTCTACCTGAGCCGCTGCTATTATATTCTCGATATTTTCGTGCCTTGCCGTTGCTATTGAATTCTTCCCGAGCTTCCTCTTCTCTCTTATTTCCCCCTCTCATTTTCTGTAGCCACTACTATGCCTTTTGCCACTGCTTCTTTCCTCCCGGTGCCTTTGACTGGACTGAGCTGAGCTATTAGGGTATAGCCACTGCTGTTACTTTGGAGTTCTAGGAAGGAGTTTGCTATACTCCGGTGATCCGTCAAGGATCGGTTGCGTAACATCCTTCTCCCTTCCTCTCCCACTGTAAGCATGCTTCTCCCCCTCTTCTAATTCCTAAGATTACTGCTATACTTGTTCCTCAATGTGGCTGATTTGTGCTGTTTTTATGACTAGTTTACACGCAGATTTTGGGGTTGTTTTCTCTAGTCGTCTAGTGGCTATTTCGTGGTCATTTAATACAAATTTTGAGCTACTTTTTGCTGCTGATTGTGCTGATTAGTTGCTGGACAGCTGGTAAAGAGGATGGGAAGTCCATTTGGAGGCTGGTTTGGCCCATTCAAGTTATATCGTGGCTGACCAGCACTAGTTGATGGCTGATTTTGATATTTAAACGTCTTTTCCTCTTATTTTCCCGGTTTCTCGATTTCGACTCTCCAAATTATACTTCCGTATTATCCTTCCGTATTATCCTATGAGTAAAACGAGATGCAACCCGAATTATATGCATCTTATTTCAGTGGTTTCCACGACTCGGACAAAAGAGGATGGCGTCCCGCGATAATCATGGTCATAATACAGTAAAGGATAAGGGTAAAGGTAAAACGTTGGTGAGTATTTTATTTCTTGAATTATGTTTATTCAAGTATTTTCATATTATATTTGGACACTGCCTGTGCATATGAGTTTAAAACTCAATGAAATAATTGCTAATCAAATAACTGTGGGCGAGGGGAAAATTATAGCGATACAAACATTTTCTGAGGGGAATTATTTTTAAACACCTATATGTTATGTTTTTTTTACGTTCAAGAAAGATAATAAAACATAAAATCCGGCATAAGGAAATACGAAGGTTTTGAATCCGATGATGTAGAGGCATCTACTGATGGATTCACCAGTAGGGGTGAGCCTACAATTTCGCCCTTCGGGGGTGTGGCCAATTCAAGTTGCATACCTAAGTATTTCCTATTATATGTAATTAAAAGGGTGGGATTTCAGGAAGGAAACACATATCTATATCTAAATTGTTTATTGTATTGTAAGCATATTGCTAGAACCCCTTTTGTCTGCATGTAGAACTGTTTCACGAAATAATTGTCTCACATAGTCATATTTGTATGACTAAGCCAGTTGATTTACATATTTTTAGGCAACAGGAGCAAGTCCCAGCGCACCACAGAGGATTCCACCGGAAGAGCTGGCGAAGGTATGGTTGAAGATCTTTATCGGTATCGGGGAATGCCAGGAGAATCATCGAATCACAAATCCAAACTGCGAATGCGATTATTGTATCTATTACTATTCTTAGATTTGTTATCATGTGATGTGTAAATAAATAACTGAAAGAAATAAACTGGGGTGTTCTTTTCTGTAATGTGTACTACTGTGACTCAATTTTTGAAAACTTCTGATCTTTCCTCATATCATTTGGAGGAAAGTTGCGAAAGGGTTTCCACAATTGGTATCAGAGCCAGGTTTGTTTTAAAAACATTGTGTCATAGGGAGTACACGGTCATCAGATATAGTCTAAAAGCAATTAAATTCCTTTATAGGAACCTATTCAGATCTACTCCAGTCGACGTCATCAGGAGGATCGCGAGGAATGAGAAATTCAACAAGGATCCAGATCGGAGGAAAGTAACAATGGACATCAACCTAGGAACCCTTCCGAACTTGTATTATCAATTGCCGAAGGCCTTAAGCTGGTATTTCCAACATTCGCTACACTTGTACCCCCAGTACCACAAGTAGGTCCTAACCCGCAACAACCGCTCCAACAATAAATGAACCCTCCTCCGAATCCTCCTCCTGACATAGTTGCCCCTACACCCTATCATCGACAAATAGATTATGACCTTAAACAATTTTTGGACTTAAAACCACCAACGTTCGTCGGAGGTTTGTCTCCATTAGAAACTGAAGACTGGATACTTCGCATCGAAACTATATTCCAAGTCATGCGTTGCCCGGAAGACCAAAGGGTCGAGCTAGCATCATTTTTATTCGAAGGAGCAGCCAAACGTTGGTGGGACAATATCGTGGCTAAAAAATTTGAACAAGTAACATGGACAAATTTTCTGCACGAATTCACAAACTGGTTTGTGCCACAGTCTGAGAAAAGAGTCCTGCACGATCAATTTTTGCGATTAGTTCAGTGGACAAAATCGGTATTGCAGTACGAGGCAGAATTTTAAAAACTCGCATATTACGCCGATTCTCTCATAGCGACGGAAGAAGATCGTTGTCGACAATTTCAGCAGGGACTACAGGGCGATATCCATAATTTGCTAGTGCCCCTGGATATTCTCGAATACGGAAAGTTAGTCGAGCGAGCAAGACTGGTAGAAATTGATCAAAGCAAATCGCAGAAGTCTCACGATAGTGGGAAAAGAAAAGTAACTGAAACTTCAACCCAAAACGAAGTACAAGGCAGCCGAGATACAAAGGCATTACAATTTGCTCCGTCAATCAGTAATCAAACTCAAGTAACTATGACAAAGTGTGCAAAGTGTAATCGTTTTCATCGAGCAGAGTGTTTGCTACTATTGCCGCCAACCAGGGCACACAAAGAAGAATTGTCCAAAACTCTTAAACAAAGCCTCCAGTACACAAGGACATCCACTTCCGGTGCCACCTCAACTATATCAAATGTATGCCGAGTCTCTAGCATCGACACCTGCACCGGCACCTGCACCTTTAGCTACTTCCGCTCCTGTTCAGACTCCAACTCCTCCTCCTCCTGAAGCCTCAGAAGAACGAATGATTATGCCCCGAGCCTTTAATTTAGAACCTTATCGTAAGAAATAGTTTTCTTTTGGTTTATCTGAATATGGTTATGTGTTCGAGGACAAAAACTCCTTTTAAGAAGGGATGAATTGTGACGAACCAAATATGGCGCACCACATATTATAATGTTTGATTTTATATAAATAGTTGTTTTACAATCCCCGATGATGATAGCATAAAGGCAGTACGTTTTTACAAGAATATTTCGTTTGATTTTCATTTTTTTGTACTTCACGTTTGGTATTTGGTGGGTGGACTTATGTTTGGATGTTGTGCTGGCTGTTATGGTGCTGGATAAGGTGGCTGAGTAGGTCTTTTGTGTTGACACATGGCTAGCCAAGTATTCACTATTTGAGAGGGGGATTGTGAGCTCGAGCGGTGCTTTGGCCCAATGTTGCCGCTAACCGCTGATTTTGCTGTTTATATCGAGCCGTCTGCTCTTCTTCTCCCACACTGTCTCCCTGCTTCTGCGATTTACGACATCTTTCTGCTTCTCATTTCTCGGTGTCGGCGAAGGGAAAGCTTCTTCATCATCTTCTTCTTCTCCTTTCTCTGTGCTGGGCACTTTGCCTCGGCGTTGCCGTGCTACTGTGCCGATGATTCTGCTAGGGCTGCTGCTGCTTCTACTAGGGCTGCTGCCATTCTTCTTCTCCCGCTACTGCTACTGGTTTCTTCTTCTTCTCTCACTGGCCGGCTACGCCTCGCTCCTCGATTTCTGCCTGAGCCGCCGCTATTCTATTCTCGGTATTTTCGTGCCTTGCCGTTGCTATTGAATACTTCCCGAGCTTCCTCTTCTCTCTTATTTCCACCTCTCATTTTCTGTAGCCACTGCTGTGCCTTTTGCCACTGCTGCTTTCCTCCCGGTGCCTTCGACTGGACTGAGCTGAGCTATTAGGGCATAGCCGCTGCTGCTACTTTGGAGTTCTAGGAAGGAGTTTGCTACACTCCGGCGATCCGTCAAGGATCGGTTGCGTAACATCCTTCTCCCTTCCTCTCCCGCTGTAAGCATGCTTCTCCCCCTCTTCTAATTCCTGAGATTACTGCTATACTTGTTCCTCAATGTGGCTGATTTGTGCTGTTTTTATGACTAGTTTACACACAGATTTTGGGGTTGTTTTTTCTAGTCGTCTAGTGGCTGTTTCGTGGTCATTTAATACAAAGTTTGAGCTACTTTTTGCTGCTTATTGTGCTGATTAGTTGCTGAACAGCCGGTAAAGAGGACGGGAAGTCCATTTGGAGGCTGGTTTGGCCCATTCAAGTTATATCGTGGCTGTTCAGCACTAGTTGAGGGCTGATTTTGTGATTTAAACGTCTTTTCCTCTTATTTTCCCAGTTTCTCGATTTCGACTCTCCAAATTATACTTCCGTATTATCCTTCCATATTATCCTATGAGTAAAACGAGATGCAACCCGAATTATATGCATCTTATTTCAGTGGTTTCCACGACTCGGACAAAAGAGGATGGCGTCCCGCGATAATCATGGTCATAATACATCAAAGGATAAGGGTAAAGGTAAAACGTTGGTGAGTATTTTATTTCTTGAATTGTGTTTATTCAAGTATTTTCATATTATTTTTGGACAATGCCTGTGCATATGAGTTTAAAACTCAATGGAATAATAGCTAATCAAATAACTATGGGCGAGGGGAAAATTATAGCGATACAAACATTTTCTGCGGGGAATTGTTTTTAAACTCCTATATGTTATGTTTTTTTTTACGTTCAAGAAAGATAACAAAACATAAAATCCGGCATAAGGAAATACGAAGGTTTTGAATCCGATGATGTAGAGGCATCTACTGATGAATTCACCAGTAGGGGTGAACCTACAATTTCGCCCTTCGGGGGTGTGGCCAATTCAAGTTGCATACCTAAGTATTTCCTATTATATGTAATTAAAAGGGTGGGATTTCAGGAAGGAAACACATATCTATATCTAAATTGTTTATTGTATTGTAAGCATATTGCTAGAACCCCTTTTGTCTGCATGTAGAACTGTTTCACGAAATAATTGTCTCACATAGTCATATTTGTATGACTAAGCCAGTTGATTTACAAATTTTTAGGAAACAGGAGCAAGTCCCATCGCACCACAGAGGATTCCGCCGGAAGAGCTGGCGAAGGTATGGTTGAAGATCTTTATCAGTATCGGGGAATGCCAGGAGAATCATCGAATCACAAATCCAAACTGCGAATGCGATTATTGTATATATTACTATTCTTAGATTTGTTATCATGTGATGTGTAAATAAATAACTGAAAGAAATAAACTGGGGTGTTATTTTCTGTGATGTGTACTACTGTGACTCAATTTTTGAAAACTTCTAATCTTTCCTCATATCATTTGGAGGAAACTTGCGAAAGGGTTTCCACAAGACAAGGCAGGAGTATACTATGCGCTCGGGCCCCAGTGCCGCAGAGAAAGGGAAGATGGCGGAGTCGAGCGCTTCTCGGTTCCAACCGGTGCAACTAAGGGCTTACAACCTTGGACAGTAGGAAGCGATTCGCCAACCCGATGTAGTGACAGGTATGAGGAAGTTTAAGTTTAACCTTGCGCTCATACATTTAGACTATTATTATTGATGTCTATGTTGTAGGATTTGTGTTGGTTTCCGGATACCCCGCTAGAGTACTGTTTGATACGGGAGCGTCACACTCCATTCTTGCAGAAAGCTTCATCCGGAGGATTGGAGTTGAGTCATTTTCGGCGGATGCGGAGCTGAAGGTGCACATGCCCAATGGGTCATCCATGACCACCAGAAAGAAAGGGCGCATTTGTTGGGAGCTAAGTGGAGTTGACTTCGTGTTGATAGCAGCGGTCTTACCGTTGGTCGATTTTGATGTTATTTTGGGAATGGACTGGCTAGCGGAGCAACGTGCCAGTATTGATTGCCTATCTAAGGTGGTGACCCTAAGAAGCGAAGGGCAAACAGAGGACAAATTTGAAGGCCTTAATGGAGTGGCCTGTTCTCTGATTTTGGCCTTGTAGTTGGCGCAGGCAGTTATCCAGGGTGGAGTAGCGCTTGTAGCATTATTGGAGGTTCGCCTTTCCAGGTTATCACTTGGGGAAGTGCCAGTAGTGGCAGAGTTCGAGGATGTTTTCCCGAATGAACTTCCTGGAGCGCCTCCTCGACGGGAGATCGATTTCTCAATTGAGTTAGTACCGGAGGCTAGGCCGGTGTCGCGTCCTCCGTTTAGGATGGCACCAAAGGAGTTGGCTGAACTCAAGGTACAGTTGCAGGAACTATTGGAGCAAGGGTATATCAGACCCAGTTCTTCACCGTGGAGCGCTCCAGTGTTGTTTGTAAAGAATAAAGATGGTAGTATGCGGCTGTGCATAGACTACCAAGAGCTGAATAAACTGACCGTCAAGAATAAATATCCAATTCCTCGGATAGACGACCTGTTCGACAAGTTGGTGGGGTCGGTAGTGTATTCAAAGTTGTACTTTAAGTCAGGATACTATCAGTTGCGGATTCGGGACGAGGACATACCCAAGACAGCATCTGGTACAAGGTATGGACACTTCGAGTTCTCTGTGATGCCGTTCAGGCTGATGAATGCACCATCTGTATTCATGGATTTGATGAATCGAGTATTTCGAAAATACTTGGACTCTTTTGTAGTTGTCTTTATTGATGACATCTTGGTGTATTCCAAATCGGAAGTGGAGCATGAGACTCACTTGAGAATGGTCTTGCAAGTGTTGAGGGAGAACCAGTTGTATGCAAAGTTCTCGAAGTGCGAGTTCTGGTTAGAGAAGGTGGCATTTTTGGGCCATGTGATTAGTGGAGATGGGGTGGCGGTAGATCCAACAAAGGTGGAAGCCATCAGAGATTGGCCGATTTTGAGAACCGTGGCGGAAGTCCGAAGTTTTCTTGGACTAGTCGGGTATTATAGGAGATTCGTGGAAAACTTTTCACGGATAGCTCTACCCCTCACCTCACTCACTCGTAAAGACCAGAAGTTTGTGTGGACTCAAGAGTGCAGTCAGACATTCAAGACGCTGAAGGAAAGACTGATGACGGCTCCAATCCTAAGTCTACCGAAAGGGACCGAAGGATTTCAGATCTTCAGTGACGCATTGGGATGCGGTTTGGCTTGCGTGTTGGTGCAACATGGTAGTGTAATAGCCTTTGGGTCTAGATAGCTAAAGCCTCACGAGAGGAATTACCCCGTTCATGAATTGGAGTTGGCGGCGGTAATTTTCATGTTGAAAATATGGCGACACTATGTCTATGGTGCGGAGGTAGAGATCTTCACAGATCATAAAAGCCTGAAGTATCTCTTAGATCAGAAGGACTTGAATATGCGGTAGCGCAGGTGGGTCGAGTTCCTTGGAGACTATGAGGTGGCGATTCGGTATACGCCAGGCAAGGCCAATGTGGTGGCCGATTCATTGAGTAGAAAATACTCTGGGCGAGGGAATTGTATTGACGCGCATGATGAGCGGTTGGTGTGGGAATGGGAGTCCCTCGGCTTGGAGTGCGTAGCAAGAGGCGAGGCTAGCGTGGTTCGATTAAACTGGATTGAAGTGCAGAACGTCTTGTCCGATCGTATTCAGGAAGCAACTCGTTTGGATGTGGAGTTTCAGCTATTCGTGGTGGAAGCTCAAAAAGGCGAGAGCAGTGCCTGGGAGATGTGTTGGGTATTGTATCCACAACGTACCTGATTTGAAGAAGCCCCTGGACAAGCTAAGGTAAATAGACAATGTATTTGATAAAATATTTCAAGTTGTGCTTGCAGTTATTCCACGCTAAGTGCACATCAATGTCAGGGTGCAGTAGGTCAATATACACGGGTCTGCACGACGTAATCCCTCGTTGAGCAGATCAGTGTGTTGGCCTACGTGTACTCTCTCTATTGGAGTGTACTTATTGTCAAGTACAGGGCTGTGATCTTGCAAGAGCAGACAAGGAGCAAGGATGGGTCAAAGAGTAGCTCATGGGTGGAAAGACGCAAAATCGTCCAAGTGTAAATCGACGAGAATCACCAAGTGATTCTCGCCGATTCGGCGAGAATCACTAGTGATTCTCGCCGAATCGTCGAGAATCACTGGCTGATTCTCGCCGTCTCGATCCAGCTACCTCAAAAGCGAGCAAATCTGGTGCTAAGTAATAATCGACGAGAATCACCAAGTGATTCTCGCCGATTTGGCGAGAATCACTAGTGATTCTCGCCGAATCGTCGAGAATCACTGGCTGATTCTCGCCGTTTCTTTCCGGCTTTATCAGAGCGGGTCATCAAGTCAAAATCGATGAGAATCACCGTTGATTCTCGCCGAATCGACGAGAATCACCTTCGATTCTCGCCGATTCGACGAGAATCACCTTCGATTCTCGCCGATTTTGCCTTAGACAATTTTCTGGAAACCGCTGGACCGGACTCTGCCGCTGGCACTGTTTTGAACCGGATTTAGGGTTTCTTCTGGTGGGACCCACAACGGTCATTTAGGAGTATACTTGTGTATAAATACACACATATTTTTGAACAGTAAAGAACAGACAGAAAGAAGCCGAGCGACGACCTTGACCTAAAATCGCGATTTCCGCTCCGCCGCCGCCGTCGCCGCTCGAGCAAGTTGATCGTCGGTCTTGATCGTGGTTTCTTCCAGATCTCCCGTCGACAGAAGCTTAGCCAAGCATAGCGTCTCACGCGTCTAACCAGAGATCCTTTGTCTCTTGATTTGTTGATCGGGAAAACCTTCCCCATCCGAATCGATCGAGACGATCGATCCTAGTGTGACCGTTAGAAGACCTAGCTAGCTTCGCTACGAAGTTTGGATCTCCAAAGTACTGCAGCCGCACACCGTTGTCGCCGCCGATCCCGTGAACCAAGCTGCCGCCAGTCTTGCCGCCGCCGGTTCCGGGGAGATTCTCTCTAAGTGAGATCTAGGGTTGTGGACTCTTCGTGATTTCTAGAACACTTCATCGAACGAAGAGGGATACCGTAGTCTCCAAAAGTAGTTTGTATTTCTTGTACAATCTAGTTCATTTTTGTTGTAAAGGAACATTGGTTCCTAGTTGTAAGGGTTGGGTGCAACCCGTGGTGTGGGAGTGTTGACTCCTACGTGTGGAAGGGTTCCTTCCGATAGTGCAAGGATTGGATTTCAATCCTATTGGTGAAGAGACCGAGTCGTCCCTTGTTGGGAGATAGGTCGAAGTGGGAAAGTGGATGTACCCAAATCGGGGAACCACTATAAATAGCTTGTGTACTATTTTGTGCTGTGTTGTTTTATTTTTGTGTGCAGGTACAATTTCAATTCCGCAAAAACGCTGCTAGTCACCTATTCCCCCCCCATAGGTGAAGGTAGTTGACACTAGGTGGACTTTCAAGTGGTATCAGAGCGAGGTTACTCATCAAAAAGGTTCACACCTTGAGTAGAATCCTGCCACTAGTGTCAAGAAGAAGACAAACATCTACTATGGACGGGCTCAAGTACACAGGCAAGATCCCAGTGTGCACCAAGCTCAACTTTCCTATCTGGAAGGAAAGGATCAGGTTCTACATGGAAGCAGTTGATCCTCGACTCTTCATGATCATGGAGGAGGGACCTTATGTCCCCACTAAGGCCTCCACCATTGATCCTACCCAGAAAGTGCCAAAGAAAATTTCTGAAATGGACAAGGACGAGATGGTGCTGGTGGGACTTGACAAGAAGGCGCAGAACATTCTGGTCAGTGCGGTCGATGACTCCATGATGCAGAACTTCTGCAACTGCAGGACAGCAAAGGAGATCTGGCACTGCCTGATTATCCTAATGGAGGGCACTGATGAAGTGAGGGATGATCGGAGATCTCTTCTGAACCAGAAATATGAGGCCTTCAGACAAGGGCCTAAGGAAGAGATCGGAGTCACCTTCGAGAACTTCCTCAAGATTGTCAATGCCCTCAAAGGATATGGAAGAGTGTTCACTGATGGTGAACTTAATGATAAATTCCTTAGGTCCCTTACTAAGGAATGGGACACAAAGATCTGGGCCATCCGAGAGTTTGGCAGACCTGCTGAAACAGACCCGCAAATTCTGTTTGGGAAGCTGATGTCCTATGAGCTTCAACTGAACACCAGAAAAGCTGAAGAAGAAGCAGAGAAGGCTGCAACCAAAGAAAAGACTGTGGCTCTAAAAGCCATTCACTCCAGAAAAGGCAAGGGTGCAGTTTCATACCGTGCCAGGAAAAAGGATGAGGAGGAGGACTCCGAGCCAAGCTCCTCCAGCTCAGAGCTGTCTGAGGAGGATTTCTCCCTCATCACCCGAGAATTCAAGAAGTTCCTCAAGATGAGGAATCAAAGAAAGAAAGACGGCGCCTCCTCCAGACATCAGAAGAAAAATTATTCTTCTGACAGGTATGCTTCTAAACCGAACAAACATCGCTCCTCTGACATTATTTGTTTTGGATGCAATAAGCCAGGACACGTCGTGGCCGACTGCTACCAAGGCAAGAGAGAAAAAGGGAAAGAAGAGGAGCACAAATCCTCGAGAGATAAGAAGAAAGAGAGGAGCTACATCGCCAAAAGGCCAAAGACACTGAGTGAGTCTGATTCCTCAGACTCCAGTGATGATGAGGAAGCCTACTTCGGGCTGGTGGGTCGCTCCGACTCAGAAGGAGAATGCCCCCCATTTACTGGGAAGGTAAAAGCTCACACCCCTCTCTCCGACTCCGACTCTGATCCTGAGTCTCAGGATGATGACCCTGAGGATAGCCTTTCGGCCCGTGAAGCGGAGCTCCTCGAGAAGTATGAGCTTCTGCTCAACACTTTCGAGGATTGCCGTAAGAGACTGAAGGCCGAGAAAAAGGAAGTGAAATTCCTTAAGGGTGAGTGTGTCTCCCAAAGGGAAGAGGTCACCAGTTTGATTTCTCTCTGACAGGAGCACCTTGACCCGACTTCAAAGCATTCAGAGTGTCTTAAGCTCCTTGATCTTAAGCAGGAGGAAGTCGACAAGTTGGAAGAACAACTTGCGGAGAAAGGAAGATCGTCAAGAGCTTCTCTATGCCAAAAACAGTTCTTCCAGTAGTTGATACCTTCTCTGCTCAGGCCAAAGGAGCTAGCTTGGGGCATGTAGGGGTATCTGGTTCCTCATTCAGGAGAAACAGGAACCATAGGAAGAATAAGGCCGCCAAGAAGGCCTCTGCTGATGAAAAGGGAAAGGCTCCGCTCAGTCCTATTGCGTTCAGAAATCCTAGCTTTCCTTGCAACCAACATGACTTTGAATCAACCTTTGGTCATCATTTCTGGCCCTCGGTTGCAAAGCCAAAGAGCCGATATGATGGTTGGTCTTTTCCCCGGAACTTCGGTGAGAGTGCCTTCAAGGCACCTTATGAGGAAATCCACATGGGAAATTATGGTCAATTCTCTAGCGGCCATAATGGAAAGCAGGCACCAAGAGTCAAGCCTGTTATACTGATGAAACAGAAGGTGAAGAAGTCTTGTGACTGCAATCACTATGAGGCCTCCACCTCCAGATCCAAGGCCCCGGCTGTACCCACCTTTCCCAGGGTAAAGCAGGAGCCTAGGAAGAGGTACAACAGATTCGACTGTTGGTGTTGTGGCAAAGTCGGTCACTTTGCCGTGGATTGTTGGTTTAATCCGAGGTATAACGAAACTCCCGATGTTAGCACTGCGAGGCCGACCACTCGTAAGGCTAACCAACCGAGGGGGAGTATGCTAACAAAGAATCTAGGACCCAAGTTCGATTGGGTTCCTAAGGGAAATTAATTTTGTTTTGCAGGAATGTCCAAAGGCCACCAAAACGCCAATATGGTACTTGGATAGTGGATGCTCCCGGCATATGACTGGGACAAGAAGCCTGCTGCGTGATTACACTCCAGTCGAGAATGGACCCAAAGTCATCTTTGGAGGGTCAGATCGAGGAGTCACCAGAGGTTACGGTATGATTTCCAACGGTATAATCTCTATCACCGACGTAGCTTATGTTGAAGGGTTAAACCATAACCTGATCAATGTAAGTCAGTTATGTGACAAAGGTTATGACGTTAAGTTCTGCAAGGATAAATGTCTGATAATATCATGTGCCTCTTCAGAGACGATATTAACAGGCATTAGGAGCAGAAATATCTTCTGCTTAAATTTTCTCAGTTTAGATTCATCTACCCCCGTATGCCTTGTGGCAACAGGCAGTGCATCTCTTTGTGAACAATGGCACAAGAGATTGACACATATTAATTTCAAAACAATTAGTATGATGTTTTCTAAAAACTTAGTAAGGGATGCTCTCGTTATCAAGTGCATCAAAGATATCCCCTGTCCTGCATGCCAGATGGGCAAACAGACTCGGGCTACCTTTAAGAGCATTGCAGACAAATACTCTTCCCGATGTCTTTATCTTCTTCATATGGACTTGTTTGGTCCAATGCAAGTTCATAGCTTAGGAGGCAAGTCCTATACGCTAGTGATAGTTGATGACCATTCTCGATTTACATGGGTGTTCTTCTTAAAATGAAAGTCGGATACGTTTGACATCTTCACTAGTTTTGTCAAGCAGGTTTAGAACGAATTTAACTGCCCAGTGGTCAAAATCAGAAGTGACCATGGAACAGAATTCGAATCTGGTGCTATGACAGAGTTTTGTGAAGAACAAGGTATCTTTCATGAGTTTTCCTCCCCGCGCACTACTCAGCAAAATGGAGTTGCGGAGAGGAGAAATAGAACTCTCATTGAAGCCTGCACGACAATGTTGAAAGACGCTTCTCTCCCAGAATACTTCTGGGCAGAGGCTGTCAATACAGCTTGTCATGTACAAAACCGAGCATTGATCAACAAGCATCATCGTAAGACGCCTTATGAGCTACTGAGAGGCAGGAAACCAACCATGTCCTACTTGAGGATCTTTGGTTGCAGATTCTATGTACTAAATAATGGGAAGTACCCGCGTACTAAATTTGGTGAAAAATGCTTCGAAGGCATATTCATGGGCTATAGTTCCCACAGTCGGGCATATAGGGTCTTCAATAAGAAAACCCTAGTGGTAGAAGAATCAATTAATGTTGTATTTGATGAAGGAAGTTTGCTTAACAGCAATTCTTCCAGTGGTATTCTTGAAGATGCAGGTGCACGACTTGAACAGCTGGATCTCGATGAGACCGCTAAAGATGAAACTCCTAAGTACGTCAAAGTTTCCACCTCCACGTCATCTGGGAATGTTGAAGATCAAAATGGAACAAATATCCTAGAAGAAGGAGAAGCCCAAGAAGTAGTCGAAGCTCCAGACGCCAGACTTCTAGAGCTCCGGCACGTGAGGGATCATCCTAGAAATCAGATCATCGGAGATCCTCGTGTCGATGTCAGAACTCGAAGAGGTACTATTAACGAAATTTTGCATCTTAGCTTCCTGTCACAGGTTGAGCCAAAGAAGTTCGACGAGGCGAACAAAGATGCGGCATGGATTCTGGCCATGCAAGATGAACTACATCAATTCGAACGTTGCAACGTTTAGACGCTGGTTCCCAGACCACACAAGCAGAATGTGATTGGCACCAAGTGGATCTTCAGAAACAAACTGGATGAACATGATGTCATCATAAGGAACAAGGCCAGGCTGGTGGCTCAAGGTTACAGATAGAAGGAGGGGATTGACTTCGACCAGACCTTTGCACCAGTGGCAAGGCTCGAGGCAATCAGACTGTTCCTGGCATATGCTTCGCACAAAGGATTCACAGTCTATCAAATGGATATGAAATCAGCTTTCTTGAACGGAGACCTGAAAGAGGAAGTATACGCCGCTCAACCCCCAGGTTTTGTCAATCCTACTTATCCCAATCATGTATATTTCCTTAATAAAGCTCTATATGGTTTAAAACAAGCTCCACGAGCTTGGTATGAGACTTTATCTAGTTTTCTTCTTGAGAACAAGTTCTCTAGAGGTAAAATAGATAAAACATTGTTTCTCAGGGAAGTCAAAGGCAAGATTTTGCTGGTGCAAATCTATGTCGATGACATTATATTCGGCTCAACGGACAACAATCTTTGCAAAAAGTTTTCTAAACTTATGCAAGGAAAGTTTGAAATGAGCAGTATGGGAGAGCTAAAGTATTTCTTGGGACTTCAAGTGAAACAGTCTAAGGATGAAATCTTCATCTCTCAGACGAAGTTCACAAATGAACTCCTCAAGAAATTCGGTACGGAGAATGCAACCTCTATGAGGACTCCAATGGGATCCACTATGTCTCTGGATAAGGATGAGAAAGGTAAACCTTTCGATGAAACCAAATACAGAAGCATCATTGGATCCCTGCTCTACCTTACTGCCAGTAGACCGGATATCATGTTTTCCACATGTGTCTGTGCCAGATATCAGGTGAACACTAAGGAATGTCACTATATCACTGCAAAGCGAATTCTTAGATACCTTAAAGGTACTCCCAATCTTGGCTTGTGGTACCCGAGAAATAATGATGTCGAGCTAATAGGTTTTTCAGATGCTGATTTTGCAGGGAGTAGGGATGACAGGAAAAGCACTTCCGGGACGTGTCAATTCCTCGGAAGAAGGCTTGTCTCATGGAATAGCAAGAAGTAGAACTGTGTAGCTACCTCCACAGCAGAGTCTGAGTACATCTCGGCAGGCAGCTGTTGCGCACAACTCCTATGGATCAGAAACCAGTTAGCCGACTATGACCTTCAGTTCACAGAAGTACCAATGTACTGCGACTCCTCCAGTGCAATTGCAATTGCCAACAATCCGGTATCGCACAACCGAACGAAGCATATTGAAGTGCGCTACCACTTCATTCGGGAGCATGTGGAGAATAAGGACATCTCTCTCTGTTATGTCCCCACGGACAAGCAGATTGCAGATATATTCACAAAGCCCTTAGACGAAGCCAAGTTCAGTCTTTTCAAAACTGAATTGGGGATGCTAAACTATGAGGAATGAAGTTTACAGAAGCTCCAGGCTCGTGCAAGAACTGAGGGGGAGCAAGGGGTCAAATGCAACAGACCTAGTTTTGCAGAAGCCGAAAAGGGGGAGATTACCCTCTCAGTTAAGGCTAAGGTGGCTCCAAGTTTGCTTTCAAGAAATTGGTTATTGGTAATGAATATCTCTCTCAACTCACTTTCAAGTTTATGACTTTCATTCCCATACGCTCTATTCACCTTAGCTTGTAGGGTTTCAGCTTCTTCAAATAGGGGGAGATTGTTGGGTATTGTATCCATAACGTACCTGATTTGAAGAAGCCCCTTGACAAGCTAAGGTAAATAGACAATGTATTTGATAAAATATTTCAAGTTGTGCTTGCAGTTATTCCACGCTAAGTGCACACCAATGTCAGGGTGCAGTAGGTCAATATACACGGGTATGCACGACGTAATCCCTCATTGAGCACATTAGTGTGTTGGCCTACGTGTACTCTCTCTATTGGAGTGTACTTATTGTCAAGTACAGGGCTGTGATCTTGCAAGAGCAGACAAGGAGCAAGGATGGGTCAAAGAGTAGCTCATGGGTGGAAAGACGCAAAATCGTCCAAGTGTAAATCGACGAGAATCACCAAGTGATTCTCGCCGATTCGGCGAGAATCACTAGTGATTCTCGCCGAATCGTCGAGAATCACTGGCTGATTCTCGTAGTCTCGATCCAGCTACCTCAAAAGCGAGCAACTCTGGTGCTAAGTAATAATCGACGAGAATCACTAGTGATTCTCGCCGAATCGTCGAGAATCACTAACTGATTCTCGCCGAATCGTCGAGAATCACTGGCTGATTCTCGCCGTTTCTTTCCGGCTTTATCAGAGCGGGTCATCAAGTCAAAATAGACGAGAATCACCGTTGATTCTTGCCGAATCGACGAGAATCACCTTCGATTCTCGCCGATTCGACGAGAATCACCTTCGATTCTCGCCGATTTTGCCTTAGACAATTTTCTGGAAACCGCTGGACCGGACTCTGCCGCTGGCACTGTTTTGAACCGGATTTAGGGTTTATTCTGGTGGGACCCACAACGATCATTTAGGAGTATACTTGTGTATAAATACACGCGTATTTTTGAACAGTAAAGAACAGACAGAAAGAAGCCGAGCGACGACCTTGACCTAAAATCGCGATTTCCGCTCCGCCGCCGCCGTCGCCGCTCGAGCAAGTTGATCGTCGGTCTTGATCGTGGTTTCTTCCAGATCTCCCGTCGACAGAAGCTTAGCCAAGCATAGTGTCTCACGCGTCTAACCAGAGATCCTTTGTCTCTTGATTTGTTGATCGGGAAAACCTTCCCCATCCGAATCGATCGAGACGATCGATCCTAGTGTGACCGTTGGAAGACCTAGCTAGCTTCGCTACGAAGTTTGGATCTCCAAAGTACTGCAGCCGCACACCGTTGTCGCCGCCGATCCCGTGAACCAAGCCGCCGCCCGTCTTGCCGCCGCCGGTTCCGGGGAGATTCTCTCCAAGTGAGATCTAGGGTTGTGGACTCTTCGTGATTTCTAGAACACGTAATCGAACGAAGAGGGACACCGTAGTCTCCAAAAGTAGTTTGTATTTCTTGTACAATCTAGTTCATTTTTGTTGTAAAGGAACATTGGTTCCTAGTTGTAAGGGTTGGGTGCAACTCATGGTGTGGGAGTGTTGACTCCTACATGTGGAAGGGTTCCTTCCGATAGTGCAAGGATTGGATTTCAATCCTATTGGTGAAGAGACAGAGTCGTCCCTTGTTGGGAGATAGGTCGAAGGGGGAAAGTGGATGTACCCAAATCGGGGAACCACTATAAATAGCTTGTGTACTCTTTTGTGCTGTGTTGTTTTATTTTCGTGTGCAGGTACAATTTCAATTCCGCAAAAATGCTGCTAGTCACCTATTCCCCCCCCCCCCCCCCCATAGGTGAAGGTAGTTGACACTAGGTGGACTTTCAAGATGATTGACAGGATTTTGAGGAAGGACGGAAGGATTTGTGTACCGCAGTTTGGCAAGCTCCGTGAGGAGTTGATGTTTGAGGCTTACTTTACAAAGTACTCCATTCATCCGGGCAGTACAAAGATGTACTTGGATATGAAGAGATCCTTTTGGTGGCCTAGACTGAAGCGGGACATAGATTTTTACGTGAATCGATGTCAAACTTGTGCCTTGGTGAAGGCCAAGTTTCAGAAGCCAGGCGGGTTCCTGAAGCCTCTTCCAATCCCCGAGTGGAAATTTGATGACATCTCCATGGATTTTGTGCATGGGTTACCTAGATCACAGTAGGGTAACGACACGATTTGGGTGATTGTGGATCGCTTAACCAAAGTGGCTTATTTCATCCCAAAACGGAAGGAGGACATCGTGGAGAAGCTAGTGGAGTTGTATGTTCGCAACATCGTGCGACTACATGGGATTCCTAAAAGTATAGTTAGCGATCGTGATGGACGTTTACGTCCAAGGACTGGAGGTTGGTTCAGAAGTGTCTGGGCACGAAGTTAAAGTTCAGTACGGCTATCCATCCTCAAACTGACGGGAAAACTGAAAGAACGAACCGTACTATGGAGGATATGCTGAGGATGTGTGTTCTTGACTTCGGAAAGAAATGAGAGGATCACCTCTTCATTGTGGAGTTCGCGTGTAATAATAGTTACCAAGCAAGTATAAAGATGGCGCCATATGAAGCTCTGTATAGGAGGTAGTGTCGAACATCGATGTCATGGATAGAGGCGGGAGACACCAAACCTTTGGGAAAAGAGGTGGTAGCTGATGCTTGTGAGTTGGTACAGACCATTCAAGAGCGCATGAAAGTGGCTCAAGATCAGCAAGCAAAATATTTTAATGCTCGCCACCGGAAGTTGGAGTTCGTGGTAGGTGATTGAGTCTATTTAAAGATCAAGCCGTTTAGAGGCATTTCACGGATTTGCCGACTCAAGAAGTTGAGTCCAAGGATTTTGGGACCTTTTGAGGTTGTTGAACGGGTGGGAGAAGCAGCATATCGGTTGGCGTTGTCCGCAGAGTTGAGTGGATTGCATGACGTCTTCCATGTCTCTATCTTGAGGAAAACCTTGGTAGAGGCTAGTATGGTGATCGAATCGACGTCGGTGCCGATAGAGGAAGACTTGAGGACGCGAGTCCGTCCAATTGCTATAGAGGACTCAGAAATTCGGCAGTTGCGGAACAAAGAGGTCAAACTCGTAAAAGTCCGATGGGACAACTGCGGCCGTGAGGAGCTCTCCTGGGAGCGAGAACAAACCATGTTGGAGGAGTATCCAGAGTTTTTCCGCTCAGGTATCATTTAAATTTTGTGTACCTCTTCTTGCTTTTTGGTAATTTCGGGACGAAATTCTTTTAAGGGGGAGAGAGTTGTAACGCCCCAAAATTTGAAAGAAGGACGAGCAACATCGAGAGCCAAGTTTGGGTCTTGGTGAGGGTCATACGGCCTAGGACACGGGCGTGTCCATGGCCGTGTCGTACCGGGTTCGTCGAGAGCCCGGGAAGTCGATGATGTTTCGCTCAGTTCGCCAACTAGTGGGGGACACGCCCTCCGACACGCCTGTGTCAGAGACCGTATCGCAGACGTGTTCTCTCGAGTGTCGACATAGAGTTGTCAACATGATGGTGTCGACACAATGGTGTCGACACAGAGGAGGTGTCGACACAGAGGTGTCTACACAGTGGCATCGACACAATGATATCGACACAGAGGAGGTGTTGACATAGACAGGGAACACAGCATAGGATACAGGCATGTCCATGGCCGTGTCTTACTGGGTTCGTCGAGCGCTTGTGGTTTCGATGTTTTTTGCTCGACGAAGTGTCGAGGCAGTGAACATGGTTCGGGACATGGGCGTGTCCAGGGCCGTGTCGAGCGTGTTCGACGAATTCCTGTGAGTTCGACGAAGAGGTAGTCGACGATCGTCGAGACTTCAAACACGGCCTAAGACACGGGCGTGTCCTAGGCCATGTCCTACTCGAGTTGTGAGCCGGGACTTGTGAGGGGTTGGACACGGCCTGGAGCCTAGGCGTGTTCAGGTTGGACACGACCATGTCAAATGTGACACGGGCGTGTCATGGACCCGTGTCCTGTTTTGGGTGCGACGGTTTCAGCATCGATTGGGGAACACGACCTTGGACACGGGCGTGTCACAAGCCGTGTTCAGTGCATGTGTTTTGTTTTTCAGTTCGGATCGTGGCCGTTCTTTCCCTTCTTTTGGGATCTGATGGTCCAGGGTTGCCCTTGCTGAGTTAAGTCCGAGAATTGGGTTAGAAACCCTCATTCTTCTCCAAGAAATCTCTTTCTAAGATCTAGAGAGAGGGGAGAGCAAGGAAGAAGGTGAAGGAGAGATCCGGCTGTTGGAGAGGCTTCGGTTCTCCAAATCGCGAGCTGAGTCCGGATCCGTGGAGGCAAGACCATTGTGAAGGTTTTCATTCGGCTAGGTTTCCATGGCGAGGAAGAGGGGTCGGAAGGTAACGACACTTCTCCTCTTGGATTTAGGATGCATGTTTTAGCATCGTGTATTTTCTAGTTTTTGGGCACCAAACTCTCAAATGAGAGGGGTTTGGGTCGCCAAGGTTCAAGAGGAACCTCCGGGTCGATTGAGTCCGTCCCCGACATGTTTTGCATTAGAGATCCGCTCCGTTAGTGGATTAGGCATGGTGGGTGAAGCCGTAGTCGCGACCGTTAGTCCGACTCGGTGATGTTGCATACGAGATTTAAGGATTCGTAGAGATCCGTTGCGGCAAGATGCCATTTGTGATGTTTGTGATATTTTCCCCCTTTTCTCGAGTGAGTACGAGTAGTCGGAACCGGACAAGGTTAGCTTCTCAATGGTGGTAGATGGTTTCCTTGGTGAACAAGGTTAGCTCCGCATTGGTGGTAGATGGTTTCCTTGGTGCGCGGGAACGCTGCAGTACGAATGAGGGACTAGGGTGGAATTATCTTGGATTGTGATGTGCTAAGGCGTGGATGTGTCTCCATGGTCGGCTGGCTATCCCATGACGTGCACGTCATGTGTGGAGAGTGTCCCGGCGAGACTAGTCCCCTTCTGTGAGACTGGCGAGAATGCCAAGCATGGGGCAAGCCCGGGAAATGAGGCCATGAGCGGGTAGGGTCCAACAAGGCTTCTTAGAATCGGTCTGTGTGTTTGTTGGAATCCTGACATGAGAAGTCAGAGCTTGCAGGCAAGCCCGGGTCTAAGACCTTGAGCGGGTGGGGCCTTGGCAAGAGTTCCGTGTGGCGGCTTGTATGCCGTTGGGGGAATGTTGGTAAACCCCCCTTTGTTTGCGGCTTTATGCCAATGGGGAAATGATGAGTACCCTTATGATGTGATGATGTGCTAGATACATACGCGATAGGGTGCCTTGGGTGAAGCCCGGGTTTTTGCATACATGCTGCATAAGTAGGCCCTTTTATTATATATGCTCAACAATAGAGAACATGTATGTTGTTTGAGACATCGAAGCCTGTTCTTAGTGCATTACTTGCTTAAATATATATTGCATACGAAGTGCTGACTTGCAGGTTGGAGGGGTTCCCCGGGGTCCGTTAGGGGCGTCCGGGAGGAGATGTGTTTGTTACACAGTTTGAGGCCAGCCTTTGCTGACCCACGTTACAATCAAATTTTTACAGGGCAAGGATCGCAAACATGAGCTAGCTCGCTGGCCAAAAGGGCCTAAGCCTCATGAAGTGTTACCGTTTTGCTGTAGCTCTACTTTTATGACATTGTATGTTTGATGCTCATGTTTTCCAGCTTGCATGTCGAGGTAGTCTAGGAGTGCTTATGCATATTTATGACTGGTGTTATTATTTGAGTTTTGGACTCACTTTTGTTGTAAGGCCTTAAGGCCGCTTCGATACTTCTATATGTTGTGGATAACTTCTAGTCTGTTTGCTTTTTCTGCAGTGCTGTGGTTATGAGTTCTGAGATCGGGTGTAACATCCCAACTTTCAGCAGGAAAATTTTTTGGGTGACACGACCTGGGACACGAACGTGTCCCAGGGCGTGTCCCCCTGCGTTCGACGATCGGCGAAAGGTGCTCGACGACTGATAACATTCCAACCTTTCAGCAGGAAAAATTTTTGGGTGACACGGCCTGGGACACGGGCGTGTCCGAGGGCGTGTCCCGCCGGTCGACGAACTCAGTTCGACGAAGTTGACTGGGGCGTGTCTGCCGCCATGTAAGGAACACGCCAGATGACATGGGCGTGTCTGGAGGGCGTGTCCCCTGCGTTCGATGATCGGCGAAAGCTGCGTTCGATGATTGTAGCGTGTCCCTTGCGTTCGACGATCAGCGAAAATCTGCGTTCGACGATCGTCGAGTGACCACTGCGTTCGACGATCGACGAAAATATGCATTCGACGATCGTCTAGTGACCCCTGCATTCGACGATCGACGAATATCTGCTCCACGATCGTCGAGTGACCCCTGCGTTCGACGATCGACGAAATTTGCTCGTTTGACGATCGTGAAACCCTGCGTTCGACGATCGTCAAGTGTCAGGTGAATTAAAGAGACAGAGGCCACTTGGCCTTGGCTCCATTAGCCCAAAAATTATGCTGGCTGGCCTACTCAGAATTTCCAAAGGAATTTGGAGCATGGTGGCCACTTGGCACCATGGGTGGAGCAACCAAAGCTCAACCCGAGCCCCCTTGGGCTTATCTTTCCATACACCCCTCCCAGCCAGAAATAGTGATTCCATTAGCTTCAGAGGGCAAAGGGGAGTGGAAATTGATAGCTGGAGTGAAGGAAATGGTGCGGGAACCATGAATCCGAAAGGTGTTGCCGGAGCAAGGTCGGGAATGGCCACCCGCCTCCATCCTCGCCGCCAGCCACCAACACAGGTTCGTTTCACCATCCCACTACCCGTACTAGAATCCTAGATCAATTAGGGGAGATATCGGGCTCAATTGCGCCCGATGCCATGGGAGAAATGGGAGAGTTTCCAAGCTTTTGCTTACCGCTCGGGATCGCCGTCGCCGCCGTCTCCCGCCGCCTCATCATCGACAAAGGATAGCCACCACCACCGTGAAGGTGATGACACCATTGACTGGGGGTTGCGCCGCCTCAGGTGGCCGGAAATGGCCCGCAATATTCCCCAAGTTGGCTCGATCTCAGCCGTTGAACTCTTGGGGAAGATAAACGGATGCTGTCCAATATCACTTTAAGATTCATGCTTTACTTTTATTAAAATCAATTTGATTCTGTTATTATTTTAATGAAATGAATTTCATTTCTGTCACACTATTTCAGTAACCTTGCATGTCAAATATAGGGCTCTTAGAGCCATTTCTAGAGGGTGACATGAACATGAAATATGTAGCCCTTTGTGTTAACTTTATATTGCCACCCTTAAATTGATATTTGGTCCAGTGGTCTGATCTGTAGGACCATTTTTCTAGGGTTGGTCCTTAGCTAGGGTAGAACTTCAAAATGATGCCCCAGTCAAACCAGTCATCCAAATGGCCCAAAATTTTGGGTGCATGCATGTTTAGGGCTTGTTTAACCCCTGTACAAAAATTAGAATTTTTGGGAAAATCCGTTCTATAGTTTTTACTAAAATACCCAAAATGAAATATTTGGAGTTGTGGGACTCCAAATGGCCCCATATTTTGGTGGCATGTCCTTAGGGACATTATAAGTGTACGTTTTAAATTTCAGCCAATTTGGACCACTGCATGTTGGGTAAACCCACCTGCATGTGTTGGCTTGTTATAGGCTTGGCGTGCATTTAGCCTAAAATGATATAATGTGTATTCAGACAACTTGGAACATTCAAAAATCATGATTTTCATTATGGAGACACATGAGGGTGTAATACACCTCTCATAGCAATGGTGGGAGTTTTGGGAATAAAAATCCCATTATTTTGAATTTCTGAAAATTTGGTCCATTTTAGGAAATAAATTTAAAATAGGTTTACCCTTATCACAAAAGGTTCAATTTCTATTGAGGACTAAGTAGTGACATAATAAACACTAAAAATAAATTATATCTCTGTTGGATGAAGTTTAAGTAGTTTAAGGAGCAAAATGACCATTTTACCCTTATGGAATTTTGTGTAGAAATCATGGATATATTCCTTTGAAAAATCTGAGAAAATTCATATCGCTGTAATTGTATGTTTTATACCTTGTGTAATTATTTCCGAATTTTTGGAGTGCCAAATAATGTACTTAGGCCCCATAATGGCATTTTGGTAAATAACTCAAATTGATCATGGATAGGCCATTTTAACATAGATGTAAATGAAAATCTGGACATAGTATTATTTCATTATTACCAAGGCTCTGTAATTTACTTAGAAGTTTTGAGATAATATTTTATGTACTTCATTTGGAAAATGCTAGGTTTGTGGATATAGTATTAAATAGGAATTAATTATAAATCTGAATTGAAAAGGCATAAAATTTTGGTAGGCCCCATTAATTGTCATATTATATTCTTGGACGAATCCCTAGGACAGTAGCTTCAATATTGACAATACTTCATGTGCAAAATGACTAGGGATTATATTTAAAGAAATTAATTTAATGGTGTAAGTAATTTGGAAATTATGGAAATTCATCCTAGTCATCATATTAGTCCATACCATCCTAGGATAAATAATTTGAGGCATATGGCCAGAGGAATTAGAAGGTCACATTTGTGTGTGGTATCGGGACATGGGTAAGGGTCTAGCACCGATGTTCGTACTAGTAGGGCCACCAGGGGAGGAATTTGAATAACTAGTAAAGTGAGGATCTTAGTGGAGGAATTAACCCTGGTTGGTCTCCTAGAGGATTCCTTAACCATGTGTGGAAGAGTGCAAGTCCCGTGACAACAACAATAACGGGGACCGGCGGAAGACCGCCGCGCTCCTAATAACACCTTAAGTCTTTAGGGTCGTTCTAAAGTCATACGTGAGTTGGGGTATAAATCCTGGGTAGACACCAATACAAGTAATTATCCTTGAGAAAGTGAACTTTGGGCATAATCCCATCATAGTTCCTAGTGCCCCCGAGATCCCTTCACCGGGTATACGCTGGGCAGTCCTGGGATTAACCTTAAATAACTAAGTATAATAACCCGTAGACAAGAGTAGTCTAATAGGTTAAGACATTGTGGTTCATTCTCACCCGTGTTGGGTTGGAGGGAGACTTGTGTAACATGCTCACCCGTGTAGGGTTTGAGGGATTTGGAATAAAGGCACTATTGTGCGTTCTCACCCGTGTAGGGTTGGAGGGATTGTGATAAATGCTCACCCATGTAGGGTTTGAGGGATTCAGGATGGGTTGGTCCCGCGAGCTGGAGGCTCGGAATGAAATACTTGCATGTGCATAAATTTAGTGGCGGGGCATGCGGTACTGGCCATTCATCATACCGATGGCAGTACGGTGCACCAGGCGGTTGTGAGGGTTAGAGGGGCCAGTGGGTTGTTTTACACTGCGGTCTGGAGGACGATCCCCGATAACGCACATCCGACCCAATAAGACTGACGGGTTGTCAGCAAAGTACGCACGCAGAGACTCTAGAGTGCACCTTGGACGTGTACAGAGGCGTATGAGAGGGGTTTAAGGTTTGGTAATGTGCATACCGGCCTAGAAGTTGAGACGCCCGCTCCGCTGCTGCCGTATCCACAACAGTGGTACCCGAGAGTGATGCTAGCTCTCAAAAAGTGGGAACTAAAGGTCTGTGATCACTGAGTCGTTGTGTGTGAGTTGCACTTGCCTGTGCATAAATTGCATCATAACTTTCATTCATATTAGGTCATACACTTCATAGATCCTTATCATATAAATTAGTATGGGCTCTTTTATATGATAAGTTAAATTTCCTGGAAACCTTAACTTATAAATTTGTATGAGCATTTTTATAAGTTAAGGTACTTTTGTGATGGTAGATAACTTTATCTTTCAGCTTTACTTTACTTTTCTGCTCTTACTTTCTGTTCTTTACTTCCTTTACTAGTACTACACTTTACTTACTTGTACTATATATTTAGAACTGCTAGAGTAGAATAATAATATCCATTACAACTGCTATTTAGTTCTTGTCACCTGCTTCCACTTTTGCTACCCCTTGTTATCCTCCGCTTCGTCCTTCCGCTCGGTGCCTAGGAGCTGCGGGGCGAGGTGCGGAGGAAATGACTTAGTCTTTTTGACTAATGGTCGGTGACCATACTATTTTAGGAGCTCGTGGAGATAGAGCACCAACACGATGAGGAGGCAGGATTTGAGGAGCAGATATCGCTACCGCAGGCTACTACTACTACTGTGCATCCTCAGGTGGGATGAGTTTTGATGTATTAGATTAGCTTCCGCTTGATTTGAGAGAGAGAGAGAGAGAGAGAGAGAGAGTTGATATGATGTACTGGGCATAAGCCCTTATTACTCTTTCATTTCTACTCATTGTGAACTATGTTTATGTACTCTTCATTTATATATATGATATGTACTCTGTGACTTGTGGACTAGTGGATTTGATATACTGCTATACTTCTTTTTCTCATATTGGCATACATGTTATATGATCGTATTAGCCGGCAGAATCGGCGTGTTGCGGTGTCAACTAACCCGTGCGTTAGTTCCACCGTAAGACGGCGGTTCTGGGCATAAGACCCGGTAGCCCTCCTTGGTAAGGGGGACGTTTTTTTTTTTTTTTGGGGGGGGGTCTTACAAACTGGTATCACTTGAACAAATGATCATATGAGAAAGAAGTCCACAACACTGTACCACCCCGCGCGAGCATTAGTTTGTGGACAAACTATGCAGCGGAAGCAGTGGTGTGCCCATGTGTAAAAAGTCACATAAAACAGTCCACTAAGTACAATTAGTTAGGCCAGTTCTGTTTTAACCTTACCTTTATACAACCTCCATAGGTCGCCGCGCCGCAAAATGTGGCTCCTCCCCCTCCAGCTGCCACTCCATTTCTACAGACGGAGATGGGGCAGACTTTGACAGCGATCCTGGATGCCTTCAAAGCCCAGCAAGTCCCGGCTCCGCAGCCAAATCCGGGGTCAAGCAAGCTGAGTGACTTCAAGAGCCTGTCCCCACCGATGTACCGTGGGACAGAGGATGCAGTAAAGACGGAGGAATGACTAGAGGCCATACATGAGATTTTGGCAGGCATCAGCTGCCCGGTCGGCGAGGCAGTACCTCTAGCCACCTCTACACTAGAGGCTCATGCGAAGAGATGGTGGAAATCAGTGCGGGAGTCTACATATGTAGACTGGGAGCTGTCAGACATATCGTGGGAGGAGTTTGGTGATGTATTTTTGGAGCACTTCGTCTCTACTACGGACAGAGATGCTTTGGAGGAGAGGTTTCTGAACCTCCGACAGGGGAGCAGATCAGTGATTGAGTACCAGAGGGAGTTCTCCCACCTTGCCAGGTTCGCAGGGATACAGGATACTGATGATAGGAGGTATGCCAAGAGGTTCTACCGGGGCCTCAGGGACGATTTGAGGCCGGCTTTGTTGTTCATTTCTCACGGCACGTCCACCCAGATTATCGAGATGGCGAAGAATCTGGAGGCTGACCAGCTGATGGTGCAAGGCAGAGGGAAGAGACCATATGATGGGTCGACATCAGGAGAGAGAACAGCAGGGGCTCTCAGAGAGGCAGGACTATTGAATACAAGAGGGGTGGGGGACGTCGTCGCCCCAACTATAGGCAGGAGCAGGGACCTCCTCCAGTATTAGCTCCCCCACCTCTACAGGTTCATGATCCGAGGAGACATAATGACCATGACCACCAGCAGGTAGTTTGTTACGGATGCCGCCATCCCGGGCATATTAGGTCGGAGTGCCCGCATCGATTCCATCCTCCTCCTCCTCCACCTCCAGTGGCCCTAGTACAGCAGGGCCTAGGCCGAGGCCGAGGCCGGGGATATCATGGCAGGGGACGCAATCAGGAGCATATATACGCTTTGGACCTCACGGAGCAGAGGAACCCAGAGGAGGTTATCACACGTACTTAAGATTATTGTTAAATTTCTTGAGTTTTCAATTATATAGTACCTAGAACCATAGAATAACAATTCATTTTAACTTAAACAAACCTCAGGCATAGTTATGATCAGCGGCAAGCCCGCACATACCCTATTCGACACGGGTGCTTCGCACTCGTTCGTATCTGAGGCCTTCATAGACGGACTTGAAGGCGTGGAAAGATTTCCGGGACTAGATATGAGGGTGCGTATACCCGATGGGTCAGAACTGCGGACCACTGCCCATTGCGATATGGAGGCCGAGATTGGCTGCAAGGCATTTGAGGGGCTAGCAACTATTCTGAAGCTGCAGAATTTCGATTTGATTTTGGGCATGACATGGTTACATCAGAACCATGCTCAGATAGATTTCCCATCAAGGAGGATCACACGAAGGCATGGCGACTCCCATGTCATCATCGAAGGTATTAAACCTATCTCTCACCTATTACTATCTTCTGTATAGGCTGTGAAGGCCCACGAGCAGGGAGAGGAGGTTTACCTTATCTGCTTTGAGATGGTGGGAGCAGAGGCTTCTATTTTAGATATTCCGGTGGTCCGGGATTTGTCCGATGTGTTCCCGGAGATATTGCCCGAGCTACCACTAGCCAGGGACTTGGATTTTAGGATTCAGCTGGTACCGGGTGCGAGGCCAGTGTCCCGTGTAACGTCCCGAATCGCTCTAGGCCCCTAGTGTGTGTGTTTTGAGTCAGGAGGGTTGACTTGAGTCCTGAGAGTGCAGGGAATTGGACTGCACATGTGGATAAATGGAGAATCAGTGTAAAAAGGAAGTAACACGGGTAGGGACACGGCCGTGTGCCTACCCGTGTGCGTCGAGTTGAGCTCGACGAGCTGTGTCGAGATCGTCGAGCTGTGTCGACACCAAGGGACACGGGTAGGGACACGGCCGTGTGCCTACCCGTGTGCGTCGAGTTGAGCTCGACGACCCGTGTCGAGATCGTCGAGCTGTGTCGACACCAAGGGACACGGGTAGGGACACGGCCGTGTGCCTACCCGTGTGCGTCGAGTTGAGCTCGACGACTCGTGTCGAGATCGTCGAGCTGTGTCGACACCAAGTGACACGGGTAGTGACACGGCCGTGTCCCTACCCGTGTGCGTCGAGTTGAGCTCGACGAGAAGTGTCGAGACGCAACCCGAGAAGTACACGGCCAAGGACACGGCTATGCACACGGCCGTATCATGTGGACACGGGTCGGGACACGGGCGTGTCCCAACCCGTGTCAAGTATTGAACCGACATGGAAACTGTCGTTGCCGCTTCGCCAGGAAGGACACGGGTAAGGACACGGCCGTGTCCCTACCCGTGTCACATTTTATATATAAAGGGGAGAGAAAACCCTAGCCGTTTTCATGTTCTTTTCATCCCCTAATTCCTGTGAGAACTCCTGTGAGAGGGAAAACTGCAGAAGCAAGTTTTACCAAAGGAGATCCGCCATCGCCGTGAAAGAGAAGATGCCGCCAAGGAGAACTACGAGATCCATGGCTAGAAATGGTGGTACCGCTGGAGCCAATGTGAGTTTCCTACCCTCTCCCTTGGTGCTAGATCTATAGTTATTTTCCTAGGAGAGACATCGGCTCAAGAGAGTCTTGATGGAGAGGAGAAGATTTCTAGGTTCGGCCATGCTAGGATTTGAATCCTAGACTTTAGATCTCTTCAACCCTTCCCCTTTCTTCAATACGACGATGGGTGAATGGTTTCGTGAGGAGTTTTGGCCTTTGAGGTTGAATAAGGGAGGAGGACATTTCTGGAAAATTTAGGAAGGATCGCTTGAGGAAGAAGACGGACCGATGCCGTCCATTTTTCTTTAAGAAGCGTGCAGAATCTGTATTCTGCGCGCAGCGAACTTCGTGGCCATTGTTATGTATGCTATGGCCAGATCTGGGCTTTAGGCTTAACACGAAAGTTGAAGCCCTTGAAAATATCTTTCCAACGAATGGTTGCACAACTTCTGGCGAAGTCTGTAGCCACGGGAAAGTCTAAACGAAAATGGTGTTCAATAAACCTCGTATGCAGAAACTGTGTTCTGTACGCAGCGGACTTCAAGTCCGATTTCAAATAGGATAATGTCAAATCTGGGTTGAGCTCTGAATATGAAAGATGTAGTCTATGGAAATACCTTTCCATCGAGGGGTTACACGACTTCACCGGATTCCTGTAGCCTCGGGAATCTCCGGTCGAAGTTGCTGTCCAGACTATTCCTGCACTTAAAAATCTGGGTTTATAATATTTGGATTTGGATTCGGTGAAACTAATATTACAGGTAACCTTGAGGCTTGGATAAACTCTTATGATAATTAATTCAGTTGCATAAATGATGAAGATTATTAATCGGATTTCATGTGATAGAATTGTAAGATAGTATACTTGAATGATTTGACTGGTTAGAAGTTAGTAGATTTTTATACATGTGCATCTTGATATATTGTGTTGAAATCACCTGATATGACATATAGAAGGATAACTCATGGCCATGTGAATGTTGAATAGTGGATTGAATTTGGTAGTCCAATACTTAGAGTGTCGTCTTCCTATGAGTAGTGTTGTGTGAGTTTGTAAGTGCGGTGTTGACCGCCACTTGTTTTGGTTGTGTTGAGATGAGGTGTGGATGGATGGTTGGACTGCGCCCTCGTGTTTGCTTCCGAGGCCCCTTCCACGTTATGTTGATGTGGTATTTGCATGTGGTGTGAGTCGACACGCGGTGTCGTAATCCCGGGTTAAGGATAGTGTGGCAGGTCTACGGGCTCGCCAGTCGTCACACCGACGGGAGTTGGCAGTTAGACTTGGTCGGTTTGGGCTGTGTCCTCGGTGTTCACGTCCCGAGGCCCCTCCGACCATGTGAACGGTTGGGCTGTGTCCTCGTGCTTTCTTCCGAGGCCCCTTCCGGGTCACGCAAGGCCAGTTCGGGCTGTGTTCTTGGTGCACATCTACCCAAGACCCCGCTGGGCCATAGTACGCATGGGCTCCGCTGTTGTGTTCTTAGCGTTGAGGCGTACGGAGGCCTAGGTGAAGTAGTGTGATACCCGCCTAGTAGTAGAAGTGCCCGTTCTACTGTCACCGTCTGGCCACGGCGGCTGATGCCTGAGAGGTTAGCTACCTGCTCGAAAAGTGGGAACTATAGTCTGTGTCGACATAGCAATTGCATGGGTGTGCATGGGTGAGTCATTGCATAGCATTCATAGCATTTCATAACATTGCACAACAAGATCCTCATTGTATAAGTTTGTATGGGCACTCTTATACGATGAGTTACTTTTATGTAACCCGATCCTTAACTTATAAGTTTGTATGGGCATTCTTATAAGTTAAGTTACTTTCCTGCTGTTACTTATACTTGCTAGTTTAGTGTAGCTCTTTCATATATGCTGACTATGATGCTGTTACTCTTACACTACTGCCACTTGCTTGTACCTCCTTTACTTGCTTACTTGTTATATACTATACTCTTGTTTCTTTTCTCCGCCCGGTGCCGAGGAGTCGCCGGGGGAGCGGATGTGAAACCACTTAGTCGTTTCGACTAACGGTTGCTACGTCTTCCTTTTTAGGAGGTCACGCCGCAGGTAGAGCAGCCGCAGACTATGCCGTAGGACAGCCAGGCCAGGACGACAGGGCCTGACGTGATGGTGCCGTCGATACCGTCTGTTTCCGATGTTAGTGTTTTGCTTACTCTGATGTAGCCCGTTTGGGCAATGTTTAGCTGTACTCTGATATATTGTAGAAGCATGATTTAGCTTCTCATTATTGATGTATTTGGACATTATGACTTAGTGTGGATATTGACTTCTTCTGTTTATTTATTTGGTTGGGTTGGCATGATATATTGATATTGTTGTAGCCGGCGGAATAGGCGTCTTGTGGTACAGGTTAGCCCGTGTGCTAATGCTACCGCAAGGCGGCTGTTCCGGGCATAAGACTCCCCCTTCGTGCCGTGTTTTGGGATCCGGGGAGGGGGGGTCTTACAAATGGTATCAGTTTGCCACGATCCTCAACTAAGAAGTCATTCAACAATGGTGCCACCCCCGTTTGGTTAGTCAGTTTGGGGACAAACTGACTTAGCGGAAGCAGTGGTGTGCCCATATGTAATTCACATTAAGTTTGTCCAACTTTGACCCTACGATTAGCCAACCTGACCTTAGGTACATACCTTTATACATTGATCTTCCAAGTTTGGACGACCCCAAGTATGTAAAACTATGGTATAAAGTCTTGCGAGATCCCCTAGGGCAAGCACTTTTGTTTATAGCGGATTTTGAATCTAACGGAGAAAATAGACATGACAGATTTCCTAGGGCAACCACTTTTGTTTATAGGAGATTGGTGCTTGGTGGAGATAATGGATATGGTAAAGTGGTTGGGAGCGGGTCTTTTGGGTGTTCAGACAAGCGTTAAGAGACTCGCTGAAGGAGTGATTGAAGCGGGACCCAGCTCAAAGACGAGGACTACGAGGAAGAAATTAAGCATTCGTCCTCAGTCTGCGTAAGTTTTTCTAGGAATCTGGCTTGAGCATTCACAATCTTGATACTAAGGCGTAATGGTTAGTGAGAAACCGGCCTACACTCTATTCGATACCGGTGGCTCACACTCCTTTGTGCTCGAGGATTTCATAAAAGACGTGGAGGATGTACAGTACTTCACTGGCATAGCCCGACGTGTACGCCTTCCGGACGGCTCAGAGATGATCGCGACCGCCAAGTGCGAGTTGGAGTTATTTATTGATGGGAAGGCCTTTGATACGCCGGCCACGGTTCTGAGAATGCCGGAGTTTGACATCATTTTGGGCATGGCATGGCTGGACTGGCACTTCGCGAGGATCGACTGCGCGGAGAAGAGGATCTATTTGAGGCATGGAGACTCTGACGTCATCTTCCAAGGTATTGGCTTCGCGCCACGTATGATATTATCTTCTATCCAGGCTGTAAAGGCTCATATGAAGGGGGATGAGGTCTTCATGATCTGGTTCGAGTTGAAGGAAGCAGCGCTGGAATTAAAGGATGTACGGGTTGTGCGGGATTTTCCCGAGGTATTTCCTGAGAAGCTACCAGGATTACCACCGCACAGAGAGGTCGATTTCCAGATTAATTTAGTACCAGGTGCCAAGCCTGTATCCAAGGCTCCATACAGAATGGCTCCGAAGGAACTCGCGGAGTTTAGAGTTCAATTGCAAGAACTGGTGGATTCAGGGTTCGTTCGCCCCAGTTCATCACCATGGGGAGCCCCTGTGCTGTTCGTGAAGAACAAGGATGGAACACTGCGATTGTGCATAGATTATCGGGAACTCAATCGGTTGACGGTGCGGAACACTTATCCACTACCGCGGATCGATGAGTTGTTCGATCAACTAGTGGGAGCACATTGGTTTTCTAAATTGGATTTGCGCTCCGGATACTATCAGTTGAGGATACATGAGGGGGATATTCAAAAAAACAGCATTTAGTTCGAGATATGGTTTGTATGAGTTCACAGTAATGCCGTTTGGGCTCACAAATGCCCCTTCGGCCTTCATGAGTTTGATGAACAAGGTGTTTGAACCGTATTTGGACATCTTCGTCATTGTTTTCATCGACGACATCTTGGTCTACTCAAAGACGGAGGAGGAGCATGTCGAGCACCTGACCTTGGTTTTGAAGAAATTGAAGGAGCATGCCTTGTATGCCAAGTTTAGCAAGTGTGAATTCTGGCTTAAGGAGGTTGCTTTCTTGGGGCATGTGATCAGTGGAGCAGGGTTAGCAGTGGATCCAACAAAGGTGCGGGCCGTAAAGGAGTGGTCGCCCTTGAAGTCGGCGGCAGATGTACGAAGCTTTCTTGGACTTGCTGGCTACTACCGTAAGTTCGTGAAAGGATTTTCCAAGATTGCCCTTCCTCTTACCTCCTTGACGAAGAAGGGTGTGCCATTTGAGTGGACACCTCAATGTGAAGAGGCATTTCAAGAATTGAAAGATAGGATTACCTCCGCCCCCATCTTTGCACTTCCGTCTGGGAAGGAAGGATTCCAAGTTTACACGGACGCATCATATCAAGGGATGGGAGCGGTGCTGATGCAGCACGGGCATGTGATCGCTTATGCTTCAAGGCAGTTAAAGAAACATGAAATCAATTACCCGGTTCATGATTTGGAGTTGGGAGCAGTGGTGTTCGCTTTGAAAGTCTGGAGGCATTATTTATATGGCGTGCACTGCGAGATCTTTTCCGATCACAAAAACTTGAAGTATGTTCACACTCAGAAGGAGTTGAACCTGAGACAACGGCGGTGGTTGGAATTTCTATGCGACTACGAGTTCACCATGAACTACCACCCCGGGAAAGCGAACTTGGTAGCCGATGCCTTGAGTAGAAAAGTGCCAGGCTCTAGCCCAGAGTCTCGGCTGATGAGCATGGAGTTGGCTCGGATGATCGAGGAGATGGAAATTACTTTAGTATTCAAGGATCCTTCGGCAGAGTATGCGGAGTATTTGGCCAACATGAGCATACTTTGTGATATCCGAGACCGGATTCGGGTGGAGCAAGGAATGGATGCGGCCTTGGCCCCGGCAATCAAGGCAATTGAAGATGGGACCACCGATGAGTACACACTCAAAGACGACCTCATTTATTTTCGTAGCCGACTCTATATTCCCAAGGGAGGCAAAATTCGGGAAGATATCTTGAGAGAGGCACATTCCTCTCAATATTCAGTGCACCCTGGTATTGCTAAGATGTACGCCGGATTGCGGAAGACCATGTGTTGGCCGGGAATGAAGAAAGATGTTCGCTACTATGTTACACATTGCGAAGCTTGCCAAAGAGTGAAGGCTGAATGCAGGAGTCCCGGTGGTTTGTTGCAGTCATTGCCCATCCCCGAATGGAAGTTCGAGGATATCTCCATGGACTTTGTTCATGGGTTACCTCGTTCCCGCTCCGGGAATGATTCAGTATGGGTTATTGTGGATCGACTGACAAAGGTGGCCCGGTTCATTCCAATGAAGAAGGAAGCACACGTGGATGTTTTGGTACGCCTTTTTGTGGAGCAATTTGTACGGTATCATGGCGTGCCCAAGACAATTGTTTCAGATCGGGATGGTCGGTTTACATCCAATGAGTGGAAGGCGGTACAGGCGTATTTGGGCTCACGCCTAACCTTTAGTACCGCATTTCATCCACAGACTGACGGGCAGTCTGAAAGGACCATCAGGACACTGGAAGATTTATTGAGGTTATGCATGCTGGACAGAGGAGAGCCATGGGAAAGGCTCTTGCCCCTGGTGGAATTCTCCTATAATAATAGCCATCAGGCGAGCATCGGCATGGCGCCCCATGAAGCCCTTTACGGAAGAAGGTGCAGGACTCCCTTGTCTTGGGTGCAAGATGAAGATCCGAAGGCATTGGGAAACGAATACATAGATGATACTGATGCGGCGGTCAGATTGATACGGGATCGCATGTTGGAGGCTCAAAGTCGACAGGCGAAATATTACAACAAAAAGCACCAGATGGTGGAGTTCCAGGTGGGCGAAAAAGTGTTCCTTAAGATTCGGCCGATGCATGGAGTGTCACGGGTGCGGGGAGTGAAAAAGCTCAGCCCAAGGTATGTTGGGCCTTATACTATATTGGAAAGGATTGGCCCGTTGGCCTATCGGTTGGAGTTACCACCAGAACTAGAAAATCTCCACGACGTGTTCCATGTGTCGTCGCTTCGAAAAGCACTGTTGCGGCCCGACCAGTATATTCCCACTACTGATGGTGCAGTGGCATCAGATAGGTCTGTGCGACTAGAGCCGGTGCGGATTGTTGACAGCGAGACAAGGACTTTGCGCCGCAAAAGTGTTCCCTTAGTAAAGGTGCTATGGTTGAATCATGGGAAGGAGGAGTACACATGGGAGCCATTGGATTTAATGCAGCAACGCTACCCGGAGTTGTTTGCTCAAGGTAATTCTATTTAAAAGCAAGTGTTAAATTCCTGTCATGCTTTCCTCCCCACAGCCTAAGCCTGATTTCGGGGACGAAATCTTTTATTTTGTTTATAGGATTTGTAACGTCCCGAATCGCTCTAGGCCCCTAGTGTGTGTGTTTTGAGTCAGGAGGGTTGACTTGAGTCCTGAGAGTGCAGGGAATTGGACTGCACTTGTGGATAAATGGAGAATCAGTGTAAAAAGGAAGTAACACGGGTAGGGACACGGCCGTGTGCCTACCCGTGTGCGTCGAGTTGAGCTCGACGAGCTGTGTCGAGATCGTCGAGCTGTGTCGACACCAAGGGACACGGGTAGGGACACGGCCGTGTACCTACCCGTGTGCGTCGAGTTGAGCTCGACGACCCGTGTCGAGATCGTCGAGCTGTGTCGACACCAAGGGACACGGGTAGGGACACGGCCGTGTGCCTACCCGTGTGCGTCGAGTTGAGCTCGACGACCCGTGTCGAGATCGTCGAGCTGTGTCGACACCAAGTGACACGGGTAGTGATACGGCCGTGTCCCTACCCGTGTGCGTCGAGTTGAGCTCGACGAGAAGTGTCGAGACGCAACCCGAGAAGTACACGGCCAAGGACACGGCTATGCACACGGCCGTGTCATGTGGACACGGGTCGGGACACGCCCGTGTCCCAACCCGTGTCAAGTATTGAACCGACATGGAAACTGTCGTTGCCGCTTCGCCAGGAAGGACACGGGTAAGGACACGGCCGTGTCCCTACCCGTGTCACATTTTATATATAAAGGGGAGAGAAAACCCTAGCCGTTTTCATGCTCTTTTCATCCCCTAATTCCTGTGAGAACTCCTGTGAGAGGGAAAACTGCAGAAGCAAGTTTTACCAAAGGAGATCCGCCATCGCCGTGAAAGAGAAGATGCCGCCAAGGAGAACTACGAGATCCATGGCTAGAAATGGTGGTACCGCTGGAGCCAATGTGAGTTTCCTACCCTCTCCCTTGGTGCTAGATCTATAGTTATTTTCCTAGGAGAGACATCGGCTCAAGAGAGTCTTGATGGAGAGGAGAAGATTTCTAGGTTCGGCCATGCTAGGATTTGAATCCTAGACTTTAGATCTCTTCAACCTTCCCCTTTTCTTCAATACGACGATGGGTGAATGGTTTCGTGAGGAGTTTTGGCCTTTGAGGTTGAATAAGGGAGGAGGACATTTCTGGAAAATTTAGGAAGGATCGCTTGAGGAAGAAGACGGACCGATGCCGTCCATTTTTCTTTAAGAAGCGTGCAGAATCTATATTCTGCGCGCAGCGAACTTCGTGGCCATTTTTATGTATGCTATGGCCAGATCTGGGCTTTCGGCTTAACACGAAAGTTGAAGCCCTTGAAAATATATTTCCAACGAATGGTTGCACGACTTCTGGCAAAGTCTGTAGCCACGGGAAAGTCTAAACGAAAATGGTGTTCAATAAACCTCGTATGCAGAAACTGTGTTCTGTACGCAGCGGACTTCAAGTCCGATTTCAAATAGGATAATGTCAAATCTGGGTTGAGCTCTGAATATGAAAGATGTAGTCTATGGAAATACCTTTCCATCGAGGGGTTACACGACTTCACCGGATTCCTGTAGCCTCGGGAATCTCCGGTCGAAGTTGCTGTCCAGACTATTCCTGCACTTAAAAATCTGGGTTTATAATATTTGGATTTGGATTCAGTGAAACTAATATTACAGGTAACCTTGAGGCTTGGATAAACTCTTATGAATAATTAATTCAGTTGCATAAATGATGAAGATTATTAATCGGATTTCATGTGATAGAATTGTAAGATAGTATACTTGAATGATTTGACTGGTTAGAAGTTAGTAGATTTTTATACATGTGCATCTTGATATATTGTGTTGAAATCACCTGATATGACATATAGAAGGATAACTCATGGCCATGTGAATGTTGAATAGTGGATTGAATTTGGTAGTCCAATACTTAGAGTGTCGTCTTCCTATGAGTAGTGTTGTGTGAGTTTGTAAGTGCGGTGTTGACCGCCACTTGTTTTGGTTGTGTTGAGATGAGGTGTGGATGGATGGTTGGGCTGTGCCCTCGTGTTTGCTTCCGAGGCCCCTTCCACGTTATGTTGATGTGGTATTTGCATGTGGTGTGAGTCGACACGCGGTGTCGTAATCCCGGGTTAAGGATAGTGTGGCAGGTCTACGGGCTCGCCAGTCGTCACACCGACGGGAGTTGGCAGTTAGACTTGGTCGGTTTGGGCTGTGTCCTCGGTGTTCACGTCCCGAGGCCCCTCCGACCATGTGAACGGTTGGGCTGTGTCCTCGTGCTTTCTTCCGAGGCCCCTTCCGGGTCACGCAAGGCCAGTTCGGGCTGTGTTCTTGGTGCACATCTACCCAAGACCCCGCTGGGCCATAGTACGCATGGGCTCCGCTATTGTGTTCTTAGCGTTGAGGCGTACGGAGGCCTAGGTGAAGTAGTGTGATACCCGCCTAGTAGTAGAAGTGCCCGTTCTACTGTCACCGCCTGGCCACGGCGGCTGATGCCTGAGAGGTTAGCTACCTGCTCGAAAAGTGGGAACTATAGTCTGTGTCGACATAGCAATTGCATGGGTGTGCATGGGTGAGTCATTGCATAGCATTCATAGCATTTCATAACATTGCACAACAAGATCCTCATTATATAAGTTTGTATGGGCACTCTTATACGATGAGTTACTTTTATGTAACCCGATCCTTAACTTATAAGTTTGTATGGGCATTCTTATAAGTTAAGTTACTTTCCTGCTGTTACTTATACTTGCTAGTTTAGTGTAGCTCTTTCATATATGCTGACTATGATGCTGTTACTCTTACACTACTGCCACTTGCTTGTACCTCCTTTACTTGCTTACTTGTTATATACTATACTCTTGTTTCTTTTCTCCGCCCGGTGCCGAGGAGTCGCCGGGGGAGCGGATGTGAAACCACTTAGTCGTTTCGACTAACGGTTGCTACGTCTTCCTTTTTAGGAGGTCACGCCGCAGGTAGAGCAGCCGCAGACTACGTCGCAGGACAGCCAGGCCAGGACGACAGGGCCTGACGTGACGGTGCCGTCAATACCGTCTGTTTCCGATGTTAGTGTTTTGCTTACTCTGATGTAGCCCGTTTGGGCAATGTTTAGCTGTACTCTGATATATTGTAGAAGCATGTTTTAGCTTCTCATTATTGATGTATTTGGACATTATGACTTAGTGTGGATTTTGACTTCTTCTGTTTATTTATTTGGTTGGGTTGGCATGATATATTGATATTGTTGTAGCCGACGGAATAGGCGCCTTGTGGTACAGGTTAGCCCGTGTGCTAATGCTACCGCAAGGCGGCTGTTCCGGGCATAAGACTCCCCCTTCGTGCCGTGTTTTGGGATCCGGGGAGGGGGGGTCTTACATCCCGGGCACCTTATAGGATGGCTCCCAGAGAGTTGGCAGAGTTCAGGACTCAATTTCAGGAGCTAGTTGAGTCGGGATTTGTGCGGCCCAGTTCATCGCCGTGGGGAGCGCCAGTTCTTTTTGTGAAGAAGAAGGACGGGTCGTTACGACTATGGATAGATTACCGGGAGCTGAACCGGTTAACGGTCCGCAATACCTATCCACTGCCTCGGATAGACGAGCTATTTGATCAGCTTCAGGGAGCCTTTTAGTTCTCTAAGCTAGATTTGCGATCCAGTTATTACCAACACCGCATCCGGGAAGAGGACATACTGAAGACGATATTCAGTTCACGATATGGGTTATACGAGTTCACGGTGATGCCTTTTGGGCTCACGAATCCCCCCTCCGCGTTCATGACCCTAATGAACCTTGTATTAGAACCTTACTTAGACCGCTTCGTCATTGTGTTCATCGATGATATTCTGATCTATTCCCGGACCCAAGAGGAGCACGCTGGACCCTTGATACAGGTTTTGCAGAGACTGAGAGAATTCCAGATGTATGCGAAGTTTTTGAAGTGTCAGTTTTGGCTACAGGAGGTGGCTTTCCTGGGGCACACTATCAGTGGGGCTGGATTGGCAGTGGATCCAGCTAAGATAGAGGCAGTACGGAATTGGCCACGACCGAAGACAGCATCAAACATATGCAGTTTCTTGGGGTTAACATGTTATTATCGCAAGTTCGTGGAGGGATTCTTGAGGTTAGCCCTCCCCCTCACGTCCTTAACGAAGAAGGATGCAGATTTTGTTTGGTCAGAGCAGTGCGAGACAGCTTTTCAGGAGCTGAAGGACCGACTCACCTCATCCCCTATTCTTGCGCTCCCATCCAGGAGTGAAGGATTTCAGATCTACACAGATGCCTCTTACCAGGGGATGGGTGCTGTCCTGATGCAGCATGGACATGTTATTGCTTATGCCTCAAGACAGTTGAAGAAGCACGAGCATAACTATCCAGTACATGACTTAGAGCTCGGGGCTGTGGTATTCGCCCTAAAGATGTGGATACATTATTTATACGAGATTCATTGTGATATTTATTCAGATCATAAGAATCTTAAATATATCGATACGCAGAAGGACTTGAGCCTACGACAGAGGAGATGGCTGGAGTTCCTCTGTGACTATGATTATCAGATCCTCTATCATCCGGGGAAAGCAAACACAGTAGCAGATGCTTTGAGTAGGAGAGCTAGCACTTCTGGACTGGAGCCTCGGTTGATGTCTATAGAGCTAATACGGATGATGGAAGACATGCATATTACCATGGTATCTGAGACTGAACCAGTGGTATATCGAGAGTACTTGAGCTCAGTGATCAGTGGTGATGATATACGGGAGCGCATCCGAACACATCAGAGGATGGATGCTACATTAGAGCCGATTTTCAGTTCCCTGGAAAGGGGCAAGGTCGAGGACTACACGCTGCAGGATGATCTCCTTCGATTCCGTTGACTCATTTAAATACCAGCAGGGGGCAGTATCCGGGATGACATACTTAGAGAGGCTCACTGTTCCAAATATTCAGTGCATCCCAGCATCACCAAGATGTGGGCAGATTTACGGAGGACCATGTACTGGCCTTGGATGAAGAGGGAGATCACCTATTTTGTGACACATTGCGAGACTTGTGAGCACGTGAAGGCGGAATGTAAGAGCCCAGGAGGTTTACTACAGCCACTGCCAGTCCCAGAGTGGAAGTTCGAGGACATTGCTATGGATTTTGTGAACGGACTACCTCGCTCCCACTATGGGCATGATTCTATATGGGTCATAGTAGACAGACTGACCAAGGTAGCGCGTTTTATTCCAGTCTGGAAGGATGCTCCAGTTGCAGTTTTGGTGAGACTATTCGTGGAGCAGTTTGTCAGATACCATGGCATTCCCAGGACGATTGTTTCAAACCGTGATGGTCGGTTCACTTCGAGTGAGTAGAGGGCAGTGCAGGCTTACTTGGGCTCTCGGCTTACTTTTAGTACTGCCTTCCACCCGCAGACCGACGGACAGACCGAGCGGACCATCCGGACCATGGAGGATCTACTCCGCCTGTGCATATTGGATACGAGGAAGCCTTGGGAGAGGATACTACCACTGATCGAGTTCTCCTACAATAACAGCCACCAGGATAGCATCAGGATGGCTCCTTATGAGGCACTTTATGGGAGGAAATGCCGGACACTGCTGTCATGGGTTCAGGATGTGGATACCAAGGCTCTTGGTTCTGATTATGTGAAGGATATAGAGGCTCAGGTACATTTGATCAGGGATCGGCTGCTAGAGGCCCAGAGCAGACAGGCGAAGTATTATGATGCTCGGCACCGGAAGGCGGAGTTCCAGGTTAGAGACAGGGTTTTATTGAAGATACGTCCGGTACATGGTGTCTCTCGGGTGCGGAGGCACAAGAAGCTCAGTCCTCGATACATGGGGCCATACTTGATCCTGGAGCGGATCGACCCCTTAGCTTACTGACTGCAGCTGCCACCAGAGTTGGGTGCCCTACACGACGTCTTCCATGTCTCTTCCTTACGAAGAGCTCTCCTACGGCCGGAGCAGCATGTTACTACTACAGCCAGTCCGATAGCGTCAGATAGATCCGTCAGACTGGAGCCGATCTGGATTGATGATACAGATGTCCGTGTATTGCGGAAGAAGAAGGTCCCTCTTATGAAGGTGTTGTGGTCCAACCATGGACGGGAGGAACACACTTGGGAGCCAAGGGACCTGATGTTGGAGCAACACCCGGAGCTATTCACTTCAGGTATACTTTAGTTTATTTTAAATTTCTTATAACTCTTGCTAGTAGGATCCCCGTAGACCCGATCTTGAATTTCAGGGACGAAATTATTTTCTTGTTTATTGGGATTTGTAACATCCCAACTTTAAGCAGGAAAAAATTTTGGGTGACACGGCCTGGGACACGGGCGTGTCCTCCTGTATTCGACGATCGGCGAAAGGTGCTCGACGACTGATTACATTCCAACCTTTCAGCAGGAAAAATTTTTGGGTGACACGGCCTGGGACACGGGCGTATCCCAGGGCGTGTCCCGCCGTTCGACGAACTCAGTTCGATGAAGTTGACTGGGGCTTGTCTGCCGCCATGTAAGGAACACGCCAGACGACACGGGCATGTCTAGAGGGCGTGTCCCCTGCGTTCGGCGATCGGCGAAAGCTGCGTTCGACGATCGGCGAAAGCTGCGTTCGACAATTGTAGCATGTCCCCTGCGTTCGACGATCGGCGAAAATCTGCGTTCGACGATCGTCAAGTGACCACTACGTTCGACAATCGACGAAAATCTGCGTTCGACGATCGTTTAGTGACCCCTGCATTCGACGATCGACGAATATCTGCGCGACGATCGTCGAGTGACCCCTGCGTTCGACCATCGACGAAATTTGCTCGTTCGATGATCGTGAAACCATGCGTTCGACGATCGTCGAGTGTCAGGTGAATTAAAGAGGCAGAGGCCACTTGGCCTTGGCTCCATCAGCCCAAAAATTATGCTGGCTGGCCTCCTCAGAATTTCCAGAGGAATTTGGAGCATGGTGGCCACTTGGCACCATGGGTGGAGCAACCAAAGATCAACCCGAGCCCCCTTGGGCTTATCTTTCCATACACCCCTCCCAGCCAGAAATAGTGCTTCCATTAGCTTCAGAGGGCAAAGGGGAGTGGAAATCGATAGCTGGAGTGAAGGAAATGGTGCGAGAACCATGAATCCGAAAGGTGTCGTCGGAGCAAGGTCGGGAATGGCCACCCTCCTCCATCCTCGCCGCCAGCCACCAACACCGGTTCGTTTCACCGTCCCTCTACCCGTACTAGAATCCTAGATCAACTAGGGGAGATATCGGGCTAAATTGAGCCCGATGCCATGGGAGAAATGGGAGGGTTTACAAGCTTTTGCTTACCGCTCGGGATTTCCGTCGCTGCCGTCTCCCGCCGCCTCATCACCGACAAAGGATATCCACCACCACCGTGAAGGTGATGGCACCGTTGGCCGGGGGTTACGCCGCCCCAGTTGGCCAGAAATGGCCCCACAATATTCCGCAGGTCGGCTCAATCTCAGCCGTTGAACTCTTGGGGAAGATAAACGGATGCCGTCCAATATCACTTTAAGATTCGTGCTTTACTTTTATTAAAATCAATTTGATTCTGTTATTATTTTAATGAAATGAATTTCATTTCTGTCACACTATTTCAGTAACCTTGCATGTCAAATATAGGGCTCTTAGATCCATTTCCAGAGGGTGACATGAACATGAAATATGTATCCCTTTGTGTTACCTTTAAATTGCAACCCTTAAATTGAGATTTGGTCCACTGGTCTGATCTCTAGGACCATTTTGCTAGGGTTGCTCCTTAGCTAGGGCAGAACTTCAAAATGATGCCCAAGTCAAACCACTCATCCAAATGGACCAAACTTTTGCGTGCATGCATGTTTATGGCTTGGTTAACCCCTGTACAAAAATTAAAATTTTTAGGAAATTCTTTCTATAGTTTTTACTAAAATACCCAAAATGAAATAAATGAAATATTTGGAGTTGTGGACTCCAAATGGCCCCAAATTTTGGTGGCATATCCTTAGGGACATTATAAGTGTATGTTTTATATTTCAGCCAATTTGGACCACTTCATGTAGGGTAAACCCACTTGCATGTGTTGGCTTATTATAGGCTTGGTGTGCATTTAGCCTAAAATGATATAATATGTATTCAGACAACTTGGAACATTCAAAAATCATGATTTTCATTATGGAGACACAAGAGGGTGTAGTACACCTCTCATAGCAATGGTGGGAATTTTGGGAACAAAAATCCCATTATTTTGAATTTTTGAAAATTTGGTCCTTTTTAGGAAATAAATTTAAAATAGGTTTACCCTTATCACAAAAAGGTTCAATTTCTGTTGAGGACTAAGTAGTGACATAATAAGCACTAGAAATAAATTATATCTCTGTTGGATGAAGTTTAAGTAGTTTAAGGAGCAAAATGACCATTTTACCCTTATGGAACTTTGTGTAGAAATCATGGATATATTCTTTGAAAAATCTGAGAAAATTCATATCGCTGTAATTATATGTTTTATACCTTGTGTAATTATTTAAGAATTTTTGGAGCGACAAAAAATGTACTTAGGCCCCAAAAAATGTACTTAGGCCCCTAATGACATTTTGGTAAATAACTCAAATTAATCATGTATAGGCCATTTTAACCTAGATCTAAATGGAAATCTGGATATAGCATTATTTCATTATTACCAAGGCTCTGTAATTTACTTAGAATTTTTGAGATAATATTTTATGTACTTCATTTGGAAAATGCTAGATTTGTGGATATAGTATTAAATAGGAATTAATTATAAATCTGAATTGAAAAGGCATGAAATTTTGGTAGGTCCCATTAATTGTCATATTATATACCTGGAAGAATCTCTAGGATAGTAGGTTCAATATTGACAATACTTCATGTGCAAAATGACTAGGGATTATATTTAAAGAAATTAATTTAATGGTGTAAGTAATTTGAAAATTATGAAAATTCATCCTAGTCATCATATATGTCCATACCATCCTAGGATAAATAATTTGAGGCATATGGCCAGAGGAATTAGAAGGTCACATTTGTGGGTGGTATCGGGACATGAGTAAGGGTCTAGCACTGATGTTCGTACTAGTAGGGCCACCAGGGGAGGAATTTGAATAACTAGTAAAGTGGGGATCTTAGTGGAGGAATTAACCCTAGTTGGTCTCCTAGAGGATTCCTTAACCATGTGTGGAAGAGTGCATGTCCCATGACATCAAAAATAACGGGGACCGGCGGAAGACCGCCGCGCTCCTAATAACACCTTAAGTCTTTAGGGTCGTTCTAAAGTAATATGAGAGTTGGGGTATAAATCCTGGGTATACACTAATAAAAGTAATTATCCTTGAGAAAGGGAACTTTGGGCATAATCCCATCATAATTCCTAGTGCCATCGAGAGACCTTCACCGGGTATACCCTGGGCAGTCCTGGGATTAACCTTAAATCACTAAGTATAATAACCCGTAGACAAGAGTAGTCTAATAGGTTAAGACATTGTGATTCATTCTCACCCGTGTTGGGTTGGAGGGAGACTTGTGTAACATGCTCACCCGTGTAGGGTTTGAGGGATTTGGAATAAAGGCACTATTGTGCGTTCTCACCCGTGTAGGGTTGGAGGGATTGTGATAAATGCTCACCCGTATAGGGTTTGAGGGATTCAGGACGGGTTGGTCCTGCGAGCTGGAGGCTCGGAATGAAATACTTGCATGTGCATAAATTTAGTGGCAGGGCATGCGATACTGACCGTTCGTCACACCGATGGCAGTACGGTGCACCAGGCGGTTGTGAGGGTTAAAGGGGCCAGTGGGTTATTTTACACTGCGGTCTGGAGGACGATCCCCGATAACGCACATCCGACCCAACAAGACTGACGGGTTATCATCAAAGTACGTACGCAGAGACTCTAGAGTGCACCTTGGACATGTACAGAGGCGTATGAGAGCGGTCTAAGGTTTGGTAGTGTGCATACCGGCCTAGAAGTGGAGACGCCCGCTCCGCTGCTGCCGTAGCCACAACTGTAAGACCCCCCCTCCCGGATCCCAAAACACGGCATGAAGGGGGAGTCTAATGCCCCGAACAGCCGCCTTGCGGTAGCATTAGCACATGGGCTAAGCTGTACCACAAGACGCATATTCCGTCGGCTACTACAATATCAATAGAACATGCCAACCCAACCAAATATAATAAACAAGAGAAGTCAAATCCACACTAAGTAATAATGTCCAAATACAATAAGGGAGAAGCTAAAACATGCTTCTACAATATATCAGAGTACAGCTAAACATTGCCCAAACGGGCTACATCAGAGTATCAAAATACTAACATCCGTAACCGATGGTATCGACGGCACCGTCACTTCAGGCCCTATCATCCTGGCCTGGCTGTCCTGCTGCGTAGTCTGCGGCTGCTCTACCTGCGTCGTGACCTCCTAAAAAGGAAGACATAACAAACGTTAATCGAAACGACTAAGTGGTTTCACATCCGCCCCCCGGCGACTCCTCGGCACCGGGCGGAGAAAAGGAACAAGGGTAATATATATATATATATATATATATATATATATATATATATATATATATATATATATATATATATATATATATGCAAGTGAAAGAGGTACAAGCAGGTTGCAATAGAGTAAGAGTAACAGTAACATAATCTAGCAAATATTTAGTAGCTATAACAAACTAACATGTATAAGTAACAAAAGGAAAATAACTTAACTTATAAGAATGCCCATACAAACTTATAAGTTAAGGATCAGGTTACATAAAATTAACTCATCGTATAAGAATACCCATACAAACTTATCCCAGGGCGTGTCCCGCCGTTCGACGAACTCAGTTCGATGAAGTTGACTGGGGCTTGTCTGCCGCCATGTAAGGAACACACCAGACGACACGAGCATGTCTGGAGGGTATGTCCCCTGCATTCGACGATCGACGAAAGCTGCGTTCGACGATTGTAGCGTGTCCCCTGCGTTCGACGATCGGCGAAAATCTGCGTTCGACGATCGTCGAGTGACCACTGCGTTCGACGATCGACAAAAATCTGCATTCGACGATCGTTTAGTGACCCCTGCATTCGACGATCGACGAATATCTGCGCGGCGATTGTCGAGTGCCCCCTACGTTCGACGATCGACGAAATTTGCTCGTTCGACGATCATGAAACCATGCGTTCGACGATCGTCGAGTGTCAGGTGAATTAAAGAGGCAGAGCCACTTGGCCTTGGCTCCATCAGCCCAAAAATTGTGCTGGCTGGCCTCCTCAGAATTTCCAGAGGAATTTGGAGCATGGTGGCCAGTTGCACCATGGGTGGAGCAACCAAAGATCAACTCGAGCCCCCTTGGGCTTATCTTTCCATACACCCCTCCCAGCCAGAAATAGTGATTCCATTAGCTTCAGAGGGCAAAGGGGAGTGGAAATCGATAACTGGAGTGAAGGAAATGGTGCGGGAACCATGAATCCGAAAGGTGTCGCCGGAGCAAGGTCGGGAATGGCCACCCGCCTCCATCCTCGCCGCCAGCCGCCAACACAGGTTCGTTTCACCGTCCCTCTACCCGTACTAGATTCCTAGATCAACTAGGGGAGATATCGGGCTAAATTGAGCCCGATGCCATGGGAGAAATGGGAGGGTTTCCAAGCTTTTGCTTACCATTCAGGATTGCCATCACTGTCGTCTCCCGCCGCCTCATCACCGACAAAGGATATCCACCACCACCGTGAAGGTGATGGCACCGTTGGCCGGGGGTTGTGCCGCCCTAGGTGGCCAGAAATGGCCCCGCAATATTCCCCAGGTCGGCTCAATCTCAGCCGTTGAACTCTTGGGGAAGATAAACGGATGCGGTCCAATATCACTTTAATATTCGTGCTTTACTTTTATTAAAATCAATTTGATTCTGTTATTATTTTAATGAAATGAATTTCATTTCTGTCACACTATTTCAGTAACCTTGCATGTCAAATATAGGGCTCTTAGATTCATTTCCAGAGGGTGACATGAACATGAAATATGTATCCCTTTGTGTTACCTTTAAATTGCAACCCTTAAATTGAGATTTGGTCCACTGGTCTGATCTATAAGACCATTTTGATAGGGTTGCTCCTTAGCTAGGGTAGAACTTCAAAATGATGCCCAAGTCAAACCACATCCAAATGGCCCAAACTTTTGCGTGCATGCATGTTTATGGCTTGGTTAACCCCTGTACAAAAATTAGAATTTTTGGGAAAATTCTTTCTATAGTTTTTACTAAAATACCCAAAATGAAATAAATGAAATATTTGGAGTTGTGGGACTCCAAATGGCCCCAAATTTTGGTGGCATGTCCTTAGGGACATTATAAGTGTATGTTTTATATTTCAGCCAATTTGTACCACTTCATGTAGGGTAAACCCACTTGCATGTGTTGGCTTATTATAGGCTTGGTGTGCATTTAGCCTAAAATGATATAATGTGTATTCAGACAACTTGGAACATTCAAAAATCATGATTTTCATTATGGAGACACATGAGGGTGTATTACACCTCTCATAGCAATGGTGGGAATTTTGGGAACAAAAATCCCATTATTTTGAATTTCTGAAAATTTGGTCCTTTTTAGGAAATAAATTTAAAATAGGTTTACCCTTATCACAAAAAGGTTCAATTTCTGTTGAGCACTAAGTAGTGACATAATAAGCACTAGAAATAAATTATATCTCTGTTGGATGAAGTTTAAGTAGTTTAAGGAGCAAAATGACCATTTTACCCCTATGGAATTTTGTGTAGAAATCATGGATATATTCTTTGAAAAATCTGAGAAAATTCATATCGCTGTAATTATATATTTTATACCTTGTGTAATTATTTCAGAATTTTTGGAGTGACAAAAAATGTACTTAGGCCCCTAATGGCATTTTGGTAAATAACTCAAATTGATCATGGATAGGCCATTTTAACCTAGATGTAAATGGAAATCTGGACATAGCATTATTTCATTATTACCAAGGCTCTATAATTTACTTAGAATTTTTGAGATAATATTTTATGTACTTCATTTGGAAAATGCTAGATTTGTGGATATAATATTAAATAGGAATTAATTATAAATCTGAATTGAAAAGGCATGAAATTTTGGTAGATCCCATTAATTGTCATATTATATATCTGGAAGAATCTCCAGGATAGTAGGTTCAATATTGACAATACTTCATGTGCAAAATGACTAGGGATTATATTTAAAGAAATTAATTTAATGGTGTAAGTAATTTGGAAATTATGGAAATTCATCCTAGTCATCATATAGGTCCATACCATCCTAGGATAAATAATTTGAGGCATATGGCCAGAGGAATTAGAAGGTCACATTTGTGGGTGGTATCGGGACATGAGTAAGGGTCTAGCACTGATGTTCGTACTAGTAGGGCCACCAGGGGAGGAATTTGAATAACTAGTAAAGTGAGGATCTTAGTGGAGGAATTAACCCTGGTTGGTATCCTAGAGGATTTCTTAACCATGTGTGGAAGAGTGCATGTCCCGTGACAGCAATAATAACGGGGACCGGCGGAAGACCGCCACGCTCCTAATAACACCTTAAGTCTTTAGGGTCGTTCTAAAGTAATACGAGAGTTGGGGTATAAATCCTGGGTAGACACCAATAAAATTAATTATCCTTGAGAAAGGGAACTTTGGGCGTAATCCCATCATAATTCCTAGTGCCCTCGAGAGCCCTTAACCGGGTATACCCTGGGCAGTCCTGGGATTAACCTTAAATCACTAAGTATAATAACCCGTAGACAAGAGTAGTCTAATAGGTTAAGACATTGTGATTCATTCTCACCCGTGTTGGGTTGGAGGGAGACTTGTGTAACATGCTCACCCGTATAGGGTTTGAGGGATTTGGAATAAAGGCACTATTGTGCGTTCTCACCCGTGTAGGGTTGGAGGGATTGTGATAAATGCTCACCCGTATAAGGTTTGAGGGATTCAGGATGGGTTGGTCCTGCGAGCTGGAGGCTCGGAATGAAATACTTGCATGTGCATAAATTTAGTGGCAGGGCATGCGATACTGACCGTTCGTCACACCGATGGCAGTACGGTGCACCAGGCGGTTGTGAGGGTTAAAGGGGCCAGTGGGTTATTTTACACTGTGGTCTGGAGGACGATCCCCGATAACGCACATCCGACCCAACAAGACTGATGGGTTGTCAGCAAAGTACGTACGCAGAGACTCTAGAGTGCACCTTGGATATGTACAGAGGCGTATGAGAGCGGTCTTAGGTTTGGTAGTGTGCATACCGGCCTAGAAGTGGAGACGCCCGCTCCACTGCTGCCGTAGCCACAACTGTAAGACCCCCCCTCCCGGATCCCAAAACACGGCATGAAGGGGGAGTCTTATGCCCGGAACAGCCGCCTTGCGGTAGCATTAGCACACGGGCTAAGCTGTGCCACAAGACGCCTATTCCGTCGGCTACTACAATATCAATAGAACATGCCAACCCAACCAAATATAATAAATAAGAGAAGTCAAATCCACACTAAGTAATAATGTCCAAATACATCAATAAGGGAGAAGCTAAAACATGCTTCTACAATATATCAGAGTACAGCTAAACATTGCCCAAACGGGCTACATCAGAGTATCAAAATACTAACATCCGTAACCGACGGTATCGACGGCACCGTCACGTCAGGCCCTATCGTCCTGGCCTGGCTGTCCTGCTGCGTAGTCTGCGGCTGCTCTACCTGCGGCGTGACCTCCTAAAAAGGAAGACGTAGCAACCGTTAGTCGAAACGACTAAGTGGTTTCACATCCGCTCCCCGGCGACTCCTCGGCACCGGGCGGAGAAAAGGAACAAGGGTAATATATATATATATATATATATATATATATATATATATATATATATATATATATATATATATATATATATATATATGCAAGTGAAAGAGGTACAAGCAGGTTGCAATAGAGTAAGAGTAACAGTAACATAATCTAGCAAATATTTAGGAGCTATAACAAACTAACATGTATAAGTAACAGAAGGAAAGTAACTTAACTTATAAGAATGCCCATACAAACTTATAAGTTAAGGATTAGGTTACATAAAAGTAACTCATTGTATAAGAGTGCCCATACAAACTTATACGATGAGGATCTTGTTGTTCAATGTTATGAAATGCTATGTATGCTGTGCAATGACTCACCCATGCACACCCATGCAACCGCTATGTCGACACAGACTATAGTTCCCACTTTTCGAGCAGGTAGCTAACCTCTCAGGCATCAGCCGCCGTGGCCAGGCGATGATAGTAGAATAGGCACTTCTACTACTAGGCGGGTATCCACACTACTTCACCTAGGCCTCCGTACGCCTCAACGCTAAGAACACAACAACAGAGCCCATGTGTACTATGGCCCAGCGGGGTCTTGGGTAGATGTGCATCAAGAACACAACCCGAACTGACCTTGCGTGACCCGGAAGGGGCCTCGGAAGTAAGCACGAGGACACAGCCCAACCATTCACTTGGCACGGAAGGGGCCCCGGGACGTGAACACCGAGGACACAGCCCAACCGCCGAAAGTCTAACTGTCGACTCCCGTCGGTGTGACGACTGACGAGCCTGTAGACCTGCCACACTATCCTTAACCCAGGATTACGACACCGCATGTCGACTCACACCGCATGCAAATGCCACATCAACATAACAAGGAAGGGGCCTCAGAAGTAAGCACGAGGACACAGCCCAACCGTCCATCCATACCTTATGACAACTCAACCAAACAAGTGACGGTCAACATCGCACCTACATCCCTTCACAATACTACCCGTAGGGAGACGACACTCTAAGTATTGGACTACTAAACTCAATTCATTAATCAAACATACTCATGACCATGATTTATTCTTCTATATGAATCCCAAATGATGACAAAATAATATAACATGTTACGCATATAAAGATTTACAAATCTTTCCAAAAGTACTAACCTATTATGAACATGATGAGCGTGTAAAGATCCATCACACTTTCCATATGTTAACGACATATTATATATGATGCGCACAAATAACAATCTTTCAATTCTTATTAAGTCAATTCGTTTAAATAGGATTGCTTCACAATTTGATTATATGAAATCTAATTAATAAGCTTCGTCAATAATGCAACAAATGATTAATCATAAGAGTTCATCCAAGCCAAGTAACTTGCAATAAAACTTCCACCGAATCCAAACCCATCTTATAAAAAGCCAAGAATTTAGGTGGAGATTGAATCTGGACAGCAGCTTCGACCAGAGATTCCTGAAGCTACAGGAATCCGATGAAGACGTGTAACCCCACGATGGAAAGGTCTTTCCGTGGTCCACAACTTTCGTATTCAGATCTCAACCCAGTTTTGAAGTTATCCTATTTGAATCGGACTTGAAGTCCGCTGCGTACAGAACACAATTTCTGCATGCAGGATTTGTTGAACACCATGTTTGTTTAGACTTTTCTGTGGCTACAGACTTCGCCTGAAGTCATGCAACCATTCATTGGAAAGGTATTTTCAAGGGCTTCAACATTCGTGTTTAGTCGAAAGCCCAGATCTGGACATATCCTTCATGAAAATAGCCTATGAAATCACTGTGCGCAGAATACAGATTCAGCACGCATCTTGAGGCGGAACGAACGACATCGGTTCTTCTTCCTCCTCAAGTCAATCCTCTCAAATCTCCTCCAGAAATTTCCTCCACCCTTATTCAACCTCATGAGGCCAACACTCTTCACGAAACCATCACCCATCATCACATAGAAGATCAGAGAGGTTGAAGACACCACTAACCAAGAGCACAAGCCCCGGATTGGCCTCACCCTAGAGAAAGCATCTTCTCACATGTCAAGACTCTTTTGAGTCGACGTCTCGCCTAAATATCTACAGATCTAGCACCAAGGGAGAGGGTAGGAAACTCACTTCGGTTCTAGCGATACCACCATTTCCGGCCATGGATCTCGTAATTCTCCTTGGCGGCATCTTCTCCTTCGCGGCGTTGGCGGATTTTCCCTCCCTAGAACTTGCTCCAGCAAACTCTCCTTCTCTCAACAGGAGTTTCTCTCAGAAATGGGGGTTAAGTGAGCATGAAAACAGCTAGGGTTTTCTCTTCCACTTATATATGAAAAGTGACATGGGTAGGGACACTCCCGTGTCCTTTCCCGTGTCCTGCTTGGGCGAAACGGCAACGATAGTTTCCGTGTCGGTTCAATACTTGACACGGGTAGGGACACGCCCGTGTCCCGACTCGTGTCCCGACCCGTGTCCATATGACACGGCCGTGTTCCCTGGCCGTGTCCTTCTCAGGATACATTTCGACGAACTCAACTCGACACACTGGCACACGGGTAGGGACACGCCCGTGTCGCTCTCCGTGTCATACAATTCGTTGATCTCGACACGTAGTTCTTCGATCTCGACATGCTCTGTCGAGCGTAACTCGATACACACGGGTAGGGACACGCTCGTGTCGCTACCCGTGTCACATGATGTCGACACATCTCGTTAAACTCGACACGCCCTGTCGAGTGTAACTCGACACACACAGGTAGGGACATCCTTGTCGCTACCCGTGTCACATGATGTCGACACAACTCGTCAGTCTCGACATGCCCTGTCGAGTGTAACTCGACACACACACACGGGTAGGGACACGCCTGTGTCGCTACCCGTGTCGCTACCCGTGTCACATGATGTCGACACAGCTCCTCGATCTCGACATGCCTCGTCGAGTTCAACTCAACGCACACGCACACGGGTAGGGACACGCCCGTGTCTCCACCCTTGTCCCATGCTTGTCTAATTTCTCCTGCTTTTCGCATGTGCTGCCCTGTTGTCAGCACTCCCCATGAACCCTAGTCAGCTCTCCTGACTCAAAAACACGCACGAGGGGCCTAGTGCGATTCGGGACGTTACAAATCCTATAAACAAAATAAAAGATTTCGTCCCCGAAATCAGGCTTAGGGTATGGGGATAAAAGCATAACAGAAAATACAATATGCTTTTAAATAAAATTATCTTGAGCAAACAACTCCGGGTAGCGTTGTTGCATCAAATCCATTGGCTCCCATGTGTACTCCTCCTTTATTCAACCTCAAGAGGCCTTTGCTCTTCACGAAACCATCCCGATCCGAAATAATTATCTTGGGCATGCCATGAAACCGCACAAACTGCTCCACAAATAAGCGTACCAAAACGTCCACGTGTGCTTCCTTCTTTATTGGAATGAACCGGGCCACCTTTGTCAATCGATAAACAATAACCCACACTGAATCATTCCCGGAGCGGGAGTGAGGTAGCCCATGGACGAAGTCCATGGAGATATCCTCAAACTTCCACTCGGGGATGGGCAACGACTGCAACAAACCACCGGGACTCCTGCATTCAGCCTTTACTCTTTGACAAGCTTCGCAATGTGTAACATAGAAACAAACATCCTTCTTCATTCCTGGCCAGCACATGGTCTTCCGTAAGCCGGCGTACATCTTGGCAATACCCGGGTGTATAGAATATTGAGAGGAATGTGACTCTCTCAAGATATCCTCCCGGATTTTGCCGCCCTTGGGAATATAGAGCCGGCCACGAAGATAAACGAGACCGTCTTTTAGTGTGTACTCATCGGTGGTCACATCTTTAATTACCTTGATTGCCGGGGCCAAGGCCGCATCCATGCCTTGCTCCACCCGAATCCGGTGCCGGATATCACAAACTATGCTCATGCTTGCCAAAAACTCCGCATACTCTGCCGAAGGAGCCTTGAATACCAGAGTAATATCCATCTCCTCAATCATCCGAGCTAACTCCATACTCATCAACCGAGACTCTGGGCTAGAGCCTGACACTTTTCTACTCAATTCATCAGCTACCGAGTTCGCTTTCCCGGGGTGGTAGTTCATGATGAACTCATAGTCGCATAGAAATTCCAACCACCACCGTTGTCTCAGGTTCAACTCCTTCTGAGTGTGGACATACTTCAAGTTTTTGTGATCGGAAAAGATCTCGCAATGGACGCCATATAGATAATGCCTCTAGACCTTCAAAGCGAACACCACTACTCCCAACTCCAAATCATGGACCGGGTAATTAATTTCATGTTTCTTTAACTGCCTTGAAGCATAAGCGATTACGTGCCCGTGCTGCATCAATACCGCTCCCATCCCTTGATATGACGCGTCCGTGTAAACCTGAAATCCTTCCTTCCCAGATGGAAGTGCAAGGATGGGGGTGGAGGTAAGCCTATCCTTCAGCTCTTGGAATGCCGCTTCACATTGGGGAGTCCACTCAAATGGCACACCTTTCTTCGTCAATGAAGTAAGAGGAAGGGCAATCTTGGAGAATCCTTTCACGAACTTGCGGTAGTAACCAACAAGTCCAAGAAAGCTTCGTACATCGGCCGCCGACTTCAACGACGACCACTCCTTCACGGCTCGCACCTTTATTGGATCCACTGCTAATCCTGCTCCACTGATCACATGCCCCAAAAAGTCAACCTCCTTAAGCAAGAATTCACACTTGCTAAACTTGGCGTACAAGACATGCTCCTTCAATTTCTTCAAAACCAAGGTCAGGTGCTCGACATGCTCCTCCTCCGTCTTTGAGTAGACCAAGATGTCATCGATGAAAACAATGACGAAGATGTCCAAATATGGTTCAAACACCTTGTTCATCAGGCTCATGAAGGCCGAAGGGGCATTTGTGAGCCCAAACGACATTACTGTGAACTCATACAAACCATATCTCGAACTGAAGGCTGTTTTCTGAATGTTCGCTTCTTGTATCCTCAACTGATAGTATCCAGAGCGCAAATCCAGTTTAGAGAACCAATGTGCTCCCACTAGCTGATCGAACAACTCGTCGATCCGAGGTAGCGGATAAGTGTTCCGCACCGTCAACCGATTGAGTTCGCGATAATCTATGCACAAACACAGGGTTCCATCCTTCTTCTTCACGAATAGCACAGGGGCTCCCCAGGGTGATGAACTGGGGCGAACGAACCCTGACTCCACCAGTTCTTGCAATTGAACTCTAAACTCCGCGAGTTATTTCGGGGCCATTCTGTACGGAGCCTTGGATACAGGCTTGGCACCTGGTACTAGATTAATCTGGAAGTCAACCTCTCTATGCGGAGGTAATCCTGGTAGCTTCTCAAGAAATACCTCGGGAAAATCCTGCACTACCCGTACATCCTTTAATTCCAATGCTTCTTCCTTCAACTCGAACCAGATCATGAAGACCTCGTCCCCCTTCATATGAGATTTTACAACCTGGACGGAAGATAACATCATGCGAGGCGCGAAGCCAATACCTTGGAAGATGACGTCAGAGTCTCCATGTCTCAAATAGATACGCTTCTCCATGCAGTCGATCCTCACGAAGTGCCAGTCCAGCCATGCCATGCCCAAAATGATGTCAAACTCCGGCATTCTCAGAACCGTGGCTGGCGTATCAAAGGCCTTCCTATAAATAAATAATTCCAACTCGCACTTGGCAGTTGCGATCATCTCCGAGCCGTCCGGAAGGCGTACACGTCGGGCTATGCCAGTGAAGTACTTTACACCCTCCACGTCTTTTATGAAATCCTCGGACACAAAGGAGTGTGAGGCACCGGTATCGAACAGCGCATAGGCCGTCTTCCCGCCAATAATCACGGTGCCTAAGTACCAACAACCAAAACTTATTGCTAGGTGTCTAGTAAGTCTTAATCAATTCAAGTTAGACCATGAAAATATGTTAATTAATTAAATCATACCTGCAATCACATCTTGGGGGTTCCGTTCCTGCGCCATGTCAAGCGTGTACACCTGATCCCTAGCAGGGCCGGGATTACCTCCTCGCAGTCCTCGTCCTCGACCACGCATATATCCCCGTCCTCGTGGGGCTGCTGGATGGATAGCAGGAGGGAGAGCAGGAGGGGCGTTCCCATATAGCTGCGGGCAGAAACGTCAGATGTGGCCCGGCTGGTTGCATTCGAAGCACACCAGCCCACGACGCCCTTCAGGTTGTTGAAATTGCTGAGGCTGTGGGGGTGGAGGCAACGCATGCGGATGCGGAACTGGATGCTCCACCCTATAGTTCCAGTGGACACTACCTCCACCTCTTTGATATCCTCTTCCTCCTCTGAAGTCTCGCCTCCTTCTATTCCATGGGCCGGCTTCCATCACGTCCTCCGCAGGCCTCTTACTGCATCCCAACTGGTCCGCATCCAATCTTTTTGCCATATCAATGATCTCTGCCAAACTTCCATCCGCTATAAACAAAAGGGACTGCCTTAGAGGATCTCACAGCCCTTTGTAGAAGCGCTTGTCATAACCTCTGTCATCCAACTCGTAAGAATCTGCAAACCTTGCGAGATGCTGGAATTCCCGCTGGTATTCCGTAACCGACTTTGATCCCTGCTTTAGTAGAAGAAACCTCTGCTCAAGCTCATCTCGGGCCGATGTAGGGATAAAGTGCTCCAAGAAAACACCCGAGAATTCACTCCAACTTATCTCTGTGTAGACCCGACCTTGGAAGGTAGAGCCCATGAGGGACTTCCACCACCTCTTAGCATGTGAGTCCAAGACGGACACCGCCAATATCACTGTCATGTTGGCCGGGCAACGGATACCAGCCAACAACTCCTGAACCGTGTCTAGCCATTCCTCTATACGTACGGCTGACTCCGTCCCAAGGTAGGCGGGAGGGGAGAGAGCCCGGAAGGTGCTCAGCCAGTTGGAGATCGGGTCCTGTTGTTGCACCGGGGGCTGCTGCGCCCTAAAAGCATCGAGGATGGCAGTGAGCGTCAGCCCCAACTCAGATTGTTGGAATTGAGTGGGAGTGGGTATGGAGGGCATAGGAGTGCCTCTCACTTGCTCAACGAGTGCTGGAATCTACACATAAAACACAAACGTATGGTCAGGTTGGCTAATCTTAAGGTCAAAGTTGGACATACTTAGCGTGAATTACATATGGGCACACCACTGCTTCCGCTAAGTCAGTTTGTCCCCAAACTGACTAATCAAACAGGGGTGGCACCATTGTTGAATGACTTATTTAGTTGAGGATCGTGGCAAACTGATACCATTTGTAAGACCCCCTCCAGGATCCCAAAACACAGCACGAAGGGGGAGTCTTATGCCCGGAACAGCCGCCTTGCGGTAGCATTAGCACACGCCTAGCCTGTACCACAAGACGCCTATTCAGTCGGCTACTACAATATAAATAAAACATGCCAACCCAACCAAATATATTAAACAAGAGAAGTCAAATCCACACTAAGTAATAATGTCCAAATACATCAATAAGGGAGAAGCTAAAACATGCTTCTACAATATATCAGAGTACAGCTAAACATTGCCCAAACGGGCTACATCAGAGTATCAAAATAATAACATCTGTAACCGACAGTATCGACGGCACCGTTACTTCAGGCCCTATCATACTGGCCTGGCTGTCCCGCTGTGTAGTCTGCGGCTGCTCTACCTGCGGCGTGACCTCCTAAAAAGGAAGACATAGCAACCGTTAGTCGAAACGACTAAGTGGTTTCACATCCGCTCCCCCGGCTACTCCTTGGCACCGGGCGGAGAAAAGGAACAAGGGTAATATATATATATATATATATATATATATATATATATATATATATATATATATATATATATATATGCAAGTGAAAGAGGTACAAGCAGGTGGCAAAAGAGTAAGAGTAACAGTAACATAATCTAGCAAATATTTAGGAGCTATAACAAACTAACATGTATAAGTAATAGAAGGAAAGTAACTTAACTTATAAGAATGCCCATACAAACTTATAAGTTAAGGACCGGGTTACATAAAAGTAACTCATCGTATAAGAGTGCCCATACAAACTTATACGATGAGGATCTTGTTGTGCAATGTTATGAAATGCTATGTATGCTATGCAATGACTCACCCATGCACACCCATGCAACCGCTATGTCGACACAGACTATAGTTCCCACTTTTCGAGCAGGTAGCTAACCTCTCAGGCATCAACCGCCGTGGCCAGGTGGTGACAGTAGAACGAGCACTTCTACTACTAGGCGGGTATCCACACTACTTCACCTAGGCCTCCGTACGCCTCAACGCTAAGAACACAACAGCGAAGCCCATGCGTACTATGACCCAGCGGGGTCTTGGGTAGATGGGCACCAAGAACACAGTCCGAACTGACCTTGCGTGACCCAGAAGGGGCCTCAGAAGTACGCACGAGGACACATCCCAACCGTTCACTTGGCATGGAAGGGGCCCCGGGACGTGAACACCGAGGACACAACCCAACTGCCCAAAGTCTAACTGCCGACTCCCGTCGGTGTGATGACTGGCGAGCCCGTAGACCTGCCACACTATCCTTAACCTAGGATTACGACACCGCGTGTCGACTCACACCGCATGCAAATGCCACATCAACATAACAAGGAAGGGGCCTCGGAAGTAAGCACGAGGACACAACCCAACCGTCCATCCATACCTTATCACAACTCAACCAAACAAGTGACGGTCAACATCGCACCTACATCCCTTCACAATACTACCCATAGGGAGACGACGCTCTAAGTATTGGACTACTAAACTCAATTCATTAATCAAACATACTCATGACCATGATTTATTCTTCTATATGACTCCCAAATGATGACAACATAATATAACATGTTACACATATAAAGATTTACAAATCTTTCCAAAAGTACTAACTTATTATGAACATGATGCGCGTGTAAAGATCCATCACACTTTCCATATGTTAACGACATATTATATATGATGCGCACAAATAACAATCTTTCAATTCTTATCAAGTAAATTCATTTAAATAAGATTGCTTCACAATTTGATTATATGAAATCTAATTAATAAGCTTCGTCAATAATGCAACAAAGTATTAATCATAAGAGTTCATCCAAGCCAAGTAACTTGCAATAAAACTTCCACCGAATCCAAACCCATCTTATAAAAAAGCCAAGAATTTAGGTGCAGATTGAATCTGGATAGCAGTTTCGACCGGAGATTCCCGAAGCTACAGGAATCCGGTGAAGATGTATAACCCAACGATGGAAAGGTCTTTCCATGGTCCACAACTTTCGTATTCAGACCTCAACCCAGTTTTGACATTATCCTATTTGAAATCGGACTTGAAGTCCGCTGCGTACAGAACACAATTTTTGCATGCAGGATTTGTTGAACACCATTTTCGTTTAGACTTTCCCATGACTATAGACTTTGCCTGAAGTCATGCAACCATTCGTTGGAAAGGTATTTTCAAGGGCTTCAACTTTTGTGTTTAGTCGAAATCCCAGATCTAGACATATCCTTAATGAAAATGGCCTATAAGATCGCTGCGCGCAGAATACAGATTCAACACGCATCTTAAGGCGGAACGAACGACATCGGTTCTTCTTCCTGCTCAAGTCGATCCTCTCAAATCTCCTCCAAAAATTTCCTCCACCCTTATTCAACCTCATGAGGCCAACACTCTTCTTTAAACCATCACCCATCATCACATAGAAGATCGGAGAGGTTGAAGACACCACTAACCAAGAGCACAAGCCCCGGATTAGCCTCACCCTAGAGAAAGCATCTTCTCACATGTCAAGGCTCTTTTGAGTCGACGTCTCGCCTAAATATCTACAGATCTAGAACCAAGGGAGAGTGTAGGAAACTCACTTCGGTTCTAGCGATACCACCATTTCCGGCCATGGATCTCGTAATTCTCCTTGGCGGCATCTTCTCCTTCGCGGCGTTGGCGGATTTTCCCTCCCTAGAACTTGCTCCAGCAAACTCTCCTTCTCTCAACAGGAGTTTCTCTCAGAAACTGGGGTTAAGTGAGCATGAAAACGGCTAGGGTTTTCTCTTCCACTTATATATGAAAAGTGACATGGGTAGGGACACGCCCGTGTCCTTTCCCGTGTCCTGCTTGGGCGAAACGACAACGACAGTTTCCGTGTCGGTTCAATACTTGACACGGGTAGGGATACACCCGTGTCCCGACCCATGTCCCGACCTGTGTCCACATGACACGACCGTGTTCCCTGGCCGTGTCCTTCTCGGGATATATTTCGACGAACTCAACTCGACATACTGGCACACGGGTAGGGACACGCCTGTGTCGCTACCCATGTCATACAATTCGTTGATCTCGACACATAGTTCGTCGATCTCGACACGCTCTATCGAGCGTAACTCGACACACACAGGTAGGGACACGCCCGTGTCATTACCCGTGTCACATGATGTCGACACAGCTCATCAGACTCGACACGCACTATCGAGTGTAACTTGACACACACGGGTAGGGATACGCCCGTGTCGCTACCCGTGTCACATGATGTCGACACAGCTCGTTAGTCTCGACATGCCCTGTCGAGTGTAACTCGACACACACACATGGGTAGGGACACGCCCGTGTCACTACCCGTGTCACTACCCGTGTCACATGATGTCGACACAGCTCCTCGATATTGACATGCCTCGTCGAGTTCAACTCGACGCACACGCACACGGGTAGGGACACGCCCATGTCTCCACCCGTGTCCCATGCTTGTCTAATTTCTCCTCCTTTTCGCATGTGCTTCCCTGTTGTCAGCACTCCCCATGAACCCTAGTCAGCTCTCCTGACTCAAAAACACGCACGAGGGGCCTAGTGCGATTCGGGACATTACAACAACGGTGGTACCCGAGAGTGATGCTAGCTCTCAAAAAGTGGGAACTAAAGGTCTATGATCACAGAGTCGTTGTGTGTGAGTTGCACTTGCCTGTGCATAAATTGCATTATAACATTCATTCATATTAGGTCATACGCTTCATAGATTCTTATCATATAAATTAGTATGGGCTCTTTTATATGATAAGTTAAATTTCCTGGAAACCTTAACTTATAAATTTGTATGAGCATTTTTATAAGTTAACGTACTTTTGTGATGGTAGATAGCTTTACCTTTCAGCTTTACTTTACTTTTCTGCTCTTACTTTCTGTTCTTTACTTCTTTTACTAGTACTGCACTTTACTTACTTGTACTATATATTTAGAACTGCTAGAGTAGAATAATAATATCCATTACAACTGCTAGTTAGTTCTTGTCACCTGCTTCCACTTTTGCTACCCCTTGTTGTCCTCCACTTCATCCTTCCGCTCGGTGCCTAGGAGCTGCGGGGCGAGGTGCAGAGGAAATGACTTTGTCTTTTTGACTAATGGTCGGTGACCATACTATTTTAGGAGCTCGTGGAGATGGAGCACCAACATGACGAGGAGGCGGGACTTGAGGAGCAGATACCGCTACCGCAGGCTAATACTACTACTGTGCGTCCTCAGGTGGGACGAGTTTTGATGTATTAGATTAACTTCCGCTTGATTTGAGAGAGAGAGAGAGAGAGAGAGAGAGAGTTGATATGATGTACTAGGCATAAGCCCTTATTACTCTTTCATTTATACTCATTGTGGACTAAGTTTCTGTACTCTTCATTTATATATATGATATGTACTCTATGACTTGTGGACTAGTGGATTTGATATACTGCTATACTTCTTTTTCTCATATTGGCCTACATGTTATATGATCGTATTAGCCGATAGAATCGGCGTGTTGCGATGTCGACTAACCCGTGCGTTAGTGCCACCGTAAGACGGCGGTTCTGGGCATAAGACCCGGTAGCCCTCCTTGGTAAGCGGGAGGGGGGGGGGGTCTTACATCGGGTAGTTATATCATCTTATAATACTGAAGCTGTGGTGTCTGTATGTTGTGGGGCCCCGACCGGACTCATATTATATGGTTGATACAGGGGAGGTGTTACACAAGACCCGATGGGGCTATTAAATCCCGATTTTTCTCTTCTACCTATATGGGTCCGGCAGGTCAGGCAACTGTGGACATGTGGTAACCCGACCTCTGAGCCGTGTGGTAACCCCACCTCTGAGCCGTGTGGGCCATGTGGTAACCCCACCTCTCAGCCAATGGGTTGTGCTGGACACCGGGGAGGGGGATTGTTGGGTGCAGCGTTCCTTCACTTGACCCGTGGCGCTCTGCTACTTATTTATGAAATTAAGTAGCACCCTTTCCAATAGTCCGGGATTTTGGAACAGTTGGGTATGTGCTTGATCCTACACAATCATCACCAATCTATACCAACTTGTCCAGATGTGCTTCACACATAATATCTATGTTTGTACCTAGATTCCAAACTCTATATGCAATTTTACCTGGGATACTTTGTATCAACCCAAAGGAAACTTCCCGTTCTTCACTAATTGGTGTGGATTTCCATGCAAACATGCTAAATAGGGACTTCACTTGTCCAAGAGGAGAATCATTACCCGTGTAGATCTCTTAGGATCCATGAGCACGGATTTGATCCGGATCGAAATGTTTGCAATTCCTTCCACTCTACAGATCTAGTCCCAACCCACGATTCCAACCACAAGAATTCCTCCAACAGCTAGCCAAAGAGTTGGATCAGCCTCCACTTCCTACTTCTTCTTTTATATCCAAGCTTGAAGAGAGAGAGAGAGAGAGAGGGAGAGAGAGCAAAAGTGAAATGAACACTTCTCTCCCTACTCTTTTGGTTAAGAAAGGTCGGGAATAATCCCGGCCTCATGACCCAAATACAAATAGAAATGGATGGTTGTGAACAAACTGAGTTTTAATTTTTAAAAAATGCTATCTTCGAGTAATATCTCGCTATTACAGCGTGATAGCTCCAGTGGTGGCCGCTTGACTGAGTCAACGCCGCTTTGTCGCTTTATGGATGCTTTACAGCCAACTAACATGTTGTTTCCTGCCACGTGGTCACTATCTCCTAGAGATATCGCTATCGCTAGCTGTAGTAAATCGATTGCATTGGCTTGTCGATTGCATCGACCTAGCCATCATTGTCTGGCGATATCGTTATTGCCAGAGGTAGCAAATTGACTGCAGCAACCTATCTACTGCATTGACTTGTCGACTGTATCGTCTTGTTGATTGCATCTTCCTGAAAACTATCTCCTGGCAATATTTCTATCGCCAGTGATAGTTCTAGAACTACAACTTGTTGTTTTTCAATAGTGGAAAACCTGGGTGTTACAGTTTTAGTCTCATGGAGGGTTAGCGATGCACTCTTTGCCGGAATAGGATTAGATGTGAAATCCTCTTGTTGTATGTTCATGTTTTAAATGCAATGAATATATTTTTGTGATAGGTAGGCAACAAACGACTCTATATAAGTAACCACACAACATGATAATTAATGTTCAAGAAGGCCTCAGAGCTATGATGATCATATATGATATAACTTAGAATTTTAATGAGGCGAATGACCGCCCATTTGAATGATCATTGGCATATATATTTTGATGCCTCAATCTTGGAAAGAATGATAGAGCATGTTGAAATCTGTTTATATCAACTTATGTTTTGATCCTGTCTTCCATATGATGCCCATACATTTGAGAATCAGAGTTTTAGACATATTATGTGCCTAACTAACCTTCCTAAATTAGTTCCCATGAGTCTCGGTATATGAACACCAAAGGCAAAGATATGGCACTATCTTTAGAGGATGAGTAACATCGAGTAGCAGTGCAGAATCTTTATTTAACCGTGACATCTAATCGAGGATTTTACATCAAATACCTATTTTGTATGACGTTTACATTTATACTCGTGAATGCTTGACTCATGCATATAATGTACTTATTAATTTACGACATAAGTTTGTTGAACAGGATGCACAAATACATCATTTGTAATTTTTCCTTATATTAATGTTAAGTAACAAATTATCAAAATAATATATGTGTGACTATAGAACAATAATCACACCTTATTAGTTCAAAGGTAAAATCCAATCGAGGTGTCATAATATTTGCAATCTTCTTTAAGATGTAATAATTTGCCATGTTGTTATTGTCATCAGTGAACCCACAATTTTACAAATAGTACAGAGGCGAGCTTAGCATACGAGAACATAAATTCTTGTCCTAATGATTACATGGTGAGGACATAGCATATGTGTCTGCCCATTATAATGAAGAATTAATGATTCAAATAAGAATTTTTGTCATCTAATAGTGCATATGGTGTGTGTATGCATTATAATGGTATCCACACATTGCCTTTAATGACAACTTGAAATACTAAGGAAAATAAACTGAGAATACCTGATAACCTTAGGGATCACTTAAGAAGGATTTTGAGTAATACCATTCCAGATCATGCATCATGTAGCACGAGATTACCCAAATAATATGCAACCTCTACTTGAGTCTCCACACATGGAATTGTTGGTGTTATATTCATCGTGATATCGTGGACTCTGAAATATACAATACATTATATGACCTTCACATGGATGTCTACACGATGTATGGTTTCATGCAAGAGCAATTAATTTTTCGAATACCGAAGAGAATTTTAGGTTGGTGTGGTTTCACTTTTAGTAACCGCCAAATGTATGCACTAATATGTTCATAGACATAGAACTAGGGTACCCCACTATATGAATGATACACTACCAATGATTTTGCCAATACAACTTTAGTATTCAAAAGTCAGGGCTTGCTTGGATCAATCTGCTATGAAAAGGTAATGGAGCTCTCATCCACCATGGTCTCTCTGGTACATTTTAGGTGGATCGTTCCATCTACTAGTCGTCCAAGAGGTCTTGCACCTAAGGTTAAGGTGACAATTTGGGCATATGACATTCATGGATCTCTCCTCCATAAGAAAAGTCTGGGCACATTCCAGGGGGTTGAGACATCATTCATATGGAGCTTGTACTAAAAAAGGTACCAAGAACATTAGTGGCACCTCTGTTGATGTTTAGCCAGCTATAATGTTCGCTCAGTCTACAAGGCCTACCACATATACCAGTCGCGAGATTCTCCAACGAGAGCAATTGTAGTGGAATTAAGGTAATGATAAGTGGATGTTGGTTATACCGGTAGAGAGGGTGGAGATTTGATGACCAACACATGCCATTGGACCTAGAATTTGCCAATTGAAGTGGTTCAAGCAAGCTCCGGTGACTTCCTAGAAGGAGTAAAGGGACAATGTTTAATGCCCTACACTTGACTGAATGAACATCACGAGTTTAGGTGGATTTGAGTAAGCCATAAATCTAGTATTTAGATGTATGTTTGTCGCTTGGTAGCGATTTGAAAGACCTCACATCACAATAAAAGTGTTAGTACTTTGTAAGTAAACATAAAATATATTCATTATTTAAAAATGTAAGAATTGGAAACAAAACATGAAAAGACAAACAAAATAAGATACTAGTGGACTTGTGGTCTGCCAACACACCAATTTGTGAATACCTGAGTTTACTAGTGAGTGCCCATCCATCTCTATTTAGAATCTCTTCCTTGGTATCAATTGGTGTTGAATTAAATAGTCTAGTGTTGTGAATCACTTCTGGACATTAACTGGAATGCTTCCACTCTTTGGTAAAACATCGAATGGGCTAACGATTGATCATTGTGGCAGCTGAAGTATATTACTAAGGGTAATATTCTTTGACTTTCTCATTTACTCTGTTGAAGGAAGGATCAAAATCTTAAGCTATATTTTCCTATATTTTGCCCGCATTTAATGATATTTCAACCATTTTCTAAAGAGAAACAGTTCTCTGTATCATGACCTTTTCCCGGTGATATTCATAGAAATGCTCCTTATTATGCTTGCATAGTTTAGAAAATTCAACAAACGCATTAGATTTAGAGGTGAGAAAGATAACCCAAAAAAATCTAAATTTTTTAATAAATAGTACAAAAGTATATTTTTACCACCTAGGCTAGAGGCGCTAACCTATCCAAAGAGGCCCATATGAATTAAATAGAGTGGTCTAGTAGCAAAAAATTCATTTTTGCTTTTAAAAGAAGTTCTAGAAAATTTTCCTTTTTGCTATAGTGCACAAAGTGAAGATAAATTATCATTTAGTGTTGGTAGTCCTCTAATTAATTTATCTCTAGATAATTCCAAAATTAATTTTGTTCCAGAATGACAAAGTCGTCTATGCCAAAGTTCTAATTCATCATCTTCAAATATTAAGCATTTTATTGAAGATTGGGAAAGATCATTAAAAGCAATCATAAAAATGTTAGAGTTCTAGGTGCGGTGAGTAAAATATTATTCGTTTAAAAATTTATAATTTTGCAAAGCTTTGTAGAATATTCAATTATTTATCACATAATTGGCAATTGAGATCAAGTCATGTTTTAAACCTTTAACAAATAAAACATTAGAAATTGAAAATGAATTGTTATCCACTGTACTGATGCACATGATCCTTCCTATGTCATTATCACCAAACATCACTGGTCCTCTTTTCTTCTTTACATGGCAAAGTAAATTTGCTTTCTTTCCCATCACATGTTAGGAGCATCCTGAGTCCAAAGACCATGTTCCTTCTTTGTACTTATCCTGCCAACATGCCAAAAAAGTAGGGAGTAAATATTTGAAAACCCAAGAGGTTCCTCCAATGGTATATGTGAAAACCTTCGGTACTCAGATTTGCCTTATAGGGCCTCCCTTTTCTTACAAAAATCTAAAGCATATCCGAAGATATGCCATTTAGCACATGAAAAAAGTAGTAGATGTTACTTTTAGATTCCATAATTGACTCTTATTGGAATATGAGTACTCATTATTAAAAAAATTGGAATATTTATTTATGTTTTCAATATTCCTAGATTTTATGCTACCCCTAACAGTTTTGGTTATCGTCTGGAGATAACTCATAAAGGAATACCCAAGAACAAATTTACCACTTTCATGACATTGGTTGGCTGAAATCATGTCAAGGGACTTTTGTCTAACATGAATTTTTTGATGGCTATAGTTAAATCAATAATTCAGGATATTAAGGCTTCATTTGGTTCGGCGGTGGCGGGTCGATCCGGGGGGTGGAAACGGAGTGTTCGAATCAGAGGGGGGAGGTGGTTTATCCAAACGGAGCTTTTTTGGGCGTTTCTCAAGGCGGGCGGGTGGAAACAGAACAAAAGTCGCCAGAGGTTCATTTGTTTACCCGCCTTTCGGCAGTGTTTGCCCCAAACGGAGCGGCAAAACGCCGAACCAAATAGAGCCTAAAGCAATGTTCTCAGTCATAAGCACTGCACATTTTTTGCAAATGTTGTTTTTCCTTATTCAATGTGAGAAAGAGAAGTTTTGAGTTTTCTTTCTAAAGCCCTCCTCTCTTTAGTAAGAGATTCAAAAGGATGTTCTAGAGAGTGATTCTTCAAGTTCTCTATGTAACACCCCATCTGTCATGAAGAATAGTACAGAAGGTATGTCGGGGCCCCATGCCATATTCCACGGACAGTCAGTGAAGTTACGCATTAAAACCAAAACATCCACATATCCTAACTTAGAGTTACATTATAGCAGAAGCAAGTAATAAGAATCCATAACCAGTAATTTCCATAATATATAAACTCAGGAATGAAAGTCATACGGATTTTTTGGCCTTAAGGCCTTACAACATATGAAATGTTTATAACACCAAAGTGGTTTACATACTTCGGCATGCAGGACAACAACACATGAAAATGAGTAAATACTTTGCTTTGCCTTCGAGGGTTGGCATATCACAAAGGGGCTTCAGCCCGCTACTTCCCGCTCGGATCTCATTCACCAGCACAAGGACAATCCACCAAGGTATGACAAACAAAGTAACAGTCAGCTTTAGCTGACCAATTTATAATGATCCCACCCCATGCCCGAGGCGGTGGTACTCTTTCCCTATAGGCAAGAAGTATTTATTAAAAGTAAGAACGTGCAACTTAAGCACTATTCATCATCAATAACAACACTACTGGCCACTCGTTTTGTGCACTTAAGGCAATCTTTTGGTGTACTCCCATAGTCCCAGCAACTTCCTAAGTTCCAGACTTGATGGTTCCACTTTAGCATTCACTAGTCAGGCATGTAGCCATAACCATAATTATATCAACAACAAAAGCATGGTACTTTAAGCAATCTAATCCGAACGACATAGCTCAGGTACAAATCAGTCACATTCCATTGCTCAAATTATCATATCAATGACAATGGCATGGGTCAGTCTCCTCTTTCCTGATCACAACATACGTAACCACGTTATGTTCCAAGGTTGGCTCTCACGGCCACCACAGCTGGGCACTCCAGGCTCTCAGCTCAACATGCTACCCACCTTGTCTCATGGACATAGGCTTCACAACCACAAAGCTCTCAAGGAGCTACAGCTAGCGGTACCTTCTACCCCTGGGTGGTATCAACAAAATATCATTTTTGTTATCACAAAAGGTATTTACTGGAGCGCACCCTTAGTACTCATTGTAGCATCCTACAACACCTTAAGACTAGTAAACCAGTCATTCATCCACCAAGCTCAGCAAGAGCTACCGTCAGCGGTATCGTACTACCGCCATGTGATATCAGCAAAACTTCGATTTTGCTGTTACCTTGTGTGTTTCCTGGAGAACACCTATAGTACTAAATGCAGCAAGTTGCACACCCCAAAACTCTGTAAAACTACTTGTTTATGCTCAAAGTCTTCTCTAATATGTGTTGGAGAAGAAGGAGAATGAGCGGTTTATATCCAGCTGTAGCGGTCTGCTCAGTGGTCTAGCAGTTTGGCTCAGCGGTTTGGTGGTGAATCTCAGCTAGCGGTCTAGAGCAGCTGTGGCGGTCTGTTGATTAACCACAACAAAGATCTGACTATTAGCCCAACAACAGTCTGGTGTATGACTGCAACAGCGGTCTGGCCATTTACCGCAGTAGTGGTTTAGATGTTAACTACAGCGGTCTGGAGGTAACCACAGCTGGTCTGGAGAGAGCCATAGTACTGGTGGACTAGATAATATCCACAATAGTCTGGAGGTAGCCACAGCGATGTGGAGAGAGCCGCAATAGCAGACAGGATAATAGCTGCATCAGTTTGGAGGTAGTCGCAGTTGGTTTGGAGAGAGCCACATCAGCAGATTGGATAATAGTAGCAGCGGTCTGGAGCAAGCTACAACGGTCTGGAGGTATCTGCAGCTATAATCTTGGTGCTAGCCGCCGCAAGTGTTAATAGGTTGCTGTGTTTATGATTTGTATAGTCTGGCGGTTTGACTGTGTCAAAGCGCTCAGCCCGCACGGATTGTATTTAGTCCCACATTGCTTATTGTATTCTCTTATCTCCCCCATTTTTATAAATAAGGGGGCATACCTATGTAATCTTTATCTTTTTGGAGAAATAAAATTTGCTATTTATTTAGCTCATTTTCACATGGTATCAGAGCGAACCAATCCCTTGGTCCAATTAGATAGCAGTTTGTTTGTTTAACCATGTAGTTTCTTCTTGCGGCTTCTTCCCCTCCCTTCCCTTCCTTGTTAGTCGCATTTCTTTGCAACTTGTAGTGTTCACGCAATTTATCTTCTCTATTGGGGGCTCCATATTTTGGTCGCGACAACTTTCTTGCCGTTGGTGTGATGTCATCGTGACCGTACAATCTCTCCTCCTTTTTGTGTCTTGTTCGCCTTCTTTCCGCGACCTGCTCCTGCTTGGCATGAGCTATTCTTGGTCGTCTGTTCACGCGGTTTGTTCGTGTGGTTTGTTTTGTGAAACTGTACAGCTTTCTCTCTGTTTTCTATGTACACTTCTTTTTCTTCCACTTTCTCTGTTCCTTCTTCTTCTTTCTCTGCTTCTGGTAATCTGGGTACTGCTTCGAAGCTTACAGGTCCCAATTACCCTAATTGGAGTGTGTCCTTCATTTTTCTCGTGCATTCTCAGTATAAGCGTCATCATTTGACTGATGATCCCCCTCCTTCTGGCTCTATTGCTTTTGATGATTGGGATGCTTCTGATGCCTTAGTGCATACTTGGTTGGCCAATAGTTTGTCTAATGACTGCCTTCTTGTCATCCGACATGATCTGATGGTCAAGGCTGCCTGGAATCATCTTGCTGCTTTATATTCAAAGGGAGCATAAACTCACGCATTTATACTCTATATGTTGATATTTTTGCTCGACGAGTCATGACTCCTGCCTCAGCTTATCAGGAGGTTCAGGCTCTTGGGGCTAAACTTCTTCAACATTGACCTTTTTCTACTGATCTAGCTGAGAAACACAAGCATTGTTAGGAGCATCTTGTTGTTTGCTATCTTCATCACCTACCAGACTCTTATGATATGATCCGTCAGCAAATTCTTGGAGAAGCGGATAGTCCGACTCTATATGCTACTACTGCTAGAATTTCTGCTGTTACTACACTATTTCAACATCCTTTGCTTTCCTCTCCATCTCTATCTCCTGATCTTGTTACTCATCCTGCTCGTCATGATACCTCTGGTGGCCATAGTGGCCGTACTGGTGGCCATGGTGGTGTCCATGGTAATTCTAAGAATCTTTGTTCTTATTGTGTCTGACTTGGTCATTTGGTTGATCGTTGTTGGACCAAACATACTCATCTTCCGACGTCCGCTGATTCCTCCAAGCAATCTGCTTTTTCTCTAGCTACTTTGGGAACTGCTCAGTTGGCAATAATGGGTAGGCGGCTCATTGATTCTGGTGCTACAAATCATATGACGAGAAATTGTAGTATTTTCTCTTATCTTGAAAAGAGCACCCGGTTACCTCTGGTTTTTTTATTGCTGATGGTTCTCCATCTCTAGTTTGTGGTTCTGGCACCGTGCATGTTACTCATTCACTTCAGCTACATGACACTCTTTATGTCTCGAATTTGCCGTGCAACCTTCTTTCTGTTACTGCTCTCTGCAAACAGTTAAAATGTGAAGCTATTTTTACTGCCTCTACTTGTGCTTTTTAGATTCCTCATTCCAAGAAGATGATTGCTACTAGGACTGAGAGAGGCGGTTTGTTCTATCTTGATACTACTTTTGCTTTTTCTGCATCTTCTTCTCTACTTCAATGGCATCTTCGCCTTGGGCATCCTCCTCCTCGGATGCTTTATCAGCTTATGACGGATTTACCTCGCGACGACTCTTCTCTTGATTGTGAAGCTTGTCAGTTTTGCAAGCATCACCGATCTACTTTTACTGCTAAGCATGACTATAGTTCTTCTTATCTGTTTGACCCGGTTCATTCGGATATTTAGGGTCCTGCTCTCCTTCCAACTGTTAGTAGAGGTAGTTTGTATTTTGTTACATTCATAGATGATTTTTCCCGTTCTACGTGGTTATATTTATTACGAGAACGTTATGAGATTTTCTCTATTTTTCGGCATTTTATAATGAAATTCATACACAGTTTAATACTCCTATTAAAACTCTTCATACTGATAATGCTAAGGAATATCTTAGTCATCAGTTTACTTCATTTTGTTTGGATCATGGCATTGTCCATCAGACTACTTTCCCTTACACTTCACAATAGAATGACGTGGCTGAACATAAAAATCACCATCTTCTAGATGTGGCTCGTAGTCTTCTTACTCATATGCATGTTCCCCGGTCTTATTGGGGTCATGCAATTCTTCTTTCCTATTTTCTCATTAATCGAGTTCCGTCTTTAGTTCTCGATGGCAAGACTCCTTTTTTCTATTCTACATCCAGATGGGATACTGTTTTTGCTACCTCCTTATGTATTTGAATGCAATGCATTTGTCCATTCCCCTACTCTTGGACGCGACAAACTTTCTCCTCATTCGATCAAGTGCATCTTTTTAGGCTACTGTCCGACACAGAAAGGATATCGGTGTTTTGATCCTGTTCTTCGGAGACATTATGTCTTGGCGGATGTTACTTTCTTTGAGGATGCTCCATTCTTTTCTTCTCCCACTCTTCTTCCTGCTTCTGGTGTTTCTCCTTCTGTTCCCAATGTATCAGCACCTCTTTCTGAGCCTATCCTTCTTTCTCCTCCTCTTACTTCTGATTAGTCTACTGTCCCTGAATCTTCTCTTGTGCTGCTGCCACTAGATCCTGGGCCAATAGTCTTTTCTTTGGATGGGGCTGATACAGTAGATAGGACAGATCTTGATCATTCGATCGCTCTTCGAAAAGGTGTTTGCTCCTGCATACAATATCCTCTTCTGGCTGTGTTCTTTTATGCTCAGCTTTCTCCTTTGTATAGGAGCTTTGATCTTGTACTCTCGGCAAATATGGTTCCATCCTTATATCAAGATGCTCTTGTTATTCCTCATTGGAAGGCTGCTATGGATGAAGTGATGCATACTCTTACTGAACGGGGTACTTAGACTCTTGTTCCTACTCCTCCAGGAGCTGATGTGGTTGGCTGTCGCCGGGTCTTTGTTATCAAGTTTCTCCCTAATGGTTCTATTGATCGTTATAAGGCTCGACTTGTTGCCAAAGGTTTTAAGCAGACTTATGGTGTGGATTTCTTTAATACTTTGTCTCCTGTGACTAGGATTACTACAATCCGTGTTCTTGTTTCAGTGGATGTCAATAGATACTGGGAAATGTCTCAGTTAGATGTGAAAAATGCCTTTCTTTACAGAGATTTGTAGGAAATTGTTTATATGGAGGAACCTCCTAGGTATGTTGCTCAGGGAGAGTCTAAGGTATGTAAACTACGAAAGACGATCTATGGTTTTAAGCAAAGTCCTAGAGTCTGGTTTGACAAGTTCAACAGAGTTATTTCTATGGATGGATTTGCTCGAAGTGCTACAGATCACTCCTTGTTCATTCGCAAAATATTGGCTGGTCTTGTTATTCTTGCAGTTTATGTGGATGATATTCTTCTTATAGAGGATGATAGAGAAGGTGTGAATATGATAAAGAAACATCTTCTTCACCATTTTATTACTAAAGATATGGGCTCTCCAAAATATTTTTTGGGAATTAAAATATTCAGGAAACCAGGGTCTATTGTTCTATCATAGTGGAAGTATGCCTTGGATTTCTTAAAAGAGACATGTCTCCTTGGGGCTAATCCTACGCGATCTACGATGTCTATTAGAGATGATAAGTGTTGGAGTAAGGACTCACCTCTTCTTGAAGGTGTCACCAGGTACAGACATGTGTGGAAACTCATTTATATGACAGTCATAAGACCGAATATTTGTTATGTAGTGGAAAGAGAGAGCCAGTTTATGCAACCTCCTAAGGAGTGTCATCTTCAGTTGGCTATAAAGATTCTAGAGCATGTGAAAGGTGCTCTTTGGAAAGGATTTATGTTTTAGAAAAGAGGACACTTGAAGGTTGAGGCATACTCTAATGCTAGCTATGCAGATGATAAGGAAGACAGGAAGTGTACGTTAGGGTTTTGTACTTTTGTTGGAGGAAATTTGGTCAGCTGTAAGAGCAATAAACAAGCTGTTGTCTCTAGGTCAAGTACAGAAGTCAAATATAGAAGCATGGCCCTGAATACTTGCGAGCTAAAGTTGTTACATATACCTATGCTTGATTTTGGAGAGGTTTATGATCATCCTCTGTTGATGTTCTATGATAATAAGGCATCCATATATATTTCGAGGAATCCTGTCTTTCATGAGAGGATGGAGCATATCGAGGTTGATTGCCACTTCATTAGAGAGGGGATTTGGAAGAATCAGATCTGCACTCCATCTGTTACCTTAGAGAGAGAATTAGCCAATTTTTTCACCATGCCAGTTACTCCTTTTGGGGAGGTTTGTAGCAAGTTGAGCATGGTAGATATATATGCTACAGCTTGAGGGGGAGTGTTGGAGCAGAAGGAGATTGAGCGGTTTATATCTAGCCACAACGGTCTACTCAGTGGTCTAGCTGTTTGGCTCAACAATCTAGTGGTAGATCTCAGCTAGCGGTCTGGAGCATCAGTGACAGTCTGGTGAGTAACTGAAGTAGTGTTATGGCTATTAGCCCAGCAACAGTTTGTTGATTAACTGCAGCAACGGTCTGGCCTTTTTCCACAGTAGTGGTCTGGATGTTAGTCGCAGCGGTTTAGAGGTAGCCGCAGTTGGTCTGGAGAGAGCCACAATAACCGTGGATTGGATAATAGCCACAATGGTTTGGAGGTAGCTGCAGCTAGTCTGGAGAGAGTCGCAACAGCAGACAGGATGATAGCCGCAGTAGTCTGGAGGTAGTCATAGCTGGTCTATAGAGAGCCACAACAGAGGACTGGATAATAGCTGCAACAGTCTGAGGAAGCCGCAGTGGTTTGGAGGCAGTCGCAGCTGCGCTCTTGGTGTTAGCCGCCACAAGGGTTCAAAGGTTGCTGTGTATACGATCAGTATAGTCTGGAGATTTGACTGTGTCATACTGCCTAGCCCGCGCAACTTGTATTTAGTCCCACATCGCTTATTGTATTCTCTCATCACCCCTATTTTCTATAAATAAGGGGGCATACCTATGTAATCTTTATCTTTTTGGTGCAATAACGTTTGTGGTTTATTTAGCTCTTTTTCATAGCATATAAATAAACATCACCAATCCAGACCAACTTGTCATAGATAGGCTTCACATAGTATTCCTATGTCCTTAATTCAATTCCGAACTCTATATGCAATTTCTACTGGGGATACTCTATATCACCCCATTAGAAACTTCCCATTCTTCACCAATTGGTGAGGGTTTCCATGCAAACTTGTCAAATAAGGACTTCACTTATCCAAGAAGAGAATCATTACCCGTGTAGACCGTATAGGAGCCATGAACATATATTTTATCAAGATGGAAATATTTGCAATGCCTTCTCCTCGACGGATCTAGCCTTGGCTCGCGATTTTTATCTCAAAAACTCCACCAACAGCTCTCCAAAGAGCTGGATCAGCCTCCACATCTTCTTCCTTCTTTTCTTTCCCAAGCATGAAGAGAGAGAGAACAAAAGTGAAATGATCACTTCTCTCCTTACTCCTCTAGTTATGCATTGACGGGAATATTCCTGGCAATAGGATCGAAATACAAATAGAAATGGATGGTCATGATCAAACCGATCTTTCATTTAAAAATTGCTATCACCGGGCGATATCGCTATCGCCGGGCGATATTGCTATCGTCGGGAGATATCGCTATTGTCGGGCAATATCGTTATCGTCAGACGATATTGCTACAGCCAGACGATATTACTATCGTCCGGCAAAATCCTTGGCGGTGGCCGCTTGACCAAGTCAATGCCGCTTTGCCGCTTAACGGCCGTTTCACATTCAACTGACACGTGGATGTATACCGCATGTCTAACTATCGCCTAGCAATATCGCTATCGCCAATGGTAGTAAATTGACTGCATTGGCTCGTCGTCTGCATCGAACTGACCACTATCACCTGACGATATTGCTATCACCAGCGGTAGAAAATCGACTCATCAACTTGTCGACTGCATCGTCTTGTTTAACCTGACCACTATCGGCTCGCAATATTGCTATCGCCAACAATAACTCCAAGACTGCAACTTGTTGTTTTTTACTTAGTAGGAAACCTGGGGTGTGACAGATCTCCCCCTCCCCTAAGAAATTTCATCTTGAAATTATTCAGTATCAAAAAAACAACATAAGTATATAGTGTTAAAAAATGTACCTCAAAGAAACAACTTGGGGAACTCCTATCTCATGGTTTGCTTGCTCCCGTGATAGTTCCTCATGACCATAATTGTCCCAATGGACATTGACCATTCTGATCAACTTGTTTAGTAGCTGCATGTCCTCTGTGTTTTTGATATAAATGGGCTTGACTTTTATTGTCAACCCACTATCGACCGGTACCTGAGTCGTAGCAACCACATGCGTAGGCTCTCGCACCTCCATCCGCAGTACCGATATATAAAACTCATAATACAAACCACTTAGCTCTATTAAAAGAGTAAGACATAGGCAGCTTCACCAATCCATTCAATAATCTCAAATGGCCCAAGGTATCTCAGACTTAGTTTCTTCAAATGTCGAATCCTGGATACATCTTTGAACGAATTGATCTTGAGATAAACCCAATCGCCATCCGTAAACACAATATTTTGGTGCTTGGCATTGTAGTACTTTAGCTGCCTATTGTAAGCAATCAACAGTCGCTCTCAAATTAAACGTATCGTCGAAGTTGCATCTTCAACATCTTTACGCTTATACAGCTTTGATTCACCTGTTTCAACCTAAGCCAACATAGTGCAACTCTTCCTACCATATAAGGCCTCGAAGACCGCCATCTTAATACTTGCTTGGTAGCTATTATTGTAGTCAAACTCGATCATATAAAGATGGTCCTCCCACCTCTTCTCGAAATTTAGGGCGCACATGCAAAGCATATTCTCCATTGTATTATTTACCCTCTCGGTCTGACCAGCCGTTTGAGGATGAAAAACCATACTAAACTTCATCTTTGTACCCAATAGTTGGTGGATTAGCCTCCAATCATTCAAAGTGAAATGCCCGAATCGGTCACTTACGATGCTACAAGGCACACCGTGCAATCGTACGATATTATCGACAAAAAACTTTGCCAATTTTTCCACTTAATCATCTCACCGATTTGGAATAAAGTGTGACACCTGTAATGTCCTGATTCGCACTAGGCCCCTCGTGCGCATTTTTGAGTTAGGAGAGTTGACTTGGGTTCAGGGGAGTGCTGGCAATTGGGCTGCACTTGTGAATGGGAGAAGTAATCAATCCAGGATAGGACACGGGTAGATACACGGGCGTGTCCCTACCCGTGTGTGTGAGGCCGGCTCTCGAGTCGACGACTCGAGTATGTCCAGAGAAGGATACGGGTAGTGACAAGGTCATGTCACTACCCGTATGCATGGAGACATGGTAAGGACATGACGTGTCCCTACCCGTGTGTATCGAGTGGAGCTCTACGAAGTGTTCCCGAGAAGGACATGGGTAGAGACACAGGCTTGTCCCTACCCGTGTGTGTGTTGAGTTGAGTTCATTGAGGCGTGTCCAGAGAAGGACACAGCCAGAGAACACGGCCGTGTAATGTGGATACGGTTGGGACACGGGCGTGTCCCTACCCGTGTCGAGTATTGAACCGACACTTAAACTGTCGTTGACGCTTTGCCCGAGCAGGATACGGTAAGGACACGGGCGTGTCCCTACCCGTGTCACATTTCATTTATAAGGGTTATGAAAACCCTAGCCATTTTCACTCCTAATTCCAGACATTTTTCTGAGAGAACTTCTGTAGAGAGAGAGAAACTGCTGGAGCAAGTCCTAGAGGAGAAGATCTGCCGCCACCGTGAAGGAGAAGATGCCGCCGAGAAGAGTCACAAGATCCATAGCCGGAAATAGTGGAAATGCCGGAAATGAGGTGAGCTTCCTCCCCTCTCCCTTAGTGCTAGATCTGTAGATATCTAGGTGAGATGTCGACTCAAAAGAGTCTTGATTAGCGAGATGGTGATTTCTCTAGGAAGAGGTCGTTACAGGGCTTATGCTCTAAGGCTAGTTGTGTTTTCAACCTCTCCAACCTTCTAGGTGAAGGTGGGGGTTGGTTTTGTGAAGAATCATGGCCTCAAGAGGGTGAATAAGGGAGGAGGAAGTTCTGGTGTGATTTAGGAAGATCGACTTGAGGAGGAAGATGAACCGATGTCGTTCATTCCGCCTTAAGATGCGTGCAAAATCTGTGTTATGCACGCAACGATCGTCATGGCCATTTTCATGTGTGATATGTTCAGATCTGGGCTTTTGACTAAACACAAAAGTTGAAGTCCTTGAAAATACCTTTCCAACGAGTGGTTGCACGACTTTAGGCGAAGTATGTAGCCACAGGAAATTCTGAATGAAGATGACATCCGATAAATACTGCATGCAGAAATTGTGTCCTGTACGCAGCGGAATTCAAAGTCGATTTCAAGTATGATACTATTGAATCTGGGTTATAGTCTGAACATGAAAGTCTTAACCCATGGAAAGACCTTTCCATCGAATGGTTAAACTCCTCCACCGAATTCATATAGCTTCGGGAATCTCCGGTCGAATTTGCTGTCCAGATTTATTCTGCACTTAAATTCTGGGTTTGGTATAACATGGCTTTGGATTCGGTGGATTCAATGTTGCAATTAACTTGAGGTTTGGGTGAACTCTTTTATGTTAATCATCTTAGTTCTATAATTGATGAAGTTTAATAATTGGATCCCATGAAATTGATTTGTGAAGCGAAGCACACTTAAACGGAATGATTTGATAGAAATTGGTAGACTAATATAAATGCACATCATGTTTATAATGTGTTGAAATCATATGGAATGACATGTAGGAAGATAATCTATGGCCATATGAATAACTGTTTAACGGATTGAATTTAGTAGTCCAATGCTTAGAGTGTCGTCTCCCTATGGGTAGCATTGTGGAAGGGTGTAAGTGCGGTGTTGACCGTCACTAGTTGGGATTGCGTTGAGATGAGCCAAAATCAGACGGTTGGGCTTGGTCCTCGGTGTTCATTTCCCGGGGATCCTTCCGTGCCGAGTGGATGGTTGGGCTTGGTACTCGTGCTTTCTCCGAGGCTCCTTCCATGCCATGGTGATGTGGAATTTCATGCGGTGTGAGTCGACACGTGGTGTCGTAATCCTGGGTTAAGGATAGTGTGGCAGGTCTACAGGCTCGCCGATCGTCACACCGATGAGAGTTGATAGTTAGACTTTGGGCAGTTGGGCTTGGTCCTCAGTGTTCACATCCCGGGGCTCCTTCCGTGCTAAGTGAACGGTTGGGCTGGGTCCTCGTGCTTACTTCCGAGGCCCCTTCCGGGTCACATAAGGCCAGTTCGGAGCTTGGTTCTCGGTGCACATCTACCCGAGACTCCCGCTGGGCCATAGTACACATGGGCTCCACTGTTGTGTTCTTAGTGTTGGGGCATACAGAGGCCTAAGTGAAGCATTGTGGATGCCCGCTTAGTAGTAGAGAAGCCTGCTCTACTATCGCCGCTTGGCCACCGCGGTTGATGCATGAGAGGTTAGCTACCTGCTCGAAAAGTGGGAACTACAAGTCTGTGTCGACATAGCGGTTGCATGTGTGTGATCATGGGTGAGTCATTGCATAGCATACATATCATCACATTACATTGAACAACAAGATCCTCATCGTATAAGTTTATATGGGCACTCCTATACGATGAGTTACTTTATGTAAACCAATCCTTAACTTATAGGCTTGTATGGGCATCCTTATAGGTTAAGTTACTTTCCTGCTGTAGTTACTTGTACTTGATGATGGTTATATCTCTTGTAGAGCTGCTAGATTAAAATGTTGTTAATCTTATTATACTATTACCACCTGCTTGTACCTGTTACCTTACTATTATATATTGTACCTTGTTCCTTTCTCCGCCCGGTGCCGAGGAGTTGCCGGGGGAGCGGATGTGAAGCCACTTAGTCTTTTCGACTAACGGTTGCTATGTCTTCCTTTTTAGGAGGTCACCCCGTAGGTAGAGCAGCCAGAGACTATGCAGCAGGACAGCTAGGCCAGGACGATAGGGCCAGAAGTGTCGGTGCCGTCGCTACCGTTGGTTACTGATGTGAGTGTTGAGCGACTCTAATATAGCCCCGTTGGGCATTTATTTGCTGTACTCTGATATTGTAGAAGCATGTTTAGTTTCTTTATTTGATGTACTTTGGACTATTATGCTTGTATGGATTTGACTTGTTGATATTATATTTTTGTTGGGTTGGCATAGTTATTGATATTGCTTGTAGCCGACAGAATATGCGTCTTGTGGTACAGGTTAGCCCATGTGCTAATGCTACCGCAAGGCGGCTATTCTGGGCATAAGACCCTTTTCGTGCCGTGTTTTGGGATCCGGGAGGGGGGGGGTCTTACAAATGGTATCAACTTTCCACGATCCTCAACTAAAGAAGTCATTCAACAATGGGACCACCCCCGTTCGATTATTTAGTTTGGGGACAAACTGACCTAGCAGAAGCAGTGGTTTGCCCATATGTAATTCACACTAAGTATGTCCAACTTTGACCCTATGATTAGCCAACCTGACGTTAGTTACGTACCTTTATACGTCGATCTCCTAATGTTTGGACGACCCCAGGTATGTAAAACTATTGTATAAAGTCTTGTGAGATTTCCTAGGGCAACCACTTTTGTTTATAGCAGACTCGAGCTTGTCGAGATAATGGATATGGTAAAGTGGTTGGAAGCGGGTCTTTTGGGTGTTCAGACAAGCGTTAAGAGACTCGCTGAAGGAGTAATTGAAGCATGACCCAACTCCAGGACGAGGACTATGAGGAAGAAATTAAGCATTCGTCCTTAGTCCGCCTAAGTTGTTCTAGGAATCTGGCTTGAGCCTTCACAATTCTGATACTTAGGCGTAATGGTTAGTGAGAAATCGGCCTACACTCTATTCGATACCAATTCCACACACTCATTTGTGTGGCAGAATCCATTAAAATCCTAGAAGGAGTACAATACTTTACTGGTATAGCTTGACGAGCATGCCTCACGAACGGCTCTAAGATGACCGCAACCTCTAAGTGCGAGCTAGAGATATTCATTGGGGGAAAAGCCTTTAATACGCCTGCCATAGTCTTGAGGATGCCAGAGTTTGATCTCATTCTGGGCATGGCATGGTTGGACTGGCACTTCGCAAGGATAGACTGTGCGAAGAAACGAATCTATTTGAGACATGGGGACTCTGATGTCATCTTCCAAGGTATTAGATTCGCACCTCATATGTTGTTATCTTCAATTCAGGCTGTAAAAGCCCATATGAAGGGAGATGAAGTATTCATGATATGTTTCGAGTTGAAGGAGATAACATTGGATATGAAAGACGTACGGGTAGTGCGGGACTTCCCTGAGGTATTTCCTGAAAAACTGCCAGGATTACCCCCGCATAGAGAAGTTGATTTTCAAATTAATCTAATACCGGGCGCCAAGCATGTATCCAGGGCCCCTTACCGAATGGCCCCGAAGGAACTCGCGAAGTTTAGAGTTCAACTGCAAGAACTGGTGGAGTCAGGGTTCGTTCTCCCCAGCTCGTCACCCTGGGGAGCTCCTGTATTGTTTGTCAAGAAGAAGGATGAAACCTTGCGTTTGTGCATAGACTACTGGGAGCTCAATCGACTGACGCTACAGAACACTTATCCGCTACCCCGGATCGACGAGCTGTTCGATCAACTATTAGGAGCGCATTGGTTTCTAAATTGGACTTGTGCTCGGGATATTATCAGTTGAGGATACAAGAAGGGGACATCCAAAAATGGCCTTTAGCTCAAGATATGGACTGTACGAGTTCACTATAATGCCGCTTGGGCTCACAAATGCCCCTTCGACCTTCATGAGCCTGATGAACAAGGTGTTTGAACCTTATTTGGATATCTTCATCATTGTTTTCATCGACGACATCCTAGTCTACTCAAAGACGGAGGTGGAGCATATTGAGCACCTAACCTTGGTATTGAAGAAATTAAAAGAGCACGCCTTGTTTGCCAAGTTCAGCAAGTGCGAATTCTGGCTTAAAGAGGTTGCTTTCTTGGGGCATGTGATCAGTGGAGCGGGACTAGTGGTGGATCCAGCCAAGGTGCGTGCCGTGAAGGAGTGGTCGCCCTTGAAGTCGGCAGCCGATGTGCGGAGCTTCCTTGGACTTGCCGGGTATTATTGCAAGTTCGTAAAAGGATTCTCAAAGATTGCCCTCCCTCTTACTTCCTTGACAAAGAAAGGCGTGCCATTTGAGTGGACACCCCAATGTGAAGCAGCGTTCCAAGAGCTGAAGGATAGACTTACCTCCTCCCCCATCCTAGCACTTCCGTCTGGGAAGGAAGGATTTCAAGTTTACACCGACGCGTTGTATCAAGGGATGGGAGCGGTATTGATGCAACACGACCATGTAATTGCCTACGCCTCAAGGCAGCTGAAGAAGCATGAGATCAATTATCCGGTTCATGATTTGGAGTTGGGAGCAGTGGTATTCGCCTTGAAGGTTTGGAGGCACTATCTATACGGCGTCCACTGCGAGATCTTTTCATACCATAAAAACTTAAAGTACGTTTACATACAGAAGGAATTGAACTTGAGACAACGTCGATGGTTAGAGTTTCTGTGCGATTATGAGTTTACCTTGAGCTATCATCCCGGAAAGGCGAACTTGGTGGACGATGCATTGAGCAGAAAGGTACCAGACTCGAGCCCAGAGCCTCGGTTGATGAGTATGGAGTTGGCTTGGATGATTGAAGAGATGGATATTACTTTGATATATAAGGCTCCTTTGGCAGAGTATACGAAGTACTTGGCAGCCATGAGCATAGTTTGTGATATCCGGGATCGAATCCGGGTGGAGCAAGGAAGGGATGTGGCTCTGGCCCCGACAATCAAGTCAATCGAAGATGGGACCACTGGCGAGTATACACTAAAAGACGACCTCATTTATTTCCGCGTCCGGCTCTACATTCCCAAGGGCGGTAAAATCTGGGAGACTATCTTGAGAGAGGCATATTGCTCTCAGTATTCTGTGCACCCGGGTATTGCCAAGATGTACGCCGGCTTACGGAAGACCATGTGTTGGCCAGGAATGAAGAAGGATGTCAGATATTTTGTTACACATTGCGAAGCTTGTCAAAAGGTGAAGGCGGAGTGCAAGATCACTGGTGGTTTGCTACAGTCGATGCCCATCCCCTAGTGGAAGTTCGAGGATATCTCCATGGGCTTTGTCCATGGGTTACCTAGCTCACGCTCAGGGAATGATTCGGTGTGGGTGATCATAGATCGACTGACAAAAGTAGCCCGGTTCATCCCTATGAAGAAATAGGCTCACGTGGATGTCTTGGTACGCCTCTTTGTGGAGCAGTTCGTACGGTATCATGGCGTGCCGAAGATAATCATTTCTGACCGGGACGGTCGTTTCACCTCAAAGGAGTGGAAGGCGGTACATGCATATTTGGGTTCGCGCCTTACCTTTAGCACTACATTTCATCCTCAGACGGACGAGCAGACTGAGAGGACCATCAGAACACTGGAAGATTTATTGAGATTATGTGTGTTGGATAGAGGAGAGCCATGAGAAAGGCTCCTACCACTGGTAGAAATTTCCTACAACAACGGTCATCAAGCTAGCATCGGCATGACACCCCATGAAGCCCTTTACAGAAGAAGGTGCAGAACCCCCTTGTCTTGGGTGCAAGATGAAGACCCGAAGGCTTTGGGAATTGAGTATATTGATGATACTGATGTGGTGGTTAGACTAATACGGGATCACATGTTGGAGGCTCAAAGTCGGCAGGCAAAGTATTATAATGCAAAGAACCGGATGATAGAGTTTCAAGTGGGTGATAAGGCGTTTCTGAAGATTCGGCCGATGCATGGAGTGTCACGGGTGCATGGTGTGAAAAAGCTCAGCCCAAGGTACGTTGGGCCTTACACTATACTGGAAATGATTGGCCGGTTGGCCTATCGGTTGGAGTTACCGCCAGAGCTAGAGAATCTCCACGACGTGTTCCATGTGTCGTCGCTTCGAAAGGCGCTGTTGCGGCCCGATCAATATATCCCCACTACTGATGGTGCAGTGGCGACTGATAGGTCTGTGCGACTGGAGCCGGTGCGGATCGTAGACAACGAGACAAGAATATTGCGTTGTAAAACTGTTCCCTTGGTGAAGGTGTTATGGTCTAATCATGGAAAGGAGGAGTATTCATGGGAGCCGATGGACTTGATGCAAAAACGCTACCCAGAGTTGTTTGCTCAAGGTAATTCTTAAAAGCATGTTTTATTTTCTGTTATGATTTTCTCCCCATAGCTTTAGCCTGATTTCGGGGACGAAATCTTTAATTTTGTTTATAGGATTTGTAACGTCCCAATTCGCACTAGGCCCCTCGTGCACTCTTTTGAGTCAGGAGAGTTGAATTGTGTTCAAGGGAGTGCTGGCAATTGAGCTGCACTTGTGAATGGGAGAAGAAATCAATCCAGGATAGGACACAGGTAGAGACACGGGCGTGTCCCTACCCGTGTGTGTGAGGCCAGCTCTCGAGTCGATGACTCGAGTATGTCCATAAGAGGACACAAGTAGTGATACGGGCGTGTCACTACCCGTGTACTTGGAGTCACGGTAAGGATACGGCGTGTCCCTACCCGTGTGTGTCGAGTGGAGCTCGACGAAGTGTTCCCGAGAAGGACACAGGTAGAGACACGAGCGTGTCCCTACCCGTGTGTGTGTCGAGTTGAGTTCCTCGAGGCATGTACAGAGAAGGACATGGTCAGAGAACACGACTGTGTCACGTGGACACGGGTCGGGACATGCCCGTGTCGAGTATTGAACCGACACTTAAACTGTCGTTGACGCTTCGCCCGAGCAGGACACGGGTAAGGACACGGGCGTGTCCCTACCCGTGTCACATTTCATTTATAAGGGTTGTGATAACCCTGGCCATTTTCACTCCTCATTCCAGCCATTTTCTGAGAGAACTTCTGTAGAGAGGGATAAACTACTGGAGCAAGTCCTAGAGAAGAAGATCCACCGCCACCGTGAAGGAAAAGATGCCGCTGAGAAGAGTCACAAGATCCATGGTCGGAAATAGTGAAAATGCCGGAAATGTGGTGAGCTTCCTCCCCTCTCCCTTTGTCCTAGATCTATAGATATCTAGGTGAGATGTCGACTCAAAAGAGTCTTGACTAGCGAGATGGTGATTTCTCTAGGAAGAGGCCGTTATAGGGCTTGTGCTCTAAGGCTAGTTGTGTCTTCAACCTCTCCAACCTTCTAGGTTAAAGTGGGGGTTGGGTTCGTGAAGAATCATGGTGTCAAGATGGTTAATAAGGGAGGAGGAAGTTCTGGTGTGATTTGGGAAGATCGACTTGAGGAGGAAGATGAACTGATGCCGTTCATTCCGCCTTAAGATGCGTGCAAAATCTGTGTTCTGCACGCAACGATATTCATGGCCATTTCAGGTGTGATATGTTCAGATCTGGGCTTTCGACTAAACACGAAAGTTGAAGTCCTTGAAAATAAATTTCCAACGAGTGGTTGCACGACTTCAGGCGAAGTCTGTAGCCACGGGAAAGTCTGAACGAAAATGACGTCCGATAAATCCTGCATGCAGAAATTGTGTTCTGTACGCAGTGGAATTCAAAGTCGATTTCAAGTATGATACTTTTGAATCTGGGTTGTGGTCTGAACATGAAAGTTGTAACACATGTAAAGACCTTTCCATCGAGGGGCTACACGCCTCCACCGGATTCCTGTAGCTTCGGGAATCTCCGGTCGAATTTGCTATCCAGATTTATTCTGTACTTAAATTCTGGGTTTGGTATAACATGGATTTGGATTCAGTGGATTTAATATTGCAATTAACTTGAGGTTTGGGTGAACTCTTTTATGTTAATCATTTTAGTTCTATAATTGATGAAGTTTAATAATTGGATCCCATGAAATTGATTTGTGAAGCGAAGAACACTTAAACGGAATGATTTGATAGAAATTGGTAGACTAATATAAATGCACATCATGTTTATAATGTGTTGAAATCATATGGAATGACATGTAGGAAGATAATCTATGGCCATGTGAATAACTATTTAACAGATTGAATTTAGTAGTCCAATGCTTAGAGTGTCGTCTCCCTACGGGTAGCAATGTGGAAGGGTGTAAGTGCGGTGTTGACCGTCACTAGTTGGGATTGCGTTGAAATGAGCCAAAATCAGACGGTTGGGCTTGGTCCTCGGTGTTCATTTCCCGGAGATGCTTCCATGCCGAGTGGATGGTTGGGCTTGGTACTTGTGCTTTCTCTGAGGCTCCTTCCATACCACGGTGATGTGGAATTGCATGCGGTGTGAGTCGACATGCGGTGTCGTAATCCTGGGTTAAGGATATTGTGGTAGGTCTACGGGCTCGTCGATCGTCACACCGATGGGATTTGAAAGTTAGACTTTGGGCGGTTGGGCTTGGTCCTCGGTGTTCACATCCCGGGGCTCTTTCCGTGCCAAGTGAATGGTTGGGCCGGGTCCTCGTGCTTACTTCCGAGGCCCCTTCCGGGTCGCACAAGGCCAGTTCGGGGCTTGGTTCTTAAAGCACATCTACCCGAGACTTCCGCTGGGCCATAGTACGCATGGGCTCCGCTGTTGTGTTCTTAGCATTGAGGCATACAGAGGCCTAAGTGAAGCAGTGTGGATGCCCATTTAGTAGTAGAGAAGCCCGCTCTACTGTCATCGCCTGGCCACGACGGTTGATGCCTTAGAGGTTAGCTACCTGCTCAAAAAGTGGGAACTATAAGTCTGTGTCGACATAGCAGTTGCATGTGTGTGATCATGGGTGAGTCATTGCATAGCATACATATCATCACGTTATATTGCACAACAAGATCCTCATCGTATAATTTTGTATGGGCACTCCTATACGATGAGTTACTTTATGTAAACCGATCCTTAACTTATAAGCTTGTATGAGCATCCTTATAAGTTAAGTTACTTTCCTGCTATAGTTACTTGTACTTGATGATGGTTATATCTCTTATAGAACTGTTAGATTAAAATGTTGTTAATCTTATAATACTATTACCACCTGCTTGTACCTATTACCTTACTGTTATATATTGTACCTTGTTCCTTTCTCCGCCCGGTGCCAAGGAGTCATCGGGGGAGTGGATGTGAAGCCAATTAGTCTTTTCGACTAACAGTTGCTACGTCTTCCTTTTTAGGAGGTCACCCCGTAGGTAGCACTGTCGCAGACTATGCAGCAGGACAACTAGGCCAGGATGATAGGGCCTGAAGTGACGGTGCCGTCGCTACCGTCGGTTACTGATGTGAGTATTGAGAGACTCTAATGTAGACCTGTTGGGCGTTTATTTGTTGTACTTTGATATTGTAGAAGCATGTTTAGCTTCTTTATTTGATGTACTTTGGACTATTATGCTTGTATGGATTTGACTTCTTGATATTATATTTTGGTTATATTGACATAGTTATTGATATTGCTTGTAGCCGGCAGAATATGTGTCTTGTGGTACATGTTAGCCCGTGTGCTAATGCTACCGTAAGGCAGATGTTCTGGGCATAAGACCCCCTTCGTGCCGTGTTTTGGGATCCGGGAGGGGGGGGGGGGGTCTTACAAGATCTTTGTCAAACAGTCAACGATCACCCAAACGACATCATTCCCACACTACGATCTCGACAAACCATGTACGAAATCCATAGATATATCATCAAACTTCTACTCTAATATCGGTAATGACTTCAGGAATCCACACGGCTTCTGATATTCAGCCTTCACTATGGCGCAAGTATGACAATTTGCCACATAAAAAGCTATGTCCTTCTTCAAACCTGGCCACCAGAATAGCTTTTTCATGTCCTTGAACATCTTTGTGCTTCCTGGGTGGATTGAGTACTTTGTTAAATGTGTCTCATACATCAATTCCTCCCGTAATTTGCCCACATTCGGGATGCACAACCTACTATCTTTCCATAAAAGACCTTCGTATAAAATAGGAATTTGACCCATCCACAGTCTCTACAAGTAGCGTTTCATGTTGTCATCAAACTCCAATGCTTGTTGAATCCTGTCTGCGAGGTCATATTACACCTACGTCCAATTTAAACAAGCATTTGTACCAGATCTCCCATCAACACAAGAAATCTTCAAGACCTCCAAGTCACGAATAAGATGGTCATCATGCATTTGTATCAAGTTGACCTATACTGGAGCTCTGCTACTTAACGCATCTGAGACAATATTCCCCTTCCCGAGAACGTAGTTTATCTCGAAGGTGTAGTCCCCAAGAAACTCCATCCACCTCCTTTGTCGCATATTCAAATCCTTCTCGTTCAACATATACTTTAGAATTTTATGGTCTATAAAGATGCCAATCTTCACACCATACAAGTATTGTCGTCATAGCTTCAAGGCAAATATCACAGCCGCTAACTCCAAGTCATGGACTAGATAGTTTCTTTCATGCACCTTCAACCGGTGTGATCCATAAGTTATAACCTTCCCAAACTGTAGAAGAACATAGCCTAAGACGTCCCTGAGACATCGATATAGATCTCAAAGCCTTCTACAGCACATGGTGAACACAAAATAGGCGTTGTGGCCAGACAACTCTTCAACTCCTCAAAAGCTCGCGCATACTCTAGCGTCCAAAGAAACTTATGATCCTTCCTTGTCAATGTAGTGAGAGATAGATCTATTCACGAAAAGTTCTCTATAAAGCGCCTATAGTAATCAGCTAGTCCAAGAATACTCCTGACTTCTGCCATAGTAGTTGACACATGCCACTCCCGTATCACAACTATCTTTGCTGAATCTACAACAATACCCTCTCCACTAACCATATGACCAAGAAATGTCACCGAGGCTAGCCAAAACTCACACTTAGATAACTTGACATATAGTTTGTTCCTCCTTAGGGTATGCAAAAATACTTTAAATGATTCACATGATACTCTTTTAACTGGGAGTATACCAATATATCATCAATAAAGATGATCACAAAGTAGCCCAGATACTCCTGAAAGGTTATGTGCATCCGATCCATGAATACTGATGGCACATTTGTTAGTCCAAATGGCATTACAATAAAGTTATAATGTCCATAGTGCATACCAAATGCTGTCTTGGTAATATCACTTTCCCAAATGCTCAAAGTATCCAACTAGTTAATCAAAAAAATCATCGATTCTTGAAATCAAATACTTGTTCTTCTCTGTTAGCTTATTCAGTTCATGGTAGTCAATACATAGATTCAAGCTTACATCCTTCTTCTTCACAAAAAGGACTGGTGCACTCCAAAGAGACATACTTGGACGTATATAGCCTTATTCTAGTAACTCTTTTAGCTAAACCATCAGTTCTGCCATCTCCTTTGGCGCTACATGTTATGGTGAGCGTGATACAGGTATCACACCTGGCACTAACTCAATAGTGAAGTCAATCTCTCGCTGTGGTAGAATTCCAGGGTGTTCTTTAGGAAATGCATCAAAAAACTCCAATATAATGGGAATGTCACTCAAACCGGGCTTCGTCTCTACAGCCTCCAATAGTGTGAATAATAACTTCACGCCCTTCCGAACCGCCTTGACCACTTGGAGAGCAGATATCAATTTATTGCCTGATCATCAAATACTAGTGAACTTAGTCTTACGTTCTGTGTTTTCTCGCAGTGCGAGTTCCTTCGAGTTACAATCAATTCATGCACACTACTCTGAGAGCCAGTCCGTGCCAAAGATCACATCAAACATTGATATCGGTAGTATAAATGCGTCCAATCCAAACTCACGACTTCCTATCTGCACCTTAACACAACAAAATTTATCTTTACACATCAAGCATCTGTTTGGCAGTAATACATCATATCTATCCGTCGACATAAAAGAAGGCACTCTGATACACAATATGAAGTCCTCAAGCAGAAAGGAATGAGAAGCCCATGTATCGAATAATGCTCTTACTGGATAGTCCAAGATTAGGACAAAGCCTAATATAAACAATGAAAAAATGTACAGTGTAGCAAGTATATAAAGCAATAAAAGCTGTATACTAAATCATATGTATCACTACAACGCTTTGTTTAATGGCCTCATGTTGGCCAAGATTGTACACTCGAAGCATAATCAGATGTAGTTGACTCTAATGCCTTTCCTTTCTCCGCATAAGATGGACCCTTCTTTTCCTCCACCTTTGGAGGACCACTCCAATAGTCTCGAGCAAAGTGCCCCACCTTGCCACAAGTGTAGCAAGGGAGCTGACCTCACCTAATAGTCGTGTTGGATCTAGTGGTACACCTTAGAGGGGGGGGGGGTGATTAAGGTTTTATGCGTTAATTAAACATTCGAAATATTTTGGTCCAGGAAAACTAGTTCTGGAAGCTACCATGAGGCGCTAGATTGCTAGTGCATGGTTGTAGTTCACAGACCTCGTTTTCCTAGGAAAATTTCTCCTTGGAGGAATACACCCCCTTCTGAGATCCACCAAAGAACAACCAGGATGTTATACGCAGAAATAAGAAAACAAATAATTTTAATCAAACTAAATCAATGTGTGTTTTTAAAATTTCAAAAACTTTATCTCCATGATGCTAGAGATCAGAGGCGGTGAAAATCAAATCTCCTTTTGTTTTCTATACCGACCCACTACCCGGACCGGTTGGCTCTCTCCCTTTCCCTCCAAGAAAGGTCTTCGAGTCGGCTCTACACCTTCACGCAAGGAAGTATCTTAGAGCCCCGCTAGATCACCAGATCTAGACGTCCCTTCCATGAGATGATTTCTCCCAAAATCCTCCTCAGATTCCAACTACCTTCACTGTTTGATTTTCCTTACCACAATCACACAGGAAAATAGAAAAGTAAAAAAAGGTACAAAGAAGATTAAAGATTAATACTCCCTCAAATCAATTCCTCTGTTGAGTATCCATAACCAATGCTAGTGATCTTCATTTGGTTGTAACCGATCAACTCCACGTAATTGTTGAAGTTCTTGGCTTGTCGGAGATCTTTGTACGTGAACGGGAGGGAGGCGGTTTTCTCTTCCTTCGACGAAGATGACGAAATGGTGCCCAAAGGAGGATGCCGAACCATAGAGAGAATTTCTATCTGTCTCAATTCGTGCAAGGAATAAGAAAACGAGCACCTTTTATACGTCTTTGGATAAATAGGCTACCGCCGGCGGTAAAGATATTGCCCGACAGTAGGTCATTACGCGTCGATGTAATAGCTATCCTGCATATTTGGAAAAATATTCAAAATGATTATTTTCTGCTTTTTCGAGCTAGCGCGGCGCGGTAGGAAGCTATCGCCTGGCGTTAGCTCAAGCGTCTCGATGAATCCACTCAATGATCGTTGAGTGGTCTAGTGCTACGTGGTAGGAATCTTGCGATGCACGGTAGCTACCAGAGCACATGTTCATATTAATTCCAGACGCTAGCGCAGGCAGTAGTGCTAATGCCATACAGTAGATCCAGAGTGCTCATTTGGGCTTAAACTATGCAAGCACTCAGGGGTAGCACACTAACACGCGACCAAACAAAAATGTGATCAAATACAACCTGAGAATTGATATTGTCAAACTAAGGGTATGTGAATGTCAGCTCCAACAAACTCCCCCTTTTGATAATATCAAATCCTATTCATGAGATATAATAAATGAGATGCATGATACTGCGCACATAAGAGATAAGTTTTAAAGTGTCAGGTTTCAGGTTACTTATAACTCCCTCTACACACTCGCTCCCCCTATATAAGTACTCTACGCGCTCCCCCTATCTACGTGTATACAGTGTAAAAAGACCCCCCTACATGTGATCTTCCCTAACTCAAGACTCATGAAAATTCTATTCTCTCCCTTTGATATTATCAAAAGGGGGTGGGCTAGATCAAAATAAATTATACACAAGTATGAGAGAAAAATACAGTCAAAATGAGCGTGATAACATATCAAACTGTGCACGTTATACAGTGAATCGAGAGGCAAATAAAATAGGGGTGACCAAACATAAATTAGAGAATATAAAGCATACATGTCAGACAGATGAGCGGAGTACACAGAAGCAAATCATATGAGTTTTTAGAGTAAAAAGAATTGGACAGCATAGGTTAAACTAAACACACAACGATTTATAATATAATGCTAAAAGAGTTATAGAGTTAAACACATTGTAACATTGTAAAAGTTAAGAATAAAAATAGTATACTAGGACCTATGTGCTGTAGACAGATAGTGCAGTTTCAGTCCAATTCTTATGCATGGAAGCGTTAGATAGAGCAATAACATACATGTAGCATCAAAAGAGAAACATCAAGTAGAACTAACATTTAGTACATGGTATTTATCAATAATTCAATATGCTATCATGAGAGAAATAGAGTGAAAAATCACATCACGTTTCTATCTAAGTCATACCATGACTAGAACTAGGGGCACTATGCTTAAGGGTTAGTCTTTGTATAAGATCGAAATGATTCTTTTGACCAAGGTGATCGTCCTCATTATGCTCATAAAAACTTATCATGAGGAGTGAGTAGTGCTTGGGGGGTATCCTTGACACATTATTTGATAGCATGCATAATTTTGTTTTTCATTTATTTTTTTGTACTATCAATATTATAGCATTTATTTCAAGGACCTCGACTCAATTGAAATCTACCCACATAGATAGATGCACTTTAACTTGTGTGCAAAAGACTTGACCACTAGAGATTTGGCCCAAAGTTCTAACCTTTACATAAGCACATGTATATCATGACAATGATTATTCAAGTTATTTCTAATGTATTAAACACACTATCATGAGTTATACCATGTACGCATAGAGGTTCTATATGAGTGATTTGTCTAGGGATGTGTGAATAGTGTAAGGTCATTGTGCTACCTAAATCCTCAAACATATCTAGAGGCATATTTAATAGACACTATCATATCTAGTCACACTCAGTAGCTAAACACCTCTTGATTTGACACATCATGACATAAGTATACATGTTCACAGGGATTAACAATCCTAAATCAAATAATATATATAATCGTTATGCTCTAGGTTCTAGCCATGTGTATCCTAAGAGAGAACAATCCACAGTTTTTGTGTGTTTATTTTAGGTTATATATATATATTTATATTTTTTTATTTTCTGTTGTTTATTTTATTTTCTTAAAAAAACTTTAATAAAATAGACTAAACACACGAAAAAGAAAGCGAAAATAAATAGAACAACATGATAGAATATGATGCATGATATCGACAACTATGATACATGAAATGATGTTCATGCTCTGTATAAGAACAATTATGAAATTACTTAAGACACAATCGACCCAAGCAATATGTCATCACCATTGCCCCGTACTAAGTGAAGGATGGGCATGAGAAGCTGCATACGTGCCATAGGGTGGGGTGTTATTCCCATATGCACACATAAGGACCTGCTCAACCTAACACTCATTCCCCCAGTGCCATACAAGGACCTACTGTAACCCTTCCTCGGTTAAGGATAAGACGTGGATTACAAGTTAGCATCTCTAATGCACACAACCCTATGCCCCCGCTATTGTGAGACACATTATGGGTGGTCTTGAGTTATAGTTCGCATCAAATAAGAAAACTAAGGTTTCCAGCGCTGATTGTGAAAAAGTAGTATGAAAGCATGCTACCACTGGTGGTAGAGGTACCGCGACGTGATAGCTCACAGATATATATAAGCGGCGGTTCCGACCGAATTCTTCATTCCTGATTGTTTACTCTCTCACCTCCACATACACTGCTTCCCCCTCCGGCGCTTCCAAGTCTAGGTACTCCACTCCCCCTTTTTTCTTTATTTTGATGTAGGATTAGATTATGTGTATTTAGTTGAGTTTTGATCATTTTGGGCACGATTCGTGGTGATTTCAATCATATTTCGAGTTTGATTTGAGATTAATCTCCACGGATCTTGTTTGTTTTCACGGATCTACCTTGTATGAGCTTGGATCTCTTCCCCTACATGTTTTTAAGTGAAAATTGTGGAAAATCAAGTTTTTTTTTGGGGGGGGGGAGGAGATCCAATGGAAGAAGACGGAGTGCAGTCCGTCATGCTACCATGTGGCAGTAGTAGATTGTCGCGTCACGGTAGCCTCCAGAAAACCATTCTTTTGGCTTTAATGAATGAAAGTTTTCATGGTCTTCCAGGTTATGGCCTCCTCCAGCTCCCAACCACCACGACGAAGTTTCTCAAAGCAATCTCGAGTGCCCGCATCCACATTCCCCACAATAGACGAAGAGACCTTAAGTGTGTCGATGGTCATTGACATCGATGACCGTTATGCTCACATCTACAGTTACCTAGATCATTCAGGAGTTCTATTTGAGATATCGACCGATGCTCCTTTTTTGTCAGTGCTTACTTATGAGTTCTATAATAATATCAGGGATCCAGCTTACACATAACTGGGCAGAGGAGTGTAATCATGTATCAGTACTGAGATTGTGATGATACTCCACGAGGATCTTGAACGGAAGTACGTCTAGTTCCATGGTGGGGAATGACTTGACATCATTGAGTCCTTACGATCATCGCGGAACTGGATAGAGATCAACAAGGTTCTCTATAGTGTGGAGGGGCGTTGAGATCTCATTACCACTATGGACATGCTTATGCCAGATGCCTGTATCATCTAGGACATTCTGAGCCACTCCTTGATGTTCAAGGCTGGGGACACCATGAAGATCACGTCCCAGCTTTCTATGGTGACATTCTGTATCAAAGATGGAAGGCACTTCAACATCTTTGATCTTATCCTATCAATGAAGCTCTACAACTATTGGCTCAAATATCCCGAACACCAGCAGTTGAACACTCTGCCATTGTGCGGAGTGATCCAGAGTATCCTCATGGAGAAGTACCCTTCCATCGGCTGGTTAGCGTACCCTACTTACTACTGCCCCCAAATCTATTGACTAGGTGAGATTCTTACAACATCATGAGCATGACCACCTACTGCACAACCTCTATTACCCCGCACAGTATACCTTAGGGAAACCAGATGGGACATCTATGGTATGGTGGAGTAGGGGCGGGAGATTAGACACACAGAGAAAGTGCTGAAGGGCGTGAAGAGGATGCTCAAGAAGATGATGAGCAAGCTCAACATTTCTCCGACTTATTCTGAGGAGTAGCATCGTATGATTACTTATCATTTCATGTTTTTTGATGTTGTAATAAAACATGTTGAAAACTTTTATTGTAGTTGCACTATCTGTAATATCTATTACGCGATTAGTTTTATTACTTTTGATTAGCTTTGTGTTATCACCGTGCTTATCATGATTATTTATTGTTCATCTTCTTTTTATGAATATATTCATCATGCGGGTTCAAAATATAGAACACAAACAAAAAAAACAATAAGACAAACATACTTACAAAATGAAAAAAGAAAAAAAGTTAAAACTGGTGAGCTTATCATGAAATAAGATATAATGTATTTTATTTAGAACTTACTTCACGTAGATTGTGGATGTTATTGTATATATGATTTAGTTATCCAAGTGCGACCATGTCGGGCAGTTCTCTTGGGTACCCAAACACTGCATGATACACCTTAGGGTGGTAATGATGAATGCGCCCTGTCGAGTAGCATAGGCCCGTCATTTTTAACTATGGGCCTCCATCATACTTTGTTTTAAGTTTATGCTTATATTGCAGATTTCCATTGAGATTTCTACAAGTCTTTATGTGATGATCTTCAATTGAATAATATTGCATTGGAGGTTTAGATATGTTGAAATGGCTTTCCAAGTTAAAATTCTCCGGCTTAACATAATGACTCAGAGTGTGGTAGTTGTTTAAAGGAAATCTACGTTCATTTGTTCTTAAGTAGGGATTAATTTATTTTTCCAAGAAAGGGTGACTTCTATTTTTAGGAATTTCACTTGCTCTAGCTTGAGTTTTTCTTCTCCCTTTGATTAGCTTAGCATTTAAATGATGGTTTATATTCAACGTGCTATCAGGTTTTGCGTGAAGCGTAGAAGTTTTGTTTTGCCAGTTTTTAAACATAATTTCCTTAAGCATATTGATTTTTGTAATTAATTTTTATTTTTCACTTTGAGGTTATGTCTAGCTTTATTGTATGTGATTGTGCTATTTTTGAGAGTGGAGACTATAGATTCAATATGAGCTTTGTACTTACTCCTGAACTCCGTAAACGTCTCATTCATCTCTTCAATTTCAACTTTATAATTCTTGCATTCAGCATAATCACTTTTCAATGATGAGTTTTCTAAACATAATTTATCATTTTTTCTTTTGCAAAACGGAGCTCTTCTACAAGAACCATATATTATTCCTCTAATTCATTATAATCTATACAAGGTGTAGGAATATTATCTAAAGAGCATGCAGGGGAACCAGACACATCAAGGATAGGTTCTACATTAACACTTGCTTTTAAAAGGTTATTTTCTAAACGTAGTTTTGAATTAATACTTTTCAATTTCGTAATTCTATGTTTTTCCCTATCTAGCACATTCAATGTAGAAATAGAACTGCATGCACGAAGGGATTTCGATTTTCTTACAGTGCTCTTAGATGGGGAAATTACAGAGCATTGAGTGTCTTTGACTTCTTCGTGTATTGCCTCATCTATGGTTGAGGTTTCTGCTTCCCTTTCCCGTGATGTGGTTATCATGTCTTTTTCCAAGAGCAAGTCTCCATTTGTTTCTTTACTTGGATCCATGAGAAATTGCTTAGACTCATCATATGCACAAAGAGAACTATAAGTAGACTTAAGAAATTTTCATATATCATAGATAGTGGGAAGCGTGAAGATGAGTTTAAAAATTTCTTGACCAAGCCCACAAAACAAATAATTCATAGCTTTAACATTTATATGACATTCATGCTTAGTTAAGTTATTTAGGAGCTTGATACAAGTTATGTTCCACACTTATATGTCTAGTAATATAAGAAATTTTCTCATCAATACTTTCCATCCTTCATTGCTTTTTACCTATAAATAATGGTGGTGCTAGTGATTTTTCACTGTACCAATTTTCATCCCCACTAGTAGATTCGAGACTATGGTTGGCCATTATTCCCGCTGGTGAAACCTTTTTTTGGAATAACCTGCCTCTGATACTACTTGTTGGATCTAGTGGACAACCTTAGATTGAGGTGAATAAGGTTTTATGCATTAATTGAAAATTCGAAATATTTTGGTCCAGGAAAACTAGTTCTGGAAGCTACCGCGGATCGCAAATTTTGGTAGATCTCTTTTGGTACAACGTTCGCTCGATCGGACTAGGTGGGTCCTTTTAACCGGAAAGAATATTGGCATGTAGCCATTTATTCGATCCTAATCGTTTTGGCTACCCATACATTAGCATCTAATTAATAAAAATCGCTTGTATGTGTGTTGCGTCGAAAAAATGTGCGAGTGTAGAATTTGATCATTGAGAGACAATCGTGATTAATTCGTCGCCTTTACGGTGTTAACGTGTGGGCCTGCATCAATTTGGTATCAGAGGGAGGTTCACGTCAATTTCCTAATTGGCACCCTCCCCATCTTGCCTTGTTTGTCGACACACACTTGTTTTGCACGTTTATTTTACAAAATAACAAAAAAAAAATTTGGTGTGCCAATAGCGGCCTATATTTTTATTTTTCTGCAAAAAAAAAATCAAAAAAAAATTTGATAGTCTCTTATTTATTTCCAGTAAGAAAATCAAAAAACAATTCACCCTAGATAGTAAGCGGGAACATTTCATTTCTGTTGTCCTTATCATTAGGCCAGAACTACTGTGTAGGTTGCATGTGCGCTAGACTAGGTACAGAGTATTTTCCATCTTCTTTCAATATGGCGGACGAACGGGATGAGGGTCACGGTCTCACAGTGCTTGAAGAACTCCGTCAGGATTTTACTGAACAAATGACGGCTATTAGGGAGACGCTTCACGATCTGAGACTAAGTATCGCGGCTCCCCGTAATCAACCTGCCAACCAACGTGCGGAAGGAAATAATAACCCTAACCTAAACAGCAATAATGAACAAGTTCCGCGAGCACCGTACAAGTTTGATAGTACTAGGGTCGTCCGGGTCAAACCCCCATCATACGATGGATTGGGAGAACCCCAAGTTTTCCTAGACTTGGATAAGGTGTGAGTGGCGAGAATGAAGTTGTTAGGTAAAGCAAAAATATTCTGGTTGATTGAGGAGCGACGTATGAGAGGCAAGAACGGTGAATTACTTATTGGTTGTGCAGCCATGAAGGAAATGCTGACAGAACAGTACGTTCCTAAGTACCATCGAACGCAGATATTGGATGATTTGGCTACCCTTCAGCAAGGAATAGGTCGGTCTCTGAGTATATGAGTCTTCTTAAGGATATGGTGGTTAGGTGTGGCGTGAAGGAGATGCCATAGATCACCCTCTCTAGATTTCATAAAGGATTAAACCCCGACATCCAGGGAAAATTACTGCATTATGTTCACACCGACCTAAACGTCACTTTTAATGTCGCATTAGATATTGAGAAGCGCAACATTCTTAAAAATAAGTCTCTCTCATATCATAAGGGAAAGTCCATCTTAGGACCACCTCCCACTTCCACCTATAAGGATAAGGGGAAGTTCTGATCCACTGACTCAAACTCCATAATCATGACCGCCAGGAATACCAGAAACCCAATGGGTGAGAGAGTTCCAGTATGAAGGGTTAGCAAAACGAACGCTACATGTTTCGCTTGCGGGATTCAGGGTCATTACGCTAGTTAGTGTCCTACTAAGCCCAAGCCCTTAGACCTCTTATATTCCACTTGTGAGTCCGACGACCTTGTATATGAGGCAGGTGAAGATAGCGAGTCAGAAGGAGTACCGAGCAATTTAGAGGATGATTCCCCTATGATGGTCATGCGGTGTATTCTGGCTACTCCACGAGCTTTAGATGACTGGAATAGGCAAATATCTTTTCGTTAAATTTTAAGAGGGGAGAGAAGTGGTGTAAGCTGATTATAGACAATGGTAGTTGTATGAATGTAATTTCTGAAAATGCGGTGACCCGAATGTCATTAGCTACTGAGCCGCACCCTCACCCTTATAAGGTGCATGGGTAAACAAAACTACCCTCCCGGTGTCGAAGCATTGTTTGGTACCCCTTACCATCAAGGCTTATTCTGAAAAGATATGGTGTGACGTCATTCCCATTGATGCTTGTCATGTCTTACTTGGACGTACATGGCTTTATGACCATGACTTTACTCATTAGGGCGAGCTAATACCTATGAGCTTAAATTTAATGGTAAGACCATTATTTTTAAACCCACTCCGCCTAAAGATCCATCGGTTTCTTCCAAAGACACTCTTGTACCTGTAGAGAAGAAGACGTTAAGTTTGATAGGTAAGAAGGAGCTTGAGCGTGAGTCTTTTATAGATGGTGTCATATATGCGCTAGTTTGTTTGCAAATCAAGGAAGATAGTCCCTCTTTTGAAAATTTACCTCCAACATTGAAGGACCTTCTAGACAAATTTAAGGAAGTCTATCCGGATGATTTACCGCCCGAGTTCCCCCCATGCGGGAAATTCAACACGAGATTGATTTTGTCACGGGTTCCTCGTTGTCAAATCTTCCCCATTATCGACTAAACCCCTCCGCACACTTAGAGTTGCAAAAGTTAATTTCGGATTTGCTAAGTAAGGGGTTCATTCGTCATAGTAAGAGTCCTTGTCTTGTACCCGTATTATTGGTCCCTAAGAAAGATGGTTCTTGGAGGAAGTGTGTATATTATAGGGTCGTCAATAAAATCACTATTTAATATAGGTTTCCCATCCCTCGATTGTACGACTTATTAGACATGTTAGCCGGGGTCATGATTTTTTCCAAGTTAGATCTTATGAGTGGCTACCATCAAATTAGGATTAGGGAGGGAGACGAGTGGAAAACGGCGTTTAAATCAAAGGATGGACTCTATGAGTGGTTAGTGCTTGGGGAAGGGCTCACTAATGGCCCAAGTACATTTTCGAGGTTGATAACCCTAGTATTCAAGCCTTAGTTAGGAAAATTCATAGTTATTTACTTTGATGATATCCTAGTCTTTAGCTCTTCCCCGAACGATCATGAGGCTCACTTGAGGACCGTACTTACCACATTGCGCATGGAAAAATTATTTGTCAATCTTAAGAAGTGTACGTTTAATGTGGCATCTGTGGAGTTACTAGGTTATATTGTAAGTTCGGAGGGCATCCATGTTGACCCTAAGAAGGACCAAGCCATCAAGGATTGGCCGGACCCAACTAATATACGGGATGTTCAGAGTTTTCACGGATTAGCTATGTTTTACCACTGATTTATCAAGGATTTTAGTAGTATCATGGCACCAATCACGGAGTGCATGAAGAAGGGAGATTTTATGTGGACTAAATCGGCCGCCAAAGCATTTGAAATAATTATGTCCCGAATGTCGGAAACTCCTCTTCTATGACTTCCAGATTTTAATAAAGTTTTTGAATTGTCCTGTGACGCATCTGGAGTCGGTATTGGTGGTGTCTTGAGTCATGAGGGACATCCTGTTGGATACTTTAATGAGAAACTCTCAGGACCAAAATATAATTATTCTAATTACGACAGAGAGTTTTATGCGGTCATTTGATGTTTACAGCATTGGCGACATTACTTGATCTCTAAAGAATTTGTTATTCTCTCTGACCACGAGGCGTTGAGATTTATTAATTCCCAAAATAAAGTTAGCCCAAGACATGCTAAGTGGGTTTCCTATCTTCAGGAGTGTACCTTCATAATTAAACATCTAAAGGGAACTTTAAATCGTGTGGCGGATGCTCTTAGTCGTGTCTCCTTATTGTTGTCTACGCTAGAGGTCAAAGTGATTGGTTTTGATAGAATAAAGGATGAGTATGTTAATTGTTCGGATTTTACGGACATCTATTATTCCACTCAAAACCACTCTCCCACTACCATCTCAGCATATTATATTCAGGACGGTTATTTATTTAAACATTCAAAGCTTTGTATTCCTCGTTCTTCCCTTCGGAAATTTATTGCATGGGAGAAACATAGTGGGGGTCTCGGTGGACATTTCGGGCGAGATAAGACCATTACGTTTGTAGAAGATATTTTCCATTGGCCAGGCCTTAAATATACGATTAATAAAATTGTGGGAAGTTGTCGCGCATGTCAATTAGCAAAAGGTAATAAAACGAATGCGGGACTTTACAGCCCTATTCTAATTCCTTCCATTCCCTGGGAAGATGTTAGTATGGATTTTATTCTAGGCCTACCAGTCATGTTTAGACATCATGATTCCATCTTAATGGTAGTAGTTCGCTTTTCTAAAATGGCCTATTTTATTGAATGTAGTAAGACCAACGATGCGTCACATGTAGAAAAACTGTTTTTAAGGATGTTGTTGGGCATAGGGGCGTTCCAAAAACTATAGTGACCGATAGGGATGTAAAATTTACTAGTTATTTTTGGAAGATCCTGTGGAGGATTCTGGGCACCAAACTATTGTTTTCTTCGGCCTACCATCCACAGACGAATGGGCAAATGGAAGTGGTAAACAGAAGTTTGGGTAGTTTGCTTTGCTGTCTTGTGGGTGACCACAAGGGTACGTGGGACCTAATCCTTCCCCATGCTCAGTTAGCATATAATAACTCGAAAAATAGGTCCATATGTTTATCACCAAATAAGATCGTGCACGGATATAAAGCACCAGTGCCACTTGACTTGATTCTGTTACCGCCATCTCATAAGTCAAGTCAATTTGCACATGATTTTTCCTCTCATGTTCATAATTTGCATAAGCACATTAATGAAGAGCTAACCACACAATATGCCTCTTAGCAAGCTCATGCTAGCGTACATAAAAGGGAGTCTCACTTTAAGGTTGGAGATTTAGTCTTGGTGCGTCTCATCTCTGAACGGATGCCTTCGGGCATTATAAAAAAGTTGGCGAATCGGCGAGCTGGACCTCTTCAAATCTTAAAGAAATTAGGAGAAAACGCATATCTTTTGGAGTTGCCCACTGATTGGGGTATTTCCCCTATTTTTAATGTTTCTGATTTAATGCCATATATTTCTCCACCACTTGAATTATCTAACTGCAAGTTTGGATCCACTGCATTTTCTAATGGGTTGGGGGTGAGTTTATTTCTGGATCGCTCTCTCCATCGGTCTCTAATGGAGGTATGCTGACTATTGATGAAGAAACTTTTCCTCCTTTATTTCCTAATCTTTTTCCCAGGTTTCCCAGGACCAACTTTTTGTTAGACAGGATCATCAAGGATGAAGTGCTTTCCTCTCCAAGTGGTGATGTTCACAACTACTTGATTCGATGGCGTGATCGACCGGCCTCTGATAACTCTTGGCTTTCGGAATCGGAGGTGGCTCTCTTGGATGATACTCTTCTGCGCCACTACCTGCATGCCAACTCATCGGTGAAGAGTCCTTTTGAGCGGGGGAGGATTGACGGATATGATGGCCCCCATCAAGATGAAGATGGTGACGACATGCTTACGGAAGATTGTACTCCGTCTCCAGTCAAAGACTTGCAGCGCCGTGGTGATCTTGTGGAGCGACGCTACAATCTCCGCCCTCAGCGATAATCAAACTTTTAATATTTTATTTGCTTTTATTTTGAGGAGTGTTTTATTTCTTTAATTTCATCAGTAAACATTTGGAGTGTTTGTTTTTATTTATATGGGCTGCATGTAGCCTAACCATGTGGTGAGCCTATATAAGGCCATGTAATGTTAAATTTTATTAATTTTGAATGATAATTGAATTGAAACCCTAATCCTCCTACTTGAGAATTCCCTCCTCTTTCCCCTCTCCTAAATTCGCCCAGCCTCCTCTCTCTCTTAAAACCACCGTCGGCCCTCCTCCTTCATCCTTTCCAACCTCTCGGCCTCTTCTCTCCACCACCATAGTCCTCCCTCTCTCTAAAACCTGACCACTATACCTAGCTGCCACCTTTTCTCTCTCCAGCCCCCTCATGGTTTCTCCTCAACCACCATCCTCAAAAGCCGACTGGCCATCACAAGCCTAACCCGACCACCTCCTACCATACGTAAAACCGACCACCCTCCTCCTTGCAAAAATCAACCACATTCAATATTCCTTGGGTGGATCTCGGCCAAGGCGTGAAGCGACGAAGGCGGACGAGTTTCATCTCCATCAGGCGAAACTCCGGTGGAGCCGTTGAAGAGCGGTCCAAGTTAGTGAATCAGAATCATTCATTTTCATTGGGTAACGAAACTGTTCTAGTTTTTTGTGTTTTCCCTCTAGATTTTCATTGTGGTGGAATACTTTAGCGTTATTTTTGTAACGTTGGATTTATCGTGGTTTCCTTCGAATGATTTGTTGTTCGTCCTTAATTTTTTTAAGTTCGAGAGGATTGGCGAACCTCGTTTTCTTTTTATTGGGAGAGATCTATCATTTTCTGGATCGCAAATTTTGGTAGATCTCTTTTGGTACAACCTTCGCTTGATCGGACCGGGTGGGTCCTTTTAGCCGGAAAGAATATTGTCCTATAGCCATTTATTCGATCCTGATTTGTTTGGCTACCCGTACATTAGCATCTAATTGATAAAAATTGCTTGTGTGTGCGCTGTGTCGAAAAATTGTGTGAGTGTAGAATTTGATCATTGAGAGACAATTGTGATTAGTTCTTCGTCTTTACGGTGTCAACGTGTAGGCCTGCATCAACAGCTAATGAAATTTTGCATCTCAGTTTTCTGTCTCAGGTTGAACTGAAGAAGTTCGAGGAAGCGAACAAATATGCATCTTGGATCATGGCAATGCAAGAGGAGCTCAACCAATCTGGACGATGCAAAGTCTGGGAGCTGGTGCCCAGACCTAAGGGACAGAACGTGATCGACACCATGTGGATATTCAGAAACAAGATGGACGAACATGGAGTAATTATAAAGAACAAAGCCAGGCTTGTAACATAAGGTTACAGACATGAAGAGGGGATTGACTTCGACCAGACATTTTCTCCAGTGGTTCGGCATGAGGCGATCACGTTGTTTCTTGCGTATGATGCCCTAAAAGGCTTCACCATCTACCAAGTGGACGTGAAGTCAGCATACCTCAACGGGAATCTAAAAGAGGAAGTATACGTAGAGCAACACCCAGGTTTTGTCAATTCTCAATTCCCTGACTATGTTTATTTTTTAAATAAAGCTTTATGCAGGTTAAAGCAAGCTCCCTGAGCTTGGTATGAGACGTTATCTAGATTTCTTCTTGAGAACAAGTTCACAAGGGGAAAGATAGACAGGATATTATTTCTTAGGGAAGTTAAAGGCAAGATTTTGCTAGTGCAAATCTATGTCGACGACATCATATTTGGCTCGACAGAAGACAACCTTTGCAAAAGGTTTTCCAAACTTATGCATGGGAAGTTTGAAATGAGCAGTATGGGAGAGCTGAAGTATTTCTTAGGACTTCAGGTGAAGCAATCTGAGGATGGAATTTTCATCTCTCAGACGAATTTCACCAAGGAGTTTCTTAAGAAATTCGGAATGGAGAGCGCATCCTCTATGAGGACTCCAATAGGTTCAACTGTGTCTCTGGATAAGGACGAGAAAAGGAAACCTTTTGATGAAACCAAGTATAGAAGCATAATTGGATCATTGCTCTACCTGAATGCCAGTAGACCAGATATAATGTTTTTAATATGTGTCTGCGCTAGATATCAGGTGAACACTAAGGAATCTCATTAGGTCGCTGCAAAGCAGATTCTAAGATACCTTAAGGGTACACCTAATCTTTGTTATGATGCCCAAGAAGTAATGACGTCGAACTAATTGGCTTTTCAGATGCTGATTTTTCAGGTAACATGGACGATAGGAAAAGCACTTCCGGGACGTACCAATTCCTCGGAAGATGGCTTATTTCTTAGAGCAGTAAGAAGCAGAATTGTGTCGCAACTTCTATTGCCGAGTCAGAGTATATCTCTGCGGGTAGCTATTGCACATAACTTCTTTGGATAAGGAATCAACTCGAAGATTATAACTTGAAGTCCTGATTTCTTCTAGTGTTCACGAGATCTACCCGCTCCAATTTATACGAAAAATATCCGGACAATTAACGCTTAAAATATAGATTTTAATTAGCATGATTTTAATATAAATCACGATAATTAACTAGCCTTCTATTTCCACCAAATCACACAATAATGTCGAAGAAACACACAAGATATGGTTTAGATAAATCGTTACCCAATTCCTAAGATAATTCGTCCACAAGATGAGTGGAGGAAGCGCTCGCGATGGTGGTTGATTCTATTTCCATGCAAATCCTCGGATCCGCACCGAACGATGAAGACACGAGCCGTTTTCCTTTGCAATAGGGAGAATTTAGAAATCTAATGTATATAAGGAAAGAAGAGAGAGGAAAGGTGGTGTCCTATTCCTTTCAATGGGGATGGCTCGGTTTTGTGATGTGGGGGCTGCTCGGGTTTGGTTGGTGGTGGAAAGGTGGCCGGGAGTTATAAAGGAGGGAGAAGGGGTGGCGGCTAGGACTTGGCCGAGATTGAAGGGTGGTGGTGGTCGGCGGCTTGGAGGGAGATGGGGCTCGGGTTGGTGGAAAGGGAGGGTGTCCAAGAGGCTTTGTATAGGGAGAGATAGGGTGGCCAAGGTTAGTAAAGGAGGAGGACGATAGGAGGCCGAGAAATATAGAGGAGAGGATGGTCGGCAGCCAAGAGTGGGAGGAGGAAAAGGAGGAGCCGAATTTCTCAAGAGGGATAGGGGAGGGATAGGGGAAACCAATTTAGGGTTTTCAAATTTTCTTTTCATTCATTCTCTACTAAATTCTTCATAACCATGGATATATATAGCCTACACCACTCCATCTCCACACTTCATGAAAATAAGATAAACCTATGATGGTTATATGCACCCATCATTACATGACATGAAATAGAAATATAAGAGATGGCTATAAGCACCCATATTACATGAATTAAAATTCAAAAATCCAATGCATGAAATCAAAATACATAAAATGCTTAAAATAAATAAATTGCTAAATAATATATAATTATAAATATTAAATTTATAATTATATATTTTTATTTGATGGCGGCGGACGTCGTGCGAAACATGTAGCGGATACGGTGTTGGCAAAGAATGTCGTGGTAGAATTTCATCTTCGAGCTTGCAACATCGATCGTCCCAATCCACGAACTCTCTATGACGGGGATCAACGGCCGCATCAGCATCGTCACCATCAGAGAGATTCTAATGTATTGTGACTCCTCCGACGCCATTACAATCGCAAACAATCCAGTTTCCCACAGCCGGACCAAGCACAATGAGGTGCGCTACCACTTCATCTGGGAGCATGTGGAGAATAAGGACATAGCTCTCAACTATGTCCTGACGGATAAGCAGGTTGCAGATATTTTTATGAAGCCGCTGGACGAGACCAAGTTCTCGTTTTTCAAAACGGAACTAAGTATGTTGAACAAGGACTCATGAAGAAGATCAAGCAGGCAGAAATTATCTAGGGATCGATTTCAACAAAGCAGGAATTTGGGCAAGTCAAATTCGGTGAATTTCGGCCAACACGTCGCATAATCATGCGATAGTTGCCAAATCAGAGTCCTCCAATAGCAAATTTTGCCAAATTCTGTTTAGGTCAAAATTTCAATTGACTTTATTGGATCCAAAGACTCGACCACCAAATTTGAGGTACGCGCATTCTTCATGTAATTTCAAAATTGTATATATATATTTATAATTATAAAAGGGAGGGCACATTCACGGAACATGCCAAAACACGCCGACTCATCGTGTTGCTACTATTCTGCCCCTTCGGGTTCCGGATCTCATTGAATTCTCTTCTTCATTCCCGTCGAAGAACTCCTGCAGTGCGTGTGACTAGGGTTGTGTGTTTTCCCCAAGCCCTAACCGACAATCATAGCCACTCTCCTGCCGATCCCGCACAGTGGAATTTCCCGAACACCAACTGACGATGTTTCCTCAATCCAGTACAGTGCACTGCCGATCCAGACATTCTTAAGTTCAGTTGTTCGCATTTACAGAAGCTTCAGTTTCAGAAAACCTGTTCTACAGCAATTCAACCCGTTTTCTAGATTTTTGATTACCAGAAGTTCAGTTTTCCTTGATTTTTAATGGCTCCTAGAAGCACCAGTGGCTTGCTAGGGGGTGAGTTGGTTCGCACCAGGTTTGCTCATGCCTCTGACGAATTTCAAAATGTCATTCTCATGCTTGATATTGCTGGACTCTCCTTCATCCTCGAACACCCCTTCAAGGTGCTGGACAAGAAAGTTCTTGAATTTTTCCAGAATGCAAAGCTCAGACATGAAGATTCGGTGATAAAGAGCAAAGTTCAGAAGTACAAGGTCAAAGTGAAAGCTTCTCTTTTGTCCAGGTATTTGTGGCTTCCAGTCTGTGAAGAGGACGATTACCTAGACGAAGACGATTTCTCTACAGCCCTGCTATTTTATGGATTGCCCCGAGGCACCAAGGCCATCAAGTGCAAAGGGATGAACGAGTAAGGCAAGCTCCTCTCCTCATTGGGAAGGTGTTGATCTGCAAGACGGGCTTGCATGACTACCTTTCTACAAATATGTTCAAAGTGCTCGTTGTCATTATCTGCAGGAAGAGGTTGGATTGGGGTGCTTTATTGTTTACCAAAATCAAAGACATCCTACGCACTACCAACTTTGGCAGGATTATCAGCTGATACCTGAATCAACTGGATGGTGATAGGTTTGATATGACCAAAGGCATACCTATCCATCATTTGAAGAAACTTGACTCCATAATCTTCACTTGATGGGATAGGAGGATCATCCAGAGAGGGGCGCCCCAGTACCCCTAGTGGATGAGGAAGAACAAGCTCCTGATGACAGGATCCCTTCTCCATACCCCATTTAGATTCCTGTTGGATTGAGTACAAAAATTGAGGGGGAGACAGTTGCTCCATCAGATACAGAGACAGTGGTTCAAGTTCCTGATACAGTTTTAGTTTTAGTGGCCTCGGATACAGTGCTTCCAGACTCAAAGTCAGTGGATATCCTAGCAGAGGTTGTTGTTATTGGTGTTGCTACCGCTGCTGAGGTTTAGACAGTTGAGGGTATAGAATTACATGTTGAGGAAGAGGATTCAGCTCCTTCGTAGCATGATGAGGATGCTGAGGTAATTGATGATGGTGTTGATGATGATGATCTACCAGCTGCTGATTATGAGTTAGAGACTGCTTCTGATGAGAATATGTTGGTTCTTGATAAGGCTACTGCTGCTGAGGTTGCCAGTAATGCCATAGCTATTTCAGAACCGATGTTAATGGACAATCAAATAGTTCCTCTCCCTGAGATGATCACCTCGGCAATGTCTGAGGGGGAGACAACTCCATCCCGAATATCTGTCTCCACTAAGGTTGCCAGACTTATGCGTAACCTGGACAAGAGACTAGGCAGGATACCGTTGGTACCCGAAGAGGTAGTTGATCTTTCTACTGAGGAAGGAGGTGTAGATGTGCATGCACCTGTCCTAGGTTCTAAGGAACCAAGTTTGATTTCTACAAATATTTCTATTCCAGTGCTGCCAGATGTTGCAAGCTCAAGTTCAGGTGAGCAGATCCTGAATGCTATTGAGCCATGCTAACAAAATAACAGGCATAGTTCGATGCCTCGTTGGAGAAAGTGATTAAAAGAGTTAAACAATCTGAGAAGTTGATGTTAGATGGTCTTGCTGAAGTTAAAGTAAAATTTGATAAGCTCGGGGCCATGTTTGATGTAAAGTATGAAGAAGTTGCAACTGCAGTAACTCTTATGATGAGAGGACTTAAGCACAACGAAGGAGTACTGAAAACTGTTGACACAAACACTCTCTCTCTCTCTGATCAAGGCCCATAACATATCAATGGCACATTATGACTCTTCCTTGAAAACTTATGCCAATGCAATTGCTGCAGAAGCCAAAAAGGGGGAGGATGTCATTACAGCTAAGGTTGTCGGTGTTGAAAAGTCTATGCTTGATCAATTCAAACAAAAAATGATTATAGTTATGACAACGTCGTATGGTTACATGGACAGTTTTTCCCGACTCAAGTTCCTGCTGAGCCTGTTCATGATGATGTTTATTCGGCTTTGGACTACACTCAATACTGGAAAGACTCACGGGACTTCTCTCAGGCTCATGTTGTTATTACTGCTGCTGCTGTGACTCCAGATGTTCAAGCTGCTACTGATGTTGCTATTGTTACATTATTAGAGGCTCAGGTTCTCAAGAAAAGGAAATTTGTAGAAGGAACTTCCGAAGTCAGACCAGAACCGGCCAGACCAGCTCAAGTCAAAGAACTACCTAACCGTGAAATGGATGAAGTTTGGAGCCCAACTTCAAAAGGAATTATCTTGGACACCTTTGCCTTGTACGAGCTTGGAGTAGAGAAGCATCAGGATCATTATAGTCCAGAAGAATGGAACAGATACAAAGAAGTCTGCACCAGGAGGAGGATTCATTTCCGGAAGTACAAGAATGCTGATCTTATGCCTCCTCCTCCAAAGTACTATCTGAAGCCCATAGAATATTATGAGAGGCAGCTGTTGAAGAGAAAGAACAAGAAGACCTAAATTCTTATATATATTTCATTGTCGTGTGTAGTGGGCTGCCCTCCCTAAATTCCAAGCTAATTGACTTGGAATGCGCATTGTTATCTTTTTAATTTCATTTATATTTTCAAGTCTTAATTTAATTTTATTTGGTATGTGCAATTCACCATAGCCTGTAGGATTTTGGCTTCTTCAAATAGGGGGAGATTATTGGGTATTGCATCTACAATAACCCTGATTTGAAGAGGGTCCAGTCAAGCTAAGTTGAATTGAGTATGTATTAATATTGCTTTTTAGTTATGTACTTGTAGGTCTACGTTGCTAAGTACATGCCAATGTCAGGTTACAGTGGGTCAGTAAACACAGGACTACACAATGTAATCCCTCATTGTGTAGGCCATCGTGTTGACTCACGTGTAATCTCTCTATTGGGATGTACTTTTATCCCAAGTAAAAGAGAAGGATCAAGGAAGGCCAAAGACCAGGATTCAGAATTGAAGAATTTTACCTAAGTAAAATTCGGCGAGTATGGCGAGTCATACACGTCAAATTCGTCGAGTATCCCCTTGATACTCACCAAATTCGTCGTGTATGCTTCCCATTTGAGCAAGTCAAATTCGTCGAGTATCACTGGTGATACTCGCCGAATTCGTCGAGTATAACTAGCGATACTCGCCGAATTCGACGAGTATCCCAAGCAATACTCGCCGGGTATGTCGAGCCATATGTCGATTTTTTTTTAAATTATGTCCAAGGCTTTTTCGGCTTATATCATCATATTATTTGGCGAGTATCAATTCGATATTCGATGAATTTCGCCGAAAATGACTTGTCATTTTTTTCTCTGATTTTTTCTCTGGTTCTGTTTCCGTCAGCCATGCACAGTAAAAGCTAGGGTTCATTTTTGGAAAATCTTTTATGGCTGTTATTACGAATCCTCCTATATATAATAGGATGATTTTAGAAATCTCTAATCTTAACCTAATTATCATTTTTGAAATTCAAAACCTTCCCGAGACATATCCCGCCAGCCGCACGCTACCGGTTTCGCAAAATACTTCCGTTCGGCCGCAACTTCATTGATCGTCTTCTTCACCGACTTTTTATTGGATTGTTTCATCTTTCAAGATTTATTCTACTCCAGTCCAAGTTGGTTGAAGATCCAAGATCCAAAGTTCAAGATCCAAAGATTTCAAGTTTCTGAGTTCTCCGAGATTCAAGATCAACCCTTCCAAGAACGTCGGATCAAGACTTGTAATCGTGTGTTATTGTTGTAATATCATTTTAATTTTTGTAGGAGATTTTTCTCTGAGATTTGTAGACCCGTTTGTGGATCGAGAGAGTAGATACGGTTGTTGTTGAAGCCAAAAATTGACCTCCACGAGAGTTCGAAAATAGGGGTGCAGCCAACACCTACTTCTCTTAAGTCTCGACCCTTGACTGGCTGTAAAGGACCTAGAACTGACTCAAAGCCTCAGCATGGAGGTCTCACCTCTTACCTGGAAGATTTCAGAGAGCTTTCCCTCCAAAGCCAAAAGCTGAGCTGGGAGCTCCTCAGAAAGCACTAGAGAGCCTTAGAGACAAATGAAAGCTTGCCTTCTGAAGAGCCCCTGCGGGTCTATTTATAGTCTTTGCTGACCTGAAATTACTAAAATACCCTTGGCTTGTCTGTCAATAGCCAAATCCCGCTATTATGAAATTCTAAATGCAGACCCTGGGGGCATATAGGTAACTTACCTGAGGGCAACTAGATAATTTCACCCTGGGCCCTGGCCCCCACCTGGTGAGAACCCTATGTCGAGAACTGTCCCGCCCTCACTCGGTGGGAGCTAAAGAAAAAGGTGTTGAAGGATCCCCCGGACCGAGCCGGCTTTCGCCTTTCGCGAGGTGCGAGCCTTCTCGCCCGTCTCTGGGCAGAAGTGGGTCTCGGTCGGGGCTTGACGTGATCATTCTCGCCTACTCCGAGGCAGGAGCTCTTCCGCTCTGAAGCCCAAAGCTAGCCCGAATCTAGTCCAATCCTGGTCGTTGAGGGGACCTTGGTCCTACCCAACAAATATGGGGTTGTACACGATCCCCGCTCTTTGCGAGCTAGCCTTGAGCTTGGAAACACTCGTCCAACCCCAAATATTCGGTGGGTATATGCTGACCTGGCAGAGAATCTTTTAGTAGGCCCCACCTTTGCTCTATAAATATGTCGCTGTGTTGGTCCCTCAGGCCATCTCTATTACTCTTACTCCCTACGTGAGCCTCCACCAATCTATGAAGATGCGTGCCAAATCGGCCGAAAAGCCGCTCTCAAAAGAGGTTCAGGCTCGTCTCGCGGCCGCGTAGGCGCGAGCTCGTGCCAATTGTGACAGGGTTGCCCCCTGGCTGATGGACAAGAGGCCTGCCGGCGAGAGAGCGCTGGGAGAGAAACCAATTGGTGAGAAGCCCGCCGGAGAAAAGCCAACCGGCGAGAGGTCAGCCGCCGACGAGCCAGCTGGAGAGAGTTCCCGCCCTAAAAAGAAGAAGAAGGCTAAATTAGTGAGGCGTGACCTGCTGAAAGAGAACCGAGCCCCGCCTACCCTAACTCCAAGCCGTGTCGATATCCTTGCTTCTCTGCCGGAGGTATTTCTCAATCCTTTCACACTTCCCATTAGCGCAAACATTACGAGAGTTTGATCATAGCTTTATGTTGAGAAACCACTCCTTTCGCAGGGGTCAGTTCCTAGGGATGTTGCCGACTTTCCGCCTGCGAACTCGGAAGTCGCCGGCCTCTGCAATGAGGACCCACCTTCCGCTTCACGGGCTGTTCTGCCCAATTCCCCAGCTGGTCGAACCAATCTGTTGCCCGAACTCACCCTCCCTGCCGGAGGGGTTAACCCCGTGCTGTCTGCTCCTGCGCCGAGACCTCAACCTCTGGCAATAAAGGGAGCCTCTATTCCCCCACTTGGCGAGACCAGCCTACCGGAGCACATGATCTTTCGTCCGGGTCGGGGATTCGAGATCACATGAAACAGCCTCTGGTGAAACCTCACTTGGGAGGCACATCGCGCGGATTCGAGATTATCTCCGCCTGGCCAACCGGGGGCTGACCACCCTGATGGCCTTCTTCGACCCTCGAGACCCTCCCAGGTCTGGACGGCAAAAATTAGGTCGTTGGCGGTGGGTGTCATACTAAGCTCTTAGGGTGATCCCCCTTCTTTACCCATCTTCTTGGCCTACCTCTTCCCTTTGTACCCTTTTCGCTTTTTAGCGCCGAATAATTTCTTATAGGCATTGTATGTTACTGTTGTTATTATTATTATTTTTTACTATTGTTGCCTGGGATTCTCGCCTACCGAGACCATACCTATATCTGTGTTTTTCCAGCTCCCTTTTGCATGCTGTCTTTAATACCTTGTGAACGCCCGATTCATACGTCTCCCTCACTGCTTCTCGCATACTGAGGTCATTTGCCTTTTTCCCAGCCTCCCCTGGAGGCTATTGCTTCCCTCCAAACCAAGAAGAGTTGACGGATCATGACGGAAATCGAGGAGTGAAAGCGTCTGGAGTCATTGACTCGTTGACTTTTCCTCCGCCGCATTTATCAAGAACTCATAATTACCTTGCTTTCTATAAATAAGTCAATCAACCTACCCCATTCCCAGCATTTATTCCAAAACTTCATCTACCCATCAATTGCTTTCGCCCTTCCTTGCAGTGCAAAGGCTCTCGTCTTCGCCCCCCTCACTTTTCTCTCCTTCCTCCGAGATGCCAGGCGAGAGCGAGGGCCGCTCCAAGTGCGCACAGTCTTTCCTCGATCATGCCTTCCCGCCTTGCCGACTCACACAAGCAGAATTCGTCACCATAACCAAGAACTTCATCTCGCCCGGGTTCACCGCGCAAAAACCTGGGCGCGAAGACAGGGTGAACCTCGTGCCGGAAGGGGAGCTCTACATTCCCCTAGAGCATTTCGAAGTGGGGTTCCGGCTCCCCCTCTGGCCTGAGGTGCGTCAGGCACTGCGCTACTATGGGGTGGTGCCCACCCAGCTCAATCCCAACTCCATCACCCTCCTTGTGGCTTTCACCTGCTACATGCGGGCGGAAAGGATCGAGTTCAATTTATCGATCTTCCGGAAGCTATTCAATTTCTGAGCCAAGGGGGGTCTTCCTTTCCGGCCAGTCGGTGAAAACGGCGGGTCTTGCTAACAAGCACCACCACTTCGCGGAAAGGTTCGTTTTTGTCGCGGGACCTTTCAGCAACATCCCTCTCGAGCCTATTCAATACGACGACGCTACTTACAAGCCCCCCACACTCGGGGAGCGAGAGTGCGCTCTCGTCAAATTCTTCGACTCGAAGGTTTTCGACGTTCCCTTCCTCCGGCGAGACCTGGGAGCTCTCCAACCGGTACCCCCCGACGAAGGTAACTTTCTGGATTTAACTTACAAAAGCTTATTTCGAGGGAAAGACTAAAATACTACGGGCTTTGCAGGTGAGCGAGATCTTCCCGTTTACCAACCCTTCGATGAGACTGGGGCGCTCGTCGAGACCCTAGCTCTCGCCAAGGCGGCCGCCACCACCTGCCGGAAGGAGCCGGGAGCTTCCTCCGCACCAAGCATTCCGAAGCGAAGACCAAGCTCCCTCCCAACCCCCCATTCCAAAAAATCAAAGCTGACCATCGCGGAAAAAGGCAAAACGGTGATATCGGCATCCGCCGAGACCCCCACCATGACCCCTTCCACTACCGCCAAGACGGATGCAGGCTAGCCTGCCGCAGAGACTCCCGCTGAGACCTCCTCCATTGCCAGCGAGGTGGATACTGTCCTGCCTGCCGCGGAGATTCCGGTCGAGCCCTCTCGCGGTCTGATGCCGAGAGGGCACCGGAACTTCGGCTTCGGTGACAAGTATAAGGACACAGAGGGCTTTCCTTTGCTCTAGTGGGGCCCTACCGATAACCGCATAGTTGTTTTCACCCTTCTCCCATCCCGGAGGGAGGGAGACGATTTCACCGGCCACGCCTTCGCGCTGGGCTACGGCCTCTACAGCAGGGAAGTGCCAACTCCTTTGACAGGACAACGACCAAGGCTCTTATTTTCGACGCCGCCCAGGCCCTTCTTCGCACGGTCTAGCTTTCGCACATGGTCGGGCATCGCACCCTCGCCATAGAGCGGAACTTCGTCGATATGCTTAGGGCGAGGGATGCCTTGGTGGCGGAAGCTGCCACCCTGAAGGCCGAGTTAGCTGTCGCCAAACAACTCCTCTTCACTCGCCCGGCCCCCGAGGTAAGTAGAACCATCCAACATTTCTCGCCCTTCCATACGTTTACGCCTTTCACCTGAATGGATCACCTCACAGGATCTCGGGGAAATTGAGCTGTCTCGCACGCGAGTGGCCCGCGCCAAGGGTGAGAACCAAGTATTGCGGGTCGAGGTGAAGCGTCTCGAGGAGGCCCTAGCCCTGGCCAAGGATCGGCCATCGCGGGAGGAAAGAGTAGATCGCCGTCATTACTCTGCCTATAAGATGGACGTGATCGTCCAAGAGAATGCGCAAGCGACCGCGAAGATGGTAATCGATGTTTTGCGAGAGTTGGGGCTTCTGAACGAAGGAGGCGAGATCCTCACTGCGCGAGGGATCCTATTTTTTTTGTTTGAGCCCATCACCCGACCTGCGGGAGAGGACGGCTCTCCGGCTGATGACGCGGCAGAGCTTGCGGGAACTGGAGGCTGCTTCCCCGGCGAGTCCTCCGGCTACTCCCCCAGTAGATCCTCCGACGGGAGCTCCAGCGGTAGCAATAGCGGTAGCTCCAGCGGAACCTCCGGCAAATCGGCTCAATAGCCTCTGCGTCTGCTGACCTGCTTACTGTAACCTTGTTTTGAGTTCGTTACAATTAAAGTTTATGAACTGAGTTACTGTAATCTTTGTACAGGGGGCGGAACCCCCACACTGCTTCCTAACTCCTTTTTGAATGTGGAAAAGTTTGCGTTGTCGCTGGAATGCCTATCATCTTTATGCGAACCCTAAGCTCTTAGGTGACAACTACCTTCCATTCAGAGAGTTGGCTAAGTGGGATCTATTGGAAAGGTTATGCCGGGAGCCTTGTCTTAAAGGTTGCGCCTAGAATCCCTATTGAGTCATGCTTGTCGGGGTCCCCGGCCAGATGATCGCGGCGAGAGACTTGCCGAGGACCCGGCCGAAACCCCTGCCAGGAGATTTGTGCCGAGAGCCCTGCTGGGAGGGTTGCGTCGAGAGCCATGTCGGGAGGGGTCTAGGTCATTCCCTCACTGCTTAGGACTTGAAAGTGTTCAATTCTAAACCTGTGAATAAAGGGCTTCGTGACTCCGTCATGATTTCGACCACCCCGTCTGCTTGACGTAAACCTAGCCATCGGGTCCTCCCGGGACCACTTAAACAAAAAATCTTCCCTTTCCTTCTTCTACCCGAGAGATCCTTCGGCCCTGTCAGCTAGTGGGAATCTAACAACGGGTCTACTCGGGGCCGAGCCAAGCTTAGGGTAGTGCAAAAATCTCCAAGAACCAATCCTTTCCCCCAGGTGTACCTACAACCCTGCCCAGTTAATGAGAGCCTCAGCAGCGAGTCTACCCGGGGCCGAGCAGCTTTCAGGGTCTCTTACCCCCACAGTCGAGCCTTCGGACCTGCCAGCTAGTGAGAGCCTGTGCAGCGGGTGTACTTGGAGCCGAGCCAGGCTCGGGGTAGTGCAAAAATCTCCAAGAACCAATCCTTTCCCCCCAGGTGTGCCTATAGCCCTGCCCAGCTAATGAGAGCCTGAGCAGTAAGTCTACCTGGGGCCGAGCAGCACTCGGGGTCCCTTACCCCCATAGGCGAGCCTTCGGACCTGCCAGCTAGTGAGAGCCTGCACAGCGGGTCTACCTGGGGACGAGCCAGGCTCGGGGTACTGCAAAAATCTCCAAGAACCAATCCTTTCCCCCATATGTGCCTACAGCCCTGCCCAGCTAATGAGAGCGTGAGCAGCGAGTATACCCGGGGCCGAGCAGCACTTGGGGTCCCTTACCCCCATAGGAGAGCCTTCGGACCTACTAGCTAGTGAGAGCCTGCGCAACGGGTCTACCTGGTGCTGAGTCAGGCTCAAGGTAGTGCAAAAATCTCCAAGAGCCAATCCTTTCCCCCCAGGTGTGCCTACAGCCCTGCCCAGCTAATGAGAGCCTGAGCAGCGAGTCTACCCAAGTCAGAGCAGCACTCGGGGTCCCTTACCCCCACAAGCGAGCCTTCGAACCTGCCAGCTAGTGAGAGCCTATGCAGCTGGTCTACCTGGGGCCAAGCCAGGCTCGGGGTAGTGCAAAAATCTCCAAGAACCAATCCTTTCCCCCCGGGTGTGCCTACAGCCCTGCCCAGCTAATGAAAGCCAGAGCAGTGAGTCTACCCGGGGCCGAGCTAGGCTTGGGGTAGTGCAAGAATCTCCAAGAACAAATCCTTTTCCACCAGGTGTGCCTATAGCCCTGCCCAGCTAATAAGAGCCTGAGCAGCGAGTCTGCCTGGGGCCGAGCAGCACTCGGGGTCCCTTACCCCCACAGGCGAGCCTTCGAACCTACCAGCTAGTGAGAGCCTGCGCAACAGGCTACCTACGGCCGAGCCAGGCTCGGGGTAGTGCAAAACTCTCCAAGAACCAATCCTTTCCCCCCCATGTGTGCCTACAGCCCTGCCCAGCTAATTAGAGCCTGAGCAATGAGTCTACCTGGGGCCAAGTAGCACTCGGGGTCCCTTACCCCCATAGGAGAGCCTTCGGACCTGCCAGCTAGTGAGATCCTGGGCACCGGGTCTACCTGGGGTCGAGCCAGGCTCGGGGTGGTGCAAAAATCTCCAAGATCCAATCCTTTCCCCCCAGGTGTGCCTACATCCCTACCTAGCTAATGAGAGTCTGAGCAGTGAGTCTACCCGGGGCCGAGCAGCACTCAGGGTCCCTTACCCCCACAGGCGAGCCTTCGGACTTGCCAGCTAGTGAGAGCCTACACAATGGGTCTACCTTAGGCCGAGCCAGGCTCGGGGTAGTGCAACAATCTCCAAGAACCAATCCTTTCCCCTGATGTGTGCCTACAGTCCTGCCCAGCTAATAAGAGCCTGAGCAGCTAGTCTACCCGGGGCCGAGCAGCACTCGGGGTCCCTTACCCCCACAAGAAAGCCTTCGGACCTGCCAGCTAGTGAGAGCCTGCGCAACGGGTATACCTGGCGCCGAGCCAGGATCGGGGTAGTGCAAAAATCTCCACGAACCAATCCTTTCCCCCCATGTGTGCCTACATCCCTGCCCAGCTAATGAGATCCTGAGAAGCGAGTCTACCCGAGGTCGAGCAGCACTCAGGGTCCCTTACCCCCACTAGCGAGCCTTCGCACCAGCCAGCTAGTAAGAGCCTGCTCAGTGGGTCTACCTGGGGCCGATCCAGGCTCAGGGTATTGCAAAACTCTCCAGGAACCAATCCTTTCCCCCAGGTGTGCCTACAGCTCTGCCCAGCTAATGGGATCCTGAGCAGGGAGTCTACCCGGGGCCGAGTGCACTCGGGGTCCCCTACCCCCACAGGCGAGCGTTCGGAGCTGCCAGCTAGTGAGAGCTTGCGCAGCGGGTCTACCTGGGGCTGAGCCATGCTCGGGGTAGTGCAAGAATCTCCAAGAACTAGAAGGAAACCAATCATGAAAAAAAACTCAAAGATTTTATTACAAGTAGGATTTACGACCTTGCGCACCCCCCCCACTAAGGGTAGAAGCGCTTCAGGTCGTCTCTGCTCCATTCATGACTCACGGATACCCCTTCCATATTCTGGAGGTGGTATCCCCCTGACCCCAGGACCTTTTCTACGATATAGGGCCCCTCCCGATTGGGGTTGAGATTACTAACTGTTATCGACCTTCCTGCGGCATCGACCTTCTTTAGGACCAAGTCCCCTTCCTTGAACTGCTTTATCCTCACATGCTTATCGAAATACTTGGCCATCCTTCGCTTGATCTCCTCCTGTCTGACAGCGGCCACATCGCGAAGTTCTTCCACCATGTCCAACAAGACTCATAGCTCCTCCTCATTTCCTTCCCTCCATGTCTTGACCCCCTTGACTGCGGCCTCCACCCGTGGTGACTGGACCTCGAATTCCACTAGTAAGACCGCCTCGTATCCATGCGAGAGTTTGAAAGGGGTCTCGCCAGTGGCTATGTTTGGGGTTGCACGCAAGGCCCATAACACCAAGGGAAGCTACTCCACCCAACTCCCTCTCAAGTTTTCCACCTTCTTCTTGAGTAAGTTCACTATAATTTTGTTCGCTGCCTCCACCTGACCGTTGCTCCTGGGGTGGTGGACGGTGGCAAACCTGAGGTCGATGCCCAGCTAAGTGCAGAAACTTATAAACTCCTCACTTGCAAACTAAGGACCATTGTCCGTGACAATGGCCTGAGGCAGCCCGTGCCTACAGATTATCTCCCCCCAAACGAAGTTCTTGATGACTTGGGAGGTTACTTTGGCCAACGCCTTAACCTCCAGTCATTTAGAGAAGTAGTCGACCATAACCAAGAGAAACCTTCTCTGCCCACTCGCCGGGGGAAACGGCCCGACTAGATCCATCCCCCAAATGGCAAAAGGTCATGGCGTCGTGATGCTTCAAAGCTGTTGAGCGGGCAAGAGCTGGAGGGGGTGTAGAGCTGGCATTTTTGGCACCTCCTTGCAAACTCTACAGCATCCTTCCTCAGGGTGGGCCAGAAGTAACCCTGCTTGACTACCCTTGCCTCCAACATCCTACCTCCGGAATGGCTACCACATTCCCCAGAGTGTACATCCTCCAGAATCTGTCGGGTCTCCTCTTCTGTCACACATTATGCCAGAAGTCCCGAAAGCATCCTCCGATGTAAGCTTCCTTCATGCATGAGATAGTGGGCCGCCTTATGCCAAAAGACCTTTGCCTCATTGATCCCCTCAGGGAGGTTGCCCGTGATGAAGAAGGTCACGAAGGGATCCACCCTTGAGGGTCGCCGATCTACTTTCATTAGCTCCCCTTCCTCGATCGCTGGATGTAACAGATTAGTCAAGGTCCCCCCCCCCTCGGGGTCCAAACTTGGCCAATCGGTCAGCCGCCTCATTCTCTTCCCTAGGGAGATGCTGCATTGAGAAGGTTCGGAACCCCCCTACGATCCCCTTCGCCTTGGCTAAGTACCTCTGGAGGGTTGGTTTCCGAGCTTCATACTCTCCCCTGATTTGGGACGCCACCACTAGTGAATCTGTGAATGCTTCCACGCCGTGAACCCCGAGATCCTTAGCCAACCGCAACCCAGCTATGACGGCCTCATACTCTACCTGGTTATTGGTGAAAAAGAAGTGTAGCACCACTGCCTGCTTTATGGCGACCCCCTGGGGGCTTACCAGCACTACCCCTCCCCCCAAGGAATGCTTCCCTGAGGCCCCATCAACATACATCTTCCATGCCTCTTTAGGCTGCACTTCCCCCTCTCCCAGCTCTATGACGTAGTCAGCCAAGAAGTCAGCCACCGTCTGTGAGACCCCCCCCCCCCCCTTTTTTTTGAACACCGGGGTCTTAGACCCAGAACCGCCGCTTTGCGGTGACACCTTCACGCCCTGAAGGGTCATCACCGCAAATTGTCGATTCTGCCGGCCGATTCGATCACAGAAAAGCAACATAAGTAGAGTAAGCACAAGAGTGGTAAAACGCTAACCAGAAGTCCACAAAATACAATCACATCAGAGTAAATATATCTCCATGAAGGGAGAGTCCATAGAATATATAAAGTACTGGAAATAAGGGCTTAAGCCCGCTACATCAAATCCTCACTACAAAGTCACTCAAGCGGAAGCAAAATAAAAACACTACTAAGGTCAGGGGCTCACAGTCCCTATCATCTGAACTCCGGTGCTAGACTGCCCCATCTCCAAGCGTGCCGACCTGCGGAGCTGCTCCTCCATGCTCGGCTCCACGATCCCCTAAATGATGTGGTTCGAAAACTGTTAGTCTAATAGACTGAGCCCTATCATCCCCCAACCCTTCCCCCCATGGCCCCTAGGCACCGGGCGGAGAGGAAGAAAAGGGGAGGACTTGAAGGTGGAGAGTAATCAAGAAACGGATGGCGGCGGACCTATACTAGCAATTTTATAGTACATGTGGCAGTAAAGTAAAGTATGAAAGGTAACCTTAACTTATACGGAAACGTATAAGCAAGGGATCTTTTACAGGGCTCCCATCGTATAAAAAGTCCCATACCAATTTATACGTTGGGGTGTCGGTTATTAACAGCAATATATTTATAAAGAATTTAACCTTAATTTATAAACTTGGCCACACAAGCTTATAGACCAAGGGGTCGTTTTGCAGGGCTTATTGTATAAGCGTCCCATTTCACTTATACAATAGGTGGCAAGGGTTTTATGCTATGATTATGCTATGACATGTAAGTGGGTTATGATGTTATCATACAAGTGCAACTCACCCACCCGACTCTGTGCACACAGACCTTTAGTTCCCCCTTTCTGGAGCCGAACCTCGCAGGATACCTCCGTAGTGGCAGACGAAAGCGGTGGGTTGGGCCTCGCCCACCTCTAAACCAGTAAAGCACTACCGGTCAGACCTATCGTACGCCTCAACGCTGGTGTACTAAGCGGACTCCTGCGTACTCTTGCTGGATGGCGCACCGAACTTCTGTTGGCGAAGTGCTAGCCACACTTGCCGAGTCAACATATTGACGTCAGTGCATCGACACTCCAATACCGAAGACCCACCACCTTTAATTTTATGCACATGCAACCTTATGTATCAGTACCGAGCCAAAGCTCACCGGACCATCCCGTCTGTCACAAACATCAACCGAGCCAAAGCTCGCCGGGCCATCCTGCCCCGTTTCCACAACCACCGAGCCTACCCCTCGGACATCCTAGTCAAACCAACTTCCTGAGACACCGGGGTGTGTGAAAGTGAACCCCAAATTATTCTATTTGCCCTTTAAGATTTTATCACTCCTACAGTTTACGTTAGCCCAGGACAGCCCAAGGTATACCCCGTGAATGGATCTCGAAGGCATTAGGAACTACGATGGGATTACGCCCAAAGCTCCCTTTCGCAAGGCACTTACTATTATTGGTTGCTACCCGATTTCCCGACCCTTAATTAGTTTTACTGAATCTATCCCTAGTGCAATAACCACTTCCTCCCTTCAGGAAGGACGATCTTTCGCCGATCCCGAGCACCACCTAACACTAGTCAACCTCTCACTCTACAAATCATGTCTTCCAATGATGAACCCCTTATTTACCCAAACCAGCAACCTACTGAGGATTCAATTCTCCGAAGTTCACTACCCACTCTAATTCAATTTCCGCAGTTACTATATGCAGACCACCCTATTCTATATGAGATGTATAAAGGAGGTACTCCGGATTGTCTTCCAAATCTCCTATAAATTTTACCAGAGGTCTATTATAACCAATTTAGTCTAAAATCAGAGATCCATAATTTTTCTAATTAATTTGATATTTATTGAATTTTCCCAAAAGTTTGGCCATGGGCAATTTTGAAAATGAACCATAAGATCTACTCAAGTAATGGCCACCCAAAAATTTTGATCATTAAGTAACAGAGATATATGACTAGATATTAAATTTCATAATTTTTCAGAGAATATTTGACCTCAAATTAATTTATCAAAATTAATTCTCATAAACATATGTAAAGAAGGAAGTACCAAAATTATTCATTAGAAAATTATACAAAAATTATAGGATCTTAATATGGTTCTGAAAAGATCATTGTACACAAATCATAATTTTAGAGGTTTTCTAGACTACAAAATGAATTAAATTAAATTTTCATGGGAAACCATACTTAATGAAGTAACCCTTAAAAATAATAATCCAAAAATTCTATAAATATTCACAGAGCTTTAAAACATAATAATATTCATCTGCCTAAATTTCATCAATTTTCAGCAAGTAGTTACTTCATAATAAATTCCCAAGTAAATACTACAAATTATTAAATTGTTAATGAAGTATCCAAAATATTAATCCTAAATTCATGATAAAATCTCGAGAGCTTGTGATAGCCTCAAAAGCTACTTAACCCAAATCTCAGCCCTTTTAAAAGAGTTTTAGTGACATTTTCTATCCTTACAAGATTTGTGCCCTAAGCTAGGGTTAGGGTTTTGAGGGGGTTTAAGGCTTCCAAATTCCCTAAGATTTTAACCAGAGGTCTATACCAATCCTTTGGTCCTCTCCACAAAGTTTCAAGTCAATTCAAGGTCATGTGACCCTATGTTCTTCAAACCCTAAGAATCCCCATTAAGGAACTTACCCTAGGGTTCTAGGGCTACCCTACTCTTAACCACCCCAAATTCCATTGGAGGGTGAGTTATACTATAAAAATTCAATGTCCAAAATATCAACCTCTGTTGAGGTGATTTGACCACTCAAAACCCAAAGGGGATGCTTGTCCTATTTAACCCTAAAAGGGGTCAACCTAGGGTTGGATCAATACCTAACCTAAACCTCTCCAAATGAGATGAAACTTTTACCAGAGCCCTAACATGCCCTCTAAGACCTCCCACCCTAATTTGGGGGGATTTTGAGGTGTTTAGGTCCCCTAATTAATTTATTCATAGATTATTAATTTTTTCTAAAAACTATAGAATAATACTCTCTAAAACTTCTAAATTTTGGACAGGCCCTAGGTATAGCTATGGTAGACACTCTGCCAACATTGCAATTAATTTGGACCAAGGATGAAGTGTGGGCGCTCAGTTAAATGTCTGCCTAGCCCTAGGTGTAGGTTCCACCAAAACGAGTGCCCTGGTCAAACCAGGCACCCAAATTGGTTCAAATTAATTTTAACATAGTATAGACACCTAGGGCTACAAGTTTCATGTTGGTGACTTTTCAGTAGAGGAGCATAGATATTTTTAAATATTAAAACCATTAAATACAAATATGTGTGACATAATTAAGATATCATGAAATATATCCTATAGTTTAATATTCAGATGATGCAGGAATCTTGGCACGCGACGGATGGAATACCGTCATATTCTTCCTTGAGCCGACGGCCAGGATTCGTTTTTCCTGGGCCGACTTCAAACGCTTGCCGCCGGCCATCCAGCCGCTACCCCGGCCGGCCACCACCACCATCACCTCCGTTGAGGTGGTGGCTGTCGCCAGGCGGCGTCACCACCGCCGGAGAGCCCTATTTCGGCGATCCAGAGGGTTGCAATTTTGAGGAAAAACTAGGAATGTTACTCTTTAGATCGGGCTCAATTGAGCCCGAACCTTGGCCTTAAAGATTCCTAAGATCTACCCATGAAAGAAGGAGTAAAGGAGGACCTGTTGAGAGGGCTGGAGGCGAGCTGATCTCCGGGTTGCCATGGTGGTGGTGGCGGTGATCGGGTTTCTGCAACAACATAATGGGGTGGCTCGGTTTCTTCTGGTAAAGCGTGGGAAATCCTCCTCTCGGCCCACTGAAGGTGTTTAAAGGCTCAGTTGGGGAGGGGAGAGGCTGGATCTTCAATGGCCTTTAAGGCCATTAATGGCCACATACGGCCATGGTGGAGGGGGCTGAATCTGGCCCTTGGTGACCAGGGAAGTGGCTGGAAACTTCTTCCCTTCCCTAGGGGAGTTGAATCCATCCATTAAAGGTGGCCTTTGGCCTCCCCTTAGCCGAGCCCCTTCCTTCTCCCTTCATCCATTTTTCTCTCTCCTCCATAACCATGAAAATGAAGCCCACTCTCTCTCCTAGTCACCAAGTTGACTTGGTCAATCTGGAGGTCTATTGGCAGCTCATCCATACACATCATTCTCCTAAGTAAGCCACATGAGGAGGCTTGAACTTGGATTAGCCAATTTGGGCTAGGTTGACCCAAGGTAGGCTTGGGTTAACCTAGGTATTTTTGACCTTTTTGTTTGCCCCTAAAGAGTCCCTGGTGACCCATTGATCTCCCCTAAGGTCTAGGTAGGGTTGGATATGGCTGACTTGGCACCTTGGAGGTCACTTGACCCTTGGTAATGGCACTTTGACCAGATTAGGGGCTTGAGTTGACTTGGGTCAACCTGGCCTCTAGGGCTGACCCCAATGTGTCCTTAGTGACCCATTGACCTCACTTTAGGGTTAGGAGGGCATATGTGGGGTCTACTTGGCTAGGGGAGGGCCAATTGATCCTATGTAGGCTAGTTTGACCCATTTAGGGTTAGGGTTGACTTGGGTCAACTTAGTCTCTTTGATTGACCCCAATGGGTCCTTGTGGCTCTAATGGGCCTCCCGAAGTGTTTGAGGGTGTTGTTGTAGGGTCCTGGGGTGAAGGTGTAGCCCCATGGTCATCCTAAACTATTGTTTAGAATTCTACTATTTGCAGACCTTGATGATTTCCAACCTCATGCCTAAGCTCACTTGGTCTTCTTGAGCTTCCTAGGGTTTTGTCATGACCTAGTCATGACCAAAAGCACTCTTAGGGGTCTAGTTGGAAATGGGATGTTACAAATCCCAATAAACAAAATAAAGATTTCATCCCCGAAATTAAGGTTAAGCCTACGGGAATTATCGAAGGAAAGGAAGCTTGTAACATCCTATAAGAAGTGAAAGTTTACGTCTCGACACTATGTTTTTTAATTGGGGTTTAAAGGGAAACCTAAATCTATGACCAATTCGCCCAATTGGTAAAGTCAAAATCCCAATAAACAAAAGATTAGCATCTACTCTTCCTAGAGCAGCCCTACTATTCTAAAACAGGAAAGTAAATTTAACATCTTAAGAGGTTGTGAGGTATACCTGACTGAACAGCTCTGGATACTTTTGTCGCATCAGGTACTGCGGTTCCCAGTTATTCTCCTACTGCCTGTGGTTTCTCCACAGAACTTTGACTAACGGAACCTTCTTGCGGCGCAAGATCCGTACTCCTTTGTCATCAATCCGAACCGGCTCTAAGTGAACTGACCGGTCTGAAGCTACCGGTCCATCTGTGTTCAAAATCTGCTGCTCCGGGAATAGTAGATCCCTCCTAAGCAAAGATATATGGAACACGTCGTGTAAACTTGCCAGTTCCGGTGGCAACTCCAGCCTGTAAGCTAGGGGTCTGATCCGCTCCAGGATCCTGTAAGGGCCCATATACCTAGGACTGAGCTTCTTCTTCCAACCACGCACCCGTGAAACTCCGTGCATGGGCCGGATCTTCAAGAAAACCCGGTCTCCCACCTGAAACTCTACATGACGGTGTCGGGCATCGTAATACTTAGCCTGTCGGCTCTGCGCTTCCAGCATTCTGTCCCGTATCAGTCTTACCTGAGCCTCGGTGTCTTCGACAAAATCTGATCCCAACGCCTTCGGATCCTCGTCTTGAATCCATGAAAGCGGAGTACTACATCTCCTTTCGTACAAGGGTGGAGAGTTGTGTTGAATGTCGACCGAGAGCTTAGATAAGCCTGGACTGATCTTCTCTCCTTGGACATACACTATCCATCCCGATTCAACACAATCATCTTGAGCACACCATGATAATGAACAACTACTCACAAAACTTATGAAACACCTACGAGAGTTTTCTTTCGGGTCAGGGTGACCCTAGATATCTCGGCTAGTCTATCTTGATGTTCCAATTATAATTATGCCTGGAGTGCAGATGAGGAATCTTGTGTATGAAAATCCCTAATTATATCCTCGAACTTCCCCTCTAACCGGGCAGTGACTGTAATAGTTTCCCAAAAGTTCTTGCACTTAACCTTCATCGGGCGACGGACCTCACCGTGCATCACAAAATCCATGACGCCCTTCTTCACTCCAGGGAGATACACGTTCCGAGATACACCAAACTTCCGATGATTAAATTTCTCATTTGTATGGGTAGCCAAAGACTCTATAAAATCTCCACTTCGCAATCAGATTCTTATCCTTACGAATACGCCCGAGTAGCACCGAATACGGTTTATGTCCATTTCACTATATTTACGACGCAAACTTTTCTAGATGAGATCTAAGAGAAACCCAAGTCAGTAACTAATTTGCCCAATAAATAAAAGACACGCCCCCAATAAACAAAAGATAAGCCTCTACCTGCCTTGGGCTGAGTATCTTTGATATTACCATGTTATATCCATCCTAGCTGGGTGCACAATCCCAAGGGCATCAATCTTTGACTTGGGGTTCCAACCTGAATCTATTGATATACTCCATACTTTAAACCCTCCGAGTCATATTTATGACAACCTAATCCGGGTCAAAATGTTCCCAATCCCAACTGGGTCTCTTCCGAACTTGAATTCCTATCCGACCTTCGGTGTTTGTCGTGGTGGTGGTCTCCAGGTAATCTTGTTACTGGTATGAGGGTTGAGACTATGTGTCTTCTACTATTCTGCTAATGGATTATTGGTCTCAATTCTCCTTAAAGCAGTACTTCCGGTTTGAGTAATCCTTGATAGGGACCGTATGGCTACCTGAGTTTATGGCTTAGGTAGCCATTCTCGTGTTATACTTCTCCTATATTCTCTTTAGGTATCTCCTTAGCTTAACCAAGTTCATACCCAAAGTCTATTTCAGAGTAGGGCATACTATACGTTATCGTGGTTAGTCATGTCTCCTAATGGGTTGAGTCTAACTCGTTTACTAGAGAATTTTATTATGGGATTTTCGCATCCGAAGGTGCTCCCTGCTGGGGGCAGGGTTTGCCGCAGGCTACAAAAAAGAATTCCAATTACTAGCTGATGAACAAGTGGAATTAATGAAAAGGTGGACTTTACATGTGATTCCCCTTATGGGCACACCATTGCTTCTGCTGCTTAGTTTGTCCCCAAACTAAACTCGCGCGGGGGTGACCCAGGGGTTGTGGACTGTTACTTTTCGATCAAGGTTTCCTCTGATACCACTTGTAAGACGCCCTATTTTTTTGAACATCGGGGTCTTAGGCCCAGAACCGCCACTTTGCGGTGACACCTTCATGCCCTGAAGGGTCATCACCGTAAATCACCGATTCTGCCGGCCGATTCGATCACAGAAAAGCAACACAAGTAGAGTAAGAACAAGAGTGGTAAAACTCTAACCAGAAGTCCACAAAATACAATCACATCAGAGTAAATATATCTCCACGAAGGAAGAGTCCACAGAATATATAAAGTACTGGAAATAATGGCTTAAGCTCGCTACATCAAATCCTCACTACAAAGTCACTCAAACGGAAGCAAAATAAAAACACTACTAAGCTCAGGGGCTCACAGTCCCTGTCGTCTGAACTTCGGTGCTAGACTGCCCCATCTCCAAGCGTGCCGACCTGCGGGGCTGCTCCTCCATGCTCGGCTCCACGATCCCCTAAATGATGTGGTTCGAAAACCGTTAGTCTAATAGACTAAGTCCTATCATCCCCCACCCCTTCCCCCATGGCCCTTAGGCACCGGGCGGAGAGGAAGAAAAGGGGAGGACTTGAAGGTGGAGAGTAATCAAGAAACGGATGGCGGCGGACCTATACTAGCAATTTTATAGTACATGTGGCAGTAAAGTAAAGTATGAAAGGTAACCTTAACTTATACGGAAATGTATAAGCAAGGGATCTTTTATAGGGCTCCCATCGTATAAAAAGTCTCATACCAATTTATACGTTGGGGTGTCGGTTATTAACAGCAATATATTTATAAAGAATTTAACCTTAATTTATAAACTTGCCCACACAAGCTTATAGACCAAGGGGTCGTTTTGCAGGGCCTATTGTATAAACGTCTCATTCCACTTATACAATAGGTAGCAGGGGTTTTATGTTATGATTATGCTATGACATGCAAGTGGGTTATGATGTTGTCATACAAGTACAACTCACCCACCAGACTCTGTGCACACAGACCTTTAGTTCCCCCTTTCTAGAGCCGAACCTCCCAGGATACCTCTGTAGTGGCAGACGGAAGCGGTGGGTTGGGCCTCGCCCACCTCTAAACCAGTAAAGCACTACCGGTCAGACCTATCGTACGCCTCAATGCTGGTGCACAAAGCGGACTCCTGCATACTCTTGCTGGCTGGCACACCGGACTTCTGTTGGCGAAGTGCTAGCCACACTTTCCGAGTCAAAGTTTTGGCGTCGGTGCATCGACACTCCAATACTGAAGACCCACCACCTTTAATTTTATGCACACGCAACCTTATGTATCAGTACCGAGCCAAAGCTCACCGGACCATCCCGTCTGTCATAAACATCAACCGAGCCAAAGCTCGCCGGGCCATGCTGCCCCGTTTCCACAACCACCGAGCCTACCGCTCGAACATCCTAGTCAAACCAACTTCCTGAGACACCGGGGTGTGTGAAAGTGAACCCCTAATTATTCTAGTTGCTCTTTAAGATTTTATCACTCCTACAGTTTACGTTAGCCCAGGACTGCCGAAGGTATACCCCGTGAAGGGCTCTCGAAGGCACTAGGAACTACGATGGGATTACAACCAAAGCTCCATTTCGCAAGACACTTACTATTATTGGTTGCTACCCTATTTCCCGACCCTTAATTAATTTTACTGAATCTATCCCTAGTGCAATAACCACTTCCTCCCTTTAGGAAGGACGATCTTTCGCCGATCCCGAGCACCACCTAACACTAATCAACCTCTCACTCTACAAATCCTGTCTTCTGATGATGAACCCCTTTATTTACCCAAACAAGCAACCTACTAAGGATTCAATTCTCCGAAGTTCACTACCCACTCTAGTTTAGTTTCCGCAGTTACTATATGCAGACCACCCTATACTATATGGGATGCATAAAGGAGGTACTCCAGATTGTCTTCCAAATCTCCTATAATTTTTACCAGAGGTCTATTATAACCAATTTAGTCTAAAATCAGAGATCCATAATTTTTCTAATTAATTTGATATTTATTGAATTTTCCCAAAGTTTGGCCATGGGCAATTTTGAAAATGAACCATAAGATCTACTCAAGTAATGACCACCCAAAAATTTTGATCATTAAGTAACAGAGATATATGACTAGATATTAAATTCCATAATTTTTCAGAGAATATTTGACCTCTAATTAATTTATCCAAATTAATTCCCATAAACATATGTAAAGAAGGAAGTACCAAAATTATTCATCAGAAAATTATACAAAAATTACAAAATCTTAATATGGTTCTGAAAAGAGCATTGTACACAAATCATAATTTTAGGGGTTTTCTTGGCTCCAAAATGAATTAAATTAAATTTTCATGGGAAATCATACTTAATGAAGTAACCCTTAAAAATAATAATCCAAAAATTCTATAAAAATTCACAGAGCTTTAAAACATAATAATATTCATCTGCCTAAATTTCGTCAATTTTCAGCAAATAATTACTTCATAATAAATTCTCAAGTAAATACTACAAATTATTAAATTGTTAATGAAGTATCCAAAATATTAATCCTAAATTCATGATAAAATCTCCAGAGCTTGTGATAGCCTCAAAAGCTACTCAACCCAAATCTCAGCCCTTTTCAAAGAGTTTTAGAGACATTTTCTATCCTTACAAGATTTGTGCCCTAAGCTAGGGTTAGGGTTTTGAGGGGGTTTATGGCTTCCAAATTCCTTAAGATTTTAACCAGAGGTCTATACTAATCCTATGGTCCTCTCCACAAAGTTTCAAGTCAATTCAAGGTCATGTGACCCTATGTTCTTCAAACCCTAAAAATCCCCATTAAGGAACTTACCCTAGGCTTCTAGGGCTACCCTACTCTTAACCACCCCAAATTCCATTGGATGGTGAGTTATACTATAAAACGTTTGTGGCCAAAATATCAACTTCTGTTGAGGTGATTTGGCCACTCAAAACCCAAAGGGGATGCTTGACCTATTTAACCCTAAAAGGGGTCAACCTAGGGTTGGATCAATACCTAACCTAAACCTCTCCAAATGAGATGAAACTTTTACCAGAGCCCTAGCATGCCCTCTAAGACCTCCCACCCAAATTTTGGGGGATTTTGAGGTGTTTAGGACCCCTAATTAATTTATTCATGGATTATTAAATTTTCTAAAAACTATAGAAACATATTCTCTAAAAATTCTGAATTTTGGAAAGGCCCTAGGTATAGCTATGGTAGACTCCCTGCCAAAATTGCAATTAATTTGGACCAAGGATGAAGTGTGGGCACTCAGTTAAATGTCTGCATAGCCCTAGGTGTAGGTTCCACTAAATAGAGTGCCCTGGTTAAACCAGGCACCCAAATTGGTTCAAATTAATTTTAACATAACATAGACACCTAGAGCTACAGGTTTCATGTTGGTGACTTTTTCAGTAGAGGAGCATAGATATTTTTAAATATTAAAACCATTAAATACAAATATGTGTGACATAATTAAGATATCATGAAATATATCCTATAGTTTAATATTTAGATGATGCACGAATCTTGGCGCGCGACGGACGGCATCCCGTCATCTTCTTCCTTGAGCCAACGGCCAGGATTCATTTTTCCTGGGCCGACTTCAAACGCTTGCCGCCGGCCATCCAGCCGCTGCCCCGGCCGGCCACCGCCACCATCACCTCCATTGAGGTGGTGGTTGTCGCCAGGAGGCGTCACCGCCGCCAGAGAGCCCTATTCCGGCGATCCCGAGGGTTTCAATTTTGCGGAAAAATCGGGAATTTTACTCTTTGGATAGGGCTCAATTGAGCCCGAACCTTGTCCCTAAAGATTCCTAAGATCTACCCATGAAAGGAGTAGAGGAGGACCTGTTGAGAGGGCTGGAGGCGAGCTGATCTACGGGTTGCCATGGCGGTGGTGGCGGCGATCGGGTTTCTGCAACAACACAGTGGGGTGGCTCGGTTTCTTCAGGTAAAGCGTGGGAAATCCTCCTCTCAGCCCCCTGAAGGTGTTTAAAGGCTCAGTTGGGGAGGGGAGAGGCTGGATCTTCAATGGCCTTTAAGGCCATTAATGGCCACATTCGGCCATGGTGGAGGGGGCTGAATCTGGCCCTTGGTGACCAGGGAAGTGGCTGGAAACTTCTCCCCTTCCCTAGGGGAGTTGAATCCAGCCATTAAAGGTGGCCTTTTGCCTCCCCTTGGCCGAGCCCCTTCCTTCTCCCTTCATCCATTTTTCTCTCTCCTCCATAACCATGAAAATGAAGCCCACTCTCTCTCCTAGTCACCAAGTTGACTTGGTCAATCTGGAGGTCTATTGGCAGCCCATCCATACACATCATTCTCCTAAAGAAGCCACATGAGGAGGCTTGAACTTAGGTTAGCCTATTTGGGCTTGGTTGACCCAAGGTAGGCTTGGGTTGACCTTGGTCTTTTTGACCTTTTTGGTTGCCCCTAAAGAGTCCCTGATGACCCATTGATCTCCCCTAAGGTCTAGGTAGGGTTGGATAGGGCTGACTTGGCACCTTGGAGGTCACTTGACCCTTGGTTAGGGCACTTTGACCAGATTAGGGGCTTGAGTTGACTTGGGTCAACTTGGCCTCTAGGGCTGACCCCAATGTGTCCTTAGTGACCCATTGACCTCACTTTAGGGTTAGGAGGGCATAGGTGGGGTCTACTTGGCTAGGGGAGGGTCAATTGATCCTATGTAGACTAGTTTGACCCATTTAGGGTTAGGGTTGACTTGAGTCAACTTAGTCTCTTTGATTGACCCCAATGGGTCCTTGTGGCTCTAATGGGCCTCCCAAAGTGTTTGGGGGTATTGTGGTAGGGTCATCCTAAACTATTGTTTAGAATTCTACTATTTGCAGACCTTGATGATTTCCAACCTCATGCCTAAGCTCACTTGGTCTTCTTGAGCTTCCTAGGGTTTTGTCATGACCTAGTCATGACCAAAAGCACTCTTAGGGGTCTAGTTGGAAATGGGATGTTACAAATCCCAATAAACAAAACAAAGATTTTGTCCCCGAAATCAAGGTTAAGCCTACGAGAATTTCTATCGAAGGAAAGGAAGCTTGTAACATCCCATAAGAAGTGAAAGTTTACATCTCGACGCCACGTTTGTTAAGTGGGGTTTAAACGGAAATCTAAATCTATGACCAATTCTCCCAATTGGTAAAGTCAAAATCCCAATAAACAAAAGATTAGCCTCGACTCTTCCAAGAGCAGCCCTACTAATGTAAAATAGGAAAGTAAATTGAACATCTTGAGAGGTTGTGAGGTATACCTGACTGAACAGCTCTGGATACTTTTGTCGCATCAGGTTCTGCGGTTCCCAGGTATGCTCCTCCTGGCCGTGGTTTCTCCACAGAACTTTGACTAACAGAACCTTCTTGCGACGCAAGATATGTACTCCTCTGTCATCGATCCGAACCGGCTCTAAGTGAACTGACCGATCTGAAGCTACCGATCCATCTTTGGTCGAAATCTGCTGCTCCGGGCATAGTAGAGCCCTCCTAAGCGAAGATATATGGAACACGTCGTGTAAACTTGTCAGTTCCGATGGCAACTCCATCCTGTAAGTTATGGGTCCGATCCGCTCCAGGATCCTGTAAGGGCCCATATACCTAGGACTGAGCTTCTTCTTCCGACCACGCACCCGTGAAACTCCATGCAAGGGCCGAATCTTCAAGAAAACCCGGTCTCCCACCTGAAACTCTACCTGACGGTGTCGGGCATCGTAATACTTAACCTGTCGGCTCTGCGCTTCCAGCATTCTGTCCTGTATCAGTCTTACCTGAGCCTCGGTGTCTTCGACAAAATCCTATCTCAATGCCTTCGGATCCTCGTCCTAAATCCATGAAAGCGGAGTCCTACATCTCCTTTTGTACAAGGGTGGAGAGTTATGTTGAATATCGACCGAGAGTGTTGGGTACATTGGTTTAAATGTACCTGATTTGAAGAAGCCTCACCGTACTCAATGATATACATAAAAATGTATTTGATGTATTTTGAGTTTAGTTGTGCAGGTCAAGTATTCACAGGGAAAGCTGAAAAGATTCTAAGTCCATGTGTCGACACCTAGAAGGAAAGTGTCGACACTTAAGAAGACTTGTGTCGACAGCCAGAGAAGCAGTGTCGACACTTGGAGTTATTGTGTCGACACCAGGGATGCAGAGTCGACACCAGACAGAAAGTGTCGACATATACATGTTGTGTCGACACTCAATGAAGAAAAGTCCAGTGAAGCTGTGTCGACACTTAGAAGCAGTGTCGACACTCAGAGGAACTGTGTCTACATCAGAAAGTGTCGACACTTGGAGGCTGTGTCGACACTCAGCAAATTTCAGCAGAGTCTAAGTATAAGTGTCGACAAAATAATGAAAGTGTCGACACTCAGCAGAAGACTCAACACATGAAGAAAGTGTCGACACAATGAAGAATGTGTCGACACACAGCAGAAGACTCAATACATGAAGAAAGTGTTGACACTAGGAGGCTGTGTCGACACTCAGCAAAGTTCAACAAAAAATTCTAAGTACAAGTGTCGACACAAAGGAGATGTGTCGACACTCAGTCAAAGTCTCAACAAAAGAAGAATGTGTCGACACAAGGAGCTGTGTCGACACTCAGCAAGTATCAACACAGAAGGCAAGTGTCGACACCAAGAAGATGTGTCGACACTGAACAAGTTCAACACAAGAAGTTATGTCGACACAAAGGAGTTGTGTCGACACTTACAAGAATTCAACAAAGTACTGAAGAACAAGTAGTTGTGTCGACACACATTAACAATGTCGACACATGATGAAGAAGCAGTGTCGAGAAGTAAATTCTACAACACAAGGAGTTGTGTCGACACCTTGAAGGCTAGTGTCGACACTTAGTCTACTTGTGTCGACACTTAGTCTATAAGTGTCGACACTTAAAGACAGACTGTCTCGACACTTTCAGACAGTTACAGATATTTCAAGAAGTGACTGGATGACATGACAGCTGCCATTCCATCCGGTCTACTGCAACTGTTAGAGATGTCAGAAAGCCGTTAGAAACCGGATCAGCCGGTCACCATGAAGAAGGCCTATAAATAGGCTTATACTGTCAACAGAAAGATGATGATTAACAGTCTAAGAGATTAACAACAAGAGATCAACAATCAAAGAAGAAGATCTAGCTATTCATTGAAGAATCAAGTGAAGATCTAAGAAGTTGGAGAGAGAGAGCTCCTTCCAAGAAGACAGCCGTTGGAACCATGCTGTGAAGAAGGGTTCAGACCTAGTTCTGAATCTTAAGTTGCAGTGATTGAAGATCAGCTGTAGAGAATCAATCCTATTGTGTTCTACATTCAAGAAGCTTTGAAGAAAGCCAAGTGAGGTTGATCTCAGCAGAGTTCTTCCAAGAACTCATCAAGAACCTATCAACTCTTCTCTCTTTTCTCTGAGTTGTAGGTATATTCTTTGTATTCTAAATTTCTTGTAGGATCCTTAGGGATCTGAGTTGTAAGCCTGCAATTATAAAGGCTGAGTGGTAGGGCCTGTGTGCCTGAGTGTAGGAGAACTATTTCTCTGAGTGTAGGCCTGTTGTGGCTGAGTGTAGGCCTTGTGGCTGAGTGTAAGTCTTTGGAGAAGACTGAGTTGTAGGGCCTTGGGCCTGAGCGGTAGGAACCTGTTTGGGGTTCTGAGTGTAAGATCTGAGGATCTGAGATAGTGGAGAAGTTTGGCCGAATCTAGTACACTACTAGATAGGCGAAGGGGGAAAGTGGATGTACCCAAACCTTGGGGAACCACTATAAATCTGTGTGTTCACTGTGTGCATGTTTGATTCTGTGATTGCTGATTGATTTCTGTGAAGTAGTAATTATAACTCTATGATATAATCTGCAATCTGCCTAAAAAGTTAAAAAAGATTTAAGTCACCTATTCACCCCCCCCCCTCTAGGTGATTAGGTACAATTTCTTTCAGAGAGCCCAGATAAGCCTGGACTGATCTTCTCTCCTTGGACTACACTATCCATCCTGATTCAACACGATCATCTTGAGCACACCATGATAATGAACAACTACTCACAAAACTTATGAAACACCTACGGGAGTTTTCTTTCGGGTCAGGGTGACCCTAGATATCTCGGCCAGTCTATCGTTGATGTTCCAATTATAATTATGCCCGGAGTGTGGATGAGGAATCTTGTGTATGAAAATCCCTAATTATATCCTCGAACTTCCCCTCTAACCGGGCAATGACTGTAATAGTTTCCCAAAAGTTCTTGCACTTAACCTTCATCGGGCGACGGACCTCACCGTGCATCACAAAATCCATGACGCCCTTCTTCACTCCAGGGAGATACACGTTCCGAGATAGACCAAACATCCGATGATTAAATTTCTCATTTGTATGGGTAGCCAATGACTCTATAAAATCTCCACTTCGCAATCAGATTCTTATCCTTACGAATATGCCCGAGTAGCACCGAATACGGTTTACGTCCATTTCACTATATTTATGACGCAAACTTTTCTAGATGAGATCTAAGGGAAACCCAAGTCAGTAACTAATTTGCCCAATAAATAAAAGACACGTCCCCAATAAACAAAAGATAAGCCTCTACCTGCCTTGGGCTGAGTATCTTTGATATTACCATGTTATATCCATCCTAGCTGGGTGCACAATCCCTAGGGCATCAATCTTTGACTTGGGGTTCCAACCTGAATCTGTTGATATACTCCATACTTTAAACCCTCAGAGTCATATTTACGACAACCTTATCCGGGTCAAAATGTTCCCAATCCTAACTGGGTCTCTTCCGATCTTGAATTCCTATCCGACCTTCGGTGTTTGTCGTGGTGGTGGTCTCCAGGTAATCTTGTTACTGGTATGAGGGTTGAGACTATGTGTCTTCTACCATTCTGCTAATGGATTATTGGTCTCAATTCTCCTTAAAGCAGTACTTTCGGTTTGAGTAATCCTTAATAGGGACCGTAGGGCTACCTGAGTTTATGGCTTAGGTAGCCATTCTCGTGTTATACTCCTCCTTTATTCTCTTTAGGTATCTCCTTAGCTTAACCAAGTTCATACCCAAAGTCTATTTTAGACTAGGGCATACTATAAGTTATCGTGGTTAGTCATGTCTCCTAGTGGGTTGAGTCTAACTCGTTGACTGGAGAATTATAAGATGGGATTTTCGCATCCGGAGGTGCTTCCTGCTGGGGGCAGGGTTTGCCGCAGGCTACAAAAAAGAATTCCAATTGCTAGCTGATGAACAAGTGGAATTAATGAAAAGGTGGACTTTACATGTGATTCCCCTTATGGGCACACCACTGCTTTCACTGCTTAGTTTGTCCCCAAACTAAACTCGTGCATGGGTGACCCAGGGGTTGTGGACTGTTACTTTTCGATCGAGGTTTCCTCTGATACCACTTGTAAGACCCCCTTTTTTTGAACACCGGGGTCTTAGGCCCAGAACCGCCGCTTTGCGGTGACACGTTCACGCCCTGAAGGGTCATCACCGCAAATTGCCGATTCTACCGGCCGATTCGATCACAGAAAAGCAACACAAGTAGAGTAAGCACAAGAGTGGTAAAACTCTAACCAGAAGTCCACAAAATACAATCACATCAGAGTAAATATATCTCCACAAAGGGAGAGTCCATAGAATATATAAAGTACTGGAAATAAGGACTTAAGCCCGCTACATCAAATCCTCACTACAAAGTCACTCAAGCGGAAGCAAAATAAAAACACTACTAAGGTCAGGGGCTCACAGTCCCTATCGTCTGAACTCCGGTGCTAGACTGCCCCATCTCCAAGCATGCCGACCTGCGGGGCTGCTCCTCCATGCTCGGCTCCATGATCCCCTAAATGATGTGGTTCGAAAACCGTTAATCTAATAGACTAAGTCCTATCATCCCCCACCCCTTCCCCCATGGCCCCTAGGGACCGGGCGGAGAGGAAGAAAAGGGGAGGACTTGAAGGTGGAGAGTAATCAAGAAACGGATGGCGGCGGACCTATACTAGCAATTTTATAGTACATGTGACAGTAAAGTAAAGTATGAAATGTAACCTTAACTTATACGGAAACGTATAAGCAAGGGATCTTTTACAAGGCTCCCATCGTATAAAAAGTCTCATACCAATTTATACGTTGGGGTGTCGGTTATTAACAGCAATATATTTATAAAGAATTTAACCTTAATTTATAAACTTGCCCACACAAGCTTATAGACCAAGGGGTCATTTTGCAGGGCCTATTGTATAAGCGTCCCATTCCACTTATACAATAGGTGGCAGGGGTTTATGCTATGATTATGCTATGACATGCAAGTGGATTATGATGTTATCATACAAGTGCAACTAACCCACCAGACTCTGTGCACACAGACCTTTAGTTCCCCCTTTTTGGAGCCGAACCTCCCAGGATACCTCCGTAGTAGCAGACGGAAGCGGTGGGTTGGGCCTCGCCCACCTCTAAACCAGTAAAGCACTACCGGTCAGACCTATCGTACGCCTCAATGATGGTGCACTAATCGGACTCCTGCGTACTCTTGCCGGCTGGCGCACCGGACTTCTGTTGGCGAAGTGCTAGCCATACTTGCCGAGTCAACGTATTGGCGTCGGTGCATCGACACTCCAATACCGAAGACCCACCACCTTTAATTTTATGCACATGCAACCTTATGTATCAGTGCCGAGCCAAAGCTCACCGGACAATCCCGTCCGTCATAAACATCAACCGAGCCAAAGCTCGCTGGGCCATCCTGCCCCGTTTCCACAACCACCGAGCCTACCGCTCGGACATCCTAGTCAAACCAACTTCCCGAGACACCGGGGTGTGTGAAAGTGTACCCCTAATTATTCTAGTTGCTCTTTAAGATTTTATCACTCCTACAGTTTACGTTAGCCCAGGACTGCCCAAGGTATACCCCGTGAAGGGCTCTCGAAGGCACTAGGAACTACGATGGGATTACGCCCAAATCTCCCTTTCGCAAGACACTTACTATTATTGGTTGCTACCCTATTTCCCGACCCTTAATTAATTTTACTGAATCTATCCCTAGTGCAATAACCACTTCCTCCCTTTTGGAAGGACGATCTTTCGCCGATCCCGAGCACCACCTAATACTAATCAACCTCTCACTCTACAAATTTTGTCTTCTGATGATGAACCCCTTTATTTACCCAAACAAGCAACCTACTAAGGATTCAATTCTCCGAAGTTCACTACCCACTCTAGTTCAGTTTTCGCAGTTACTATATGCAGACCACCCTATACTATATGAGATGTATAAAGGAGGTACTCCGGATTGTCTTCCAAATCTCCTATAAATTTTACCAGAGGTCTATTATAACCAATTTAGTCTAAAATCAGAGATCCATAATTTTTCTAATTAATTTGATATTTATTGAATTTTTCCAAAAGTTTGGCCATGGGCAATTTTGAAAATGAACCATAAGATCTACTCAAGTAATGACCACCCAAAACTTTTGATCATTAGGTAACAGAGATATATGACTAGATATTAAATTCCATAATTTTTCAGAGAATATTTGACCTCTAATTAATTTATCCACTATAATAGACACCTAGGGCTACAAGTTTCATGTTGGTGACTTTTTCAGTAGAGGAGCATAGATATTTTTAAATATTAAAACCATTAAATACAAATATGTGTGACATAATTAAGATATCATGAAATATATCCTATAGTTTAATATTCAGATGTTGCACGAATCTTGGCGCGCGACGAACGGCATCCCGTCATCTTCTTCCTTGAGCCAACGGCCAGGATTCGTTTTTCCTGGGCCGACTTCAAACGCTTGCCGCCAGCCATCCACCCGCTGCCCGGGCCGGCCACTGCCACCATCACCTCCGTTGAGGTGGTGGTTGTCGCCAGGCGGCGTCACCGCCGCCGGAGAGACCTATTCTGGCGATCCCGAGGGTTGCAGTTTTACGGAAAAACCAGGAATTTTACTCTTTGGATCGGGCTCAATTGAGCCTGAACCTTGGCCCTAAAGATTCCTAAGATCTACCCATGAAAGAAGGAGTGGAGGAGGACCTGTTGAGAGGGCTGGAGGCGAGCTGATCTCCGGGTTGCCATGGCGGTGATGGCGGCGATCGGGTTTCTGCAACAACACAGTGGGGTGGCTCGGTTTCTTCAGGTAAAGCGTGGGAAATCCTCCTCTCGGCCCCCTGAAGGTGTTTAAAGGCTCAATTGGGGAGGGGAGAGGCTGGATCTTCAATGGCCTTTAAGGCCATTAATGGCCACATTCGATCATGGTGGAGGGGGCTGAATCTGGCCCTTGGTGACCAGGTAAGTTGCTGGAAACTTCTCCCCTTCCCTAGGGGAGTTGAATCCAGCCATTAAAGGTGGCCTTTGGCCTCCCCTTGGTCGAGCCCCTTCCTTCTCCCTTCATCCATTTTTCTCTCTCCTCCATAACCATGAAAATGAAGCCCACTCTCTCTACTAGTCACCAAGTTGACTTGGTCAATCTGGAGGTCTATTGGCAGCCCATCCATACACATCATTCTCCTAAAGAAACCACATGAGGAGGTTTGAACTTGGGTTAGCCTATTTAGGCTAGGTTGACCCAAGGTAGGCTTGGGTTGACCTTGGTATTTTTGACCTTTTTGGTTGCCCCTAAAGAGTCCCTGGTGACCCATTGATCTCCCCTAAGGTCTAGGTAGGGTTGGATAGGGCTGACTTGGCACCTTGGAGGTCACTTGACCCTTGGTAAGGGCACTTTGACCAGATTAGGGGCTTGAGTTGACTTGGGCCAACTTGGCCTCTAGGGCTGACCACAATGTGCCCTTAGTGACTCATTGACCTCACTTTAGGGTTAGGAGGGCATAGGTGGGGTCTACTTGGCTAGGGGAGGGTCAATTGATCCTATGTAGGCTAGTTTGACCCATTTAGGGTTAGGGTTGACTTGGGTCAACTTAGTCTCTTTGATTGACCCCAATGGGTCCTTGTGGCTCTAATGGGCCTCCCAAAGTGTTTGGGGGTGTTGTGGTAGGGTCTTGGGGTCAAGGTGTAGCCCCATGGTCATCCTAAACTATTGTTTAGAATTCTACTATTTGCAGACCTTGATGATTTCCAACCTCATGCCTAAGCTCACTTGGTCTTCTTGAGCTTCCTAGGGTTTTGTCATGACCTAGTCATGACCAAAAGCACTCTTAGGGGTCTAGTTGGAAATGGGATGTTACACCGTCTGTGCCTTGATGGAGAGCCTAGGTACAAAAGAGACATCGAATTCGCTGAGCTCAATGGACCACTTGGCCAACCGCCCTGAGTGTTCTACCCCTTCAAAGATCTTGCGTAATGGGTGGTCAGTCACTTCCTTGATTAAATGAGCTTGAAAGTATGGCCTGATCTTCCGGGTCGAGACAATCAGGGAGAAAGCTAACTTTTCTAAGATGGGGTAGCATAGTTCGGCCTTCTTTAGGACTCTACTGACATAATAGATGGGCAGCTGTCTTTTGCCTTCCTCCCTTACCAACACAGAGCTCACAGTCTCAGCCCCTACCCCAAGGTATAAGGCTAAGTCTTCTCCCTCCTTCGGACTCTGCAGGAGTTGCGCTTGGGTCAGCAGAGTCTTCAACGCCTGAAAAGCTTCCTCACATTCCTTCGTCCACTCGAACTGTTTACTCCCCCGAAGCGCTTTGAAGAAAGTCGAGCACTTCTCTCCTTCCCGAGAGAGAAAATGACTAGTCCAGCCAGCTTACCTATCAAGCGCTGAACCTCCTTAGCATTGCGAGGTGATTCCAACTCCACGATGGCCCTCACCTTATCCAGGTTAGGCTCGACCCCTGCCGGGGTTAGAAGGTGCCCGAGGAACTTGCCTCTCCTTGCCCTAAAGACGCATTTTTGGGGATTCAACCTCATCTTGAACATTCGCAGGGTTGCGAACGTCTCCTCTGGGTCAAGCAAGTGTGAACCCACGTCCCAGCTCTTAACCATAAGGTCATCGACGTAGATCTCCAAGTTCCTTCCCCTTTGATCTTTAAACACCCGATCCATCATTCGTTGGTATGTAGCCCCCGCGTTCTTTAGCCCGAAGGACATCATTTTATAGCTGAAGCACCCCTCCCTTGTTATGAAGGATATGTCCTTGACGTCGGGGGGATGCATGCGGATCTAGTGATAACCTGAAAAAGCATCCAAAAAACTCATGATAGAAAAACCGAAGGCTAAATCAACCAGCGCGTTGATCCGAGGCAGGGGGTAGCAATCCTTAGAGCACGATTTATTTAATAAAGAAAAGTTTACACACATTCTCCACCTCCCATCACCCTTCTTTACCATCACCACATTGGAGACCCATTATGGGTACTGGATCTCTGAAATGAAACCTGCATCGATAAGCTTATTCACCTCCTCGCGGATGGGATCCTCCAGCTTTGTGGCGATGGTCCTCATCTTCTAGCGTATGGGGCGTGTCTTGGGGTCCAGGTTCAAGCGGTGGCAAGCCACGTCGGCGCCAATGACCAGCATGTCTGCCGCGCTCCAGGCAAAGATGTCAACGTTCTTTTGGATGCACTCCCGCAACCTTGCCTGGTCTTCTCGGCCCAAGCCTCCGTTGACCCTCACCTTCTCCACCTTCTCTGCCCTGCTGACTACCTCCATCTCCACAACTTCCTCCGCCGGCTCCAGCCGAGTCTGCTCCCCGCTGACCCTCTCCTCCCATTCTCCCCACTCCACACCGCCTAGCCTCTCCACCATCATCGCTTCCAACCAAACTTCCTCAGGCAGCTCCACCTCCCCACCCCTCCGAGCCTCCCCCTCCATATCTCCCTCCATCCTCTGCTCCTTCGTTGCTCCCCCCATCGCCTCACTTAGGCTTGCTCCCTCCTTATCCAATACCTCCTCCTCAGTCTCTCTCCCAACCTCACCTATTCTCACTACTACCTTCCGTGCAGCCCCATCTTAGACCTTCTCCTCCACCTCATCCAGACTCATCTCTCCTTCCCCCTCAGCTTTCTCTGCCCTTGCCATCTCCTTTTCCATCTCCTTCGCTTCCTCCATCCAGGATATAGTGTTGATGGCAGTCACGTAGCACTGCCTCGCCACTTTTGGATCTCTCTTGATCCTGACCTGCACCCCTTTGTTATCGAACTTTAGGCACTGATGGAACGAGGAGGGGATGCAATGAAAGGAGCTGATGAGAGCCCGCCCGAATATTGTGTTGTAGCTGCTCGGAGCGTCAACGATGAAGAACCGACAATTCCTCGATACCCCCCCCCCACCCATCGTCACATGCAGCCCTACCCCTCCTTCCACTTCCTTCCTCTCCCCCGAGAACCCAAACAGCGGTCCATCTGAGGCTAGAACCCTCCGAGCTTCCACCTTCATCTCATCAAAGGCTTTCTTGAAGATCACGTTCATGTTACTCCCGTTGTCCACCAGTATCCGGGAGACCGTGAAATTCTCTATCGTCGTCTGGATCACCAAGGCGTCGCAGAATGGATCCTCATAATCCGGCATGTCTTTCACTGAGAAAGTGATCTTCTCCTCCAGTGGGGGGGGGGGGTCTGGGAGGTCGAGGCGACGCTCCTTGGATACATGGTTTGGAAACTCCCCTTGCGGGTAGCCTCGATACCCACACCTCTGTGGATCACCCTGATCCCTCCTCGGGTCCCCACATCCACCCGGACTCACATCTATCATCTCCTCCTCCTCCTTGCAGAACTTCCTCAATCCTCATGGGGGGTTGCTGCTGAGCCTGCCCCCTTGCTACCCATATCTCCAAAAAATCTGGGCAGGTGGCCGACGCGTGGCTCGCCTCTTGGTGAAAGTTACATAAGGGCAACTCCACCCTGTCTTCTCTCCTCCTCGCTCCACCCCAAGCTCCTCTCCTTCCTCCTCTTCCCCTCACTATCTCCATTGCTTCCTGCTGCGGCCGGAGAGGGACCCTCTGCCCTTGCCTCCAAGTCGGCTGGTTGATCCCCCTTTGCTCCCGGTGGTTGTCCCTGCCCGGGAATCCACCACCTTGTCCTTGAAGGTGACCCTCTTGGGGCCTCCATCCCAACCTGTTGTTCGGCTCCTATGGCCCCCAACCTTGTTGTTGCCCTTGAGCTCGGGGTTCCTCTCTCCTTCTCTCCTCCCTCTGCTCTCTCTGTCTCCCTGCTCCAACTTCTTTCCCGTCATCCTCCGCCAACTTGGCTAACCTCCTTGTAAACGCCGAATTGGCCGACTCGTTCTCAATTTCTTTCGCTGCCCTCTCATCAGCTCCTCGAAGGAGAGGTGGGGAACTCTCGTCAGCTTCATGCTAAAGAAGCTGGGCCTCAACCCTAGAGTAAAAGCAAGCATCACCGTGTACCCCGGCATCTCCTGTACCTGCAAAATCTCTTCTTGGAACCTGTCGACAAAGTGTCTCAGCGTCTCCTCCGACCTCTGCTTGATGGCAAACAGGCACTCTGCTCCCTTCTTTCTCTTCTTGGACGTCGAGAACCTTAGTAAGAATCCGCATCTCAGATCTTTGAAGCAGTAAATCGAGCTTGCGAGTAACTGGTGGAACCAATCCCTCGCCTTTTCCTTTAACGTGATGGCAAAGATTCGGCACTTGAAGGCATCCGACATTTACCTTATGGAAACGGCATCTTCGAACCACTGCACATGTTGTGTAGGGTCATCCCTCCCGGTGTAGTATGACATGTTCAGCTCCCTAAACCCTTCCGGAACCGGGGCTGAAATGATAAGCTCACTAAAGGGGCTCCCTCTCATGACCTACCGAGAAGGCTCCTCCCGCGGCCTCGGCTCGTTGACCCTGTCTGCACTTGCCTGTCCCGGGAATAGCTCTCGCCTGGGGATGTCCCTTTCTGCCGCCTCAGCTGGAATCTCCTTCCCGGGACGCTGTCCGGGAGCGTTCTCGTCCAATGATAGAGCAGTCGCCACCGGGACCTGCAGAGTCTCCCACTAACCTCTCACCGAGAAATCCAAGTGGATAGTCTGAAAGACCTCCCGCCTGAAGTCCTTCAACATTCCCAACATCACCCCACTGTCCTGAGAGGGAGAACCTTTCGAGACAGCCCCTTCTCCTCCACCTCCGGCTATGAGACTTGACTTGAAATTTTTTTGTATCGGCTACGGTCCACGCTCACCGCACCAGAACTGTTGAAGCCAAAAAATTGACCTCCACGAGAGTTTGAAAATAGCGGTGCAGCCAACACCTACTTCTCTCAAGTACCGACCCTTGACTGGTTGTAAAGGACCTAGAACTGACCCAAAGTCTCAGCAGGGAGGTCCCACCTCTTACCCGGAAGATCTCTGAGAGTTTCTCCTCCAAAGCCAAAAGCTGGACTGGGAGCTCCTCAGAAAGCACTAGAGAGTCTTAGAGAAAAATGAAAGCTTATCTTCTGAAGAGCCACTGCGGGTCTATTTATAGTCTAAGCTGACCTGAAATTACTAAAATACCCTTGGCTTGTCTGCCAATAGTCAAATCTCATTGTTATGAAATTCTAAATGCAGACCTTGGGGTCATATAGGTAACTTACCCGAGGGCAACTAGATGATTTCACCCTGGGCCCTGGCCCCCACCCGGTGAGAACCCTATACCGAGAACCGTCCCGCCCTCACTCGGCGAGAGCTAAATAAAAAGGGGTTGAAGGATGTAAGACCCCCTAATTTTTTCCATTCTAAAACTCTGGGGTCTTAGGCCCAGAACCGCCACCTTGCGGTGACACCTTCGCACCCGGGAAGGTCGTCACCACAAGACGCCGATCCTGCCGGCCAAATCGATCGCAGCTGTAGCAAAAAGTAGCAGTGCAAGAGAAGATAAGTCCACAGCAAATCACATATATATATAAATCTCCACGAAGGGAGTGTCCACAGAAAAAGAGTACAGAAAAGAAGGGCTTAAGCCCGGTACATCAATATCCTTACTACAGATCTCTCATACGGAAGCAAAACAAAACAACTACTAGAAGTCGGAACTCACGGTCCCAGCTGGCTGTACTCCTGAGCTAGACTGACCTATCTCCAATTGCACCGGTCTCCTGGGCTGCTCCTACATACTCGGCTCCACGATCCCCTAATATGATGTGGTTCGAAAACCATTAGTCTAAAAGACTAAGCCCTATCGTCCTCCAGCCCTTCCCCCATACTCCTAGGCACTGAGCGGGGAGGAAGAAAGGAAAGGACATGAAAGTGGAGAGAAATCAAAAACAGGTGACAGGGGGACCTAACTAACAAGTTATAATCATGTTGTAATAGGTAAAGTAAGAAAGGAATTTAACCTTCACTTATGTGAGTACACATAAGCCAAGGGATCTTCTACAAGGCTCCCATCGTATAAAATGTCTCATACCACTTTATACGTTGGGGTGTCGGTTATCACAAGCAGCATATAAATATTGAAATAACCTTAATTTATAAACTTTCCCACACAAGCTTATAGACCAAGGGATCGTTTTGCAGGGCTTAATGTATAAGCGTCACATACCACTTATACTTTAGGTGTCACAGGTTATTATGAATCGATTATGATATGCATCTATATGGTGGGTATGATGGAACATGCAAGTGCAACTCACATACCCGACTTTGTGCACACAGACCTTTAGTTCCCCCTTTCGGAGCCGTTACCTCCGAGGATACCTCCGTAGTGGCAGACGAAAGCGGTGGGTTGGGCCTCGCCCACCTCAAAACCAGTAAAAGCACTACCGATATGACCTATCGTACGCCTCAATGCTTGGTGCACTAAGCAGACTACCGCGTACTCTTGCCGACTGGACCGCCAGACTTAAGTTTGGCGAAGTGTAAAACCACACTTGCCGAGTCATTGTATAGGCGTCGGTGCATCGACTAACCAATACCGAAGACCCACCACCTTAACTTTCTTTCCTTTCATGCACATGCAAATTTATCGTATCAAAACCGAGCCGAAGCTCCCCGGACCATCCCGTCCGTCACAAGTATCAACCGAGCCAAAGCTCCCCGGACCAAAACGTCCGTCTCTTATCCCAAACCTCATCCCTTTGAACACCGCGGGATGGCGCCCCTTTGAACACCTCGGGACGACTTAACCATTTCCAATACTTGTCCAACTAGTGAGTGCAGTGTGAAACCCTATTTACTAAATTACTCTTTCGATTTGTTCTTTAAGGTTTACGTAACCCAGGACTGCCCCCGGTATTCCCTGTGAAGGGCTCTCAAGGGGCACTAGGAACTGTGTTGGGATTACGCCCAGCGTTCCCTTTCGCAAGGTACTTATTATTATTATTGGTTGATTTCCCTTACCCCTTACCTTCTCATATTGTGATAGTCTAATCCTAAGGTAATTTAGACCTTTCACTCTCGCGGGAACGACGATATTTTGTCGAACTCGCTTACCTTCTAACACACATCAACTCGATTCCCACCACTCCTTAGAATTTTCTATGGTGACTCATCCACTTCCATTCAAATAATTCAACACGACTAACTCTACCCTATTCCAACTCTTATCCTAATACAACTTTTCACCAAATTACTATTTGCAGACCAACCTATACTAAGTGATGATCATGATAGGATGTCCTTTAAGTTTTCATCCGAATGACCTAGGATTAATTCTGGAGTCCTATCATGACATAAATGATTTAATTCTAGAATATTGTATTTTCCTCAATTAATCTTCTATTTAAATAATTTCTTACAAGAGCCAATTATAGTCAAGTTGATCATGAAGTATACATTTTGTACATGATTAATGTTTCATAAATTCATGATAATATTTCATATGTCTAATAAGTGACAATTTCCAAATTTGACATTTTCTACAAACATTTAAGGGGCCTAAAATTATTTTAGCAGTAAATTCTAATATTCCAAGATTTGTAAATCAACTATTTGATATTATCATCCAAATAATTTGAATTAAATATATTACACTACTACAGTACTAAAATAATCACTGGCCAAGTTTCATGAATTTTCACAAAATATTTAATTCTAAATAAATTCAATACAAAAATCTACAAAGGGCATAATTGTGAATCAAGTACTATGAATATACTTCAAAAATTCCTAAATAAATCCCTAATAGTAGATATCATCCTAAAATCATCAGTGGCCAACATTCACATTTTACAAGTTAAATTATTCTTTTAATGATTTATTTATCAAATATGGCCTTTACAAAATTTATGAAGGAAGCAACATATAAAATCCTTTAAAAATTATAATAAAATTTAGAGACCTCTATTTAGGTCAAAAACCTCTACTGGCCAAATTTTACTAAATTCCATTTAAACCAAATGATTAAATTAAATCAAATACTAAATTGGACACTTTGATATTTAACAAAGAAACTACCATGAATATAATCCATCAAATTCCACTAAAAATATCTAGGGGTTTAACGCACCCTAAGATTCATTCTACCCCAACTTCACAATTTTTGGATGATGTTAAGTTACCATTTTGATCTAGTAGGGCTTCTACCCTAAAACTAGGGTTTGACTTTTGAGATACTTAACTACTTCAAAATTTCCTAATATTTCAACCAAAGGCTTAAATATATCTAAGCTAACTCTCTACTGATTTACAAGTCCATACAAGGGCATTTGCCCCTATGTCCTTCACAACCCCTAAAGGTCCATCCTTAGGGTGTGAACTTGGGTCCAAGGGTAAGTCAACCCTAATTCATCCATTTTTCCCCAAAGAGGAGAGGGTACTTAAGGTAATACTAAGTTAGTGGTCCAAAAGGACTGTGCATTCAGTATTTCATTATTTTTTTCTTTTTGGCTATATGCACACCAAGCCCTTTACAAGCCAACACATGCAAGGGGTTTCCCTAACTTGCTGTGGTCCTTAAGGGCTGAAACTTTAACCATGCCCTAGTAATGTCCCCATGGACATGCCACCAAAAATTTGGGCCTTTTGGAGTTGAACTACTCCAAGAATCACATAAACAAGCCTAGGGGTAACTTGGTAATTTCACCCTAATTTTAATTCCAATTAATCCCATTTTTTGGCAGGGCCTAAATATGCCATAAACCAGTTATTCCCCAAACTCCCAGGTCATTTGGGCCTCTGGATGGGCTTGGGCATCCCTTTCAAATTTCTGCATTTTGCTATTTGCAGCTCAAGGACATTCACTTTTTAGATCTTGCAAGTGAGATATCTCAACCTGCAGAGGGCTAAATTGTCTAATTTTTTTACCATATGTCTAATATACGCCTAAGGGCAGGCCACCAAACTTTGGGGTATTTTGGAGTTGATATGCCCCAAAACTCAATAACATTCAATTTATCATATTTGGACTAAAACTATAGATTTATTTTCCCCAAAACTTCCCATTTTTGGATAGGGCCTAGAGATTCCTAATTAAGCCACATGCCCAACATTTCAGCTCATTTGGACTTAAGGTTTGGGCAGGGCACACATTTTAGTTTCTGACCTATCCTAGGACCAGCCCTAGGAAAATGGATCTATAGGGCAGTAGACTTAACCAAAAATTATGTGTAATATAACAAATTAAAGGTGACTCTAATACCTACAATTTTCATGTTGAGAACATTTTATGCAAAAAGATGTAAGGGCCTTACAATTTGACATGCAAAAATCAGATTTTAGGGGACAAAAAATACATTATTCATATATCTAAATAATTCCTGGATTTATATTATTGCATGGCACAGATCTTGACGCAGATGGACAGCTACTGCTCATCTTCTCCCATTCGCCTGGATTCCTACCCGAGTTTCACGGGGCTTCTCCCGGCGGCTACCGGCGGCGCCTCCACCGGCCAACTTCTCCTCCCCCCTCACGGTGGTGGGGGCAAGCTTTGCCGGCGGCTAGGGCGGCCGGAGGTGGCGGCGCCACCTCACCCGATATCTTCTAAACCGCCATTAATGGCAAAAAATGAAGAACTGGGTTCGGGCTCATTCGAGCCCGAACCCTACCCTAAGCACTCCTACGATCTAAGCATGAAGAGAGAGGTGAGGGAGGACCTTCCCGGCGGCCTTGCGTCGTGAGTAGCGGCGGGGAACCATGGCGGCGGCGGCGGCGCTTCTCTCTTAGTTTTCACGGCCAAAGCTCGGTTTCTCTCTCACTCTCTGCTGCTCTCCTTTTCCTGAGGGTAATGAACTGAAAGGGGAGAGGGGGAAAGTGAGAAGATGAAGTAAAGGGGGGAGGGTGATAATTCCTATGTGAGAGGTGGAGGGTTTGCCTTGTTTTTGTCACCATGCATGCATGGGTGGGCCCCACTCCATCCACCTCCTCCTCCATGACTCCATGGGTCGGCCAGCCCATGTGGGGGCTGATGGCATGGGTCCAAGTGGCTTATTCCACTAAATACCCTTAAATATACCCCTTTCTCTCTCCTAAATTATTCTTTAATTTTGAGATTCTCTCTCTCTCTCTCTCCTAGTCACTAAGTTGGCTGGTCAATCTACTATTGGCAGCCCGCATGTTTATTTCATCCACCAAAAAATGGTTAGCCCAAGTGAGTTGGGCTTGAGCTTGAGTTAGCCAATTTGGGCTAGCTTGACCCAAACCTAGGCTAGGGTTGACTTAGGTCAATTTGGTCTTTGAGGTGGGCCCAAATGGGTCCTTGGTGACCCATTGGCCTCCCCTAAGGCCTAGGTAGGGTTGTCTTGGCCCTTTGGAGGTCACTTGACCCTTAGGCAGGGCACTTGACCATTTTAGGGCTAGAGTTGACTTTGGTCAACTTAGCCTTTTTGGTTGGCCCCAATGGGTCCTTGGTGACCCATTGGCCTCTCACTAAGGTTATGAAGGTATGTGTGGGGTCCACTTGGCTAAGGGAACTTCAATTGGCCCTTGTGCAGGTCAGTTTGACCCAATGTAGGTTAGGTTGACTCATTTAGGGTTAGAGTTGACTTTGGTCAACTTAACCTCTTGGGTGGACCCCAATGGGTCCTAGGTGACCCATTGACCTCACCCTAGGGTTAGGTGGGCCTGGGTGGGGTCCACTTGGCTTGGTGATGGTCAAATGACCCTAAGTAGGTTAGTTTGACCCATTTAGGGTTAGGGTTGACTTGGGTCAACTTAACCCCTTTGACTGCCCTCCATGGGTCCTTAGTGCTTTAATGGATCTTACAATGGGTTGATGAGACCGTGGTGGGGTCTTGAAGTCTTGGTGAAGCCCCATGTTTATCTTAAACTAAGGTTCATGAATTTACTATTTGCAGACCATAGTGGTCTCACCCACATTCTTAGGTTTTCTTGGCCTTCTTAGACTTCCTAGGGTTTTGTCATGACCTAATCATGGCCAAAACTACTTTTATGGGTCTAGTTGGAAATGAGATGTTACAAATCCCAATAAACAAAACAAAGATTTCGTCCCCGAAATCAAGGTTAGGCCTACGGGAATTTCTACCGAAGAAAAGAAACTTGTAACATCCCATCAGAAGTGGTATATTACATCTCGATGCCATGTTTGTTAAGTGGGGTTTACAGGAAAAACCTAAATATATGACCAATTCGCCCAACTGACAAACCAAGATCCCAATAATCAAAAGATTAGCCTCTACTCTTCCTAGAGCAGCCCTACTAGTTTTTTTTTAAGAACAGGAATGTAAATTGAACATGTTGAGAGGTTGCGAGGTATACGACTGAATAGCTCCGGATATCTTTCCTGCATCAGGTCCTGTGGCTCCCAAGTATGCTCCTCTCGCCCGTGGTTCCTCCACAGGACCTTGACTAGCGGGATCTTCTTGCGGCGCAAGACTCGTATCCCCTGGTCGTTGATCTATATCGGCTCCAAATGTACAGATCGATCCGAAGCTACCGGCCCATCAGTGGCCGCAATTTGCAACTCCGGGCATAGTAGAGCCCTCCTGAGTGAAGACACGTAAAAGACGTCGTGCAAGCCGGCCATCTCCTGTGACAGCTCCAGCCGGTAAGCTAGGGGACCGATCCGCTCCAGGATCTTGAACGGCCCCATGTACCTCGGGCTAAGCTTCTTCCGCCGACCACGTACTCGTGAAACCCCATGCATCGGCTGGATCTTCAAGAACACCCGATCCCCTACCTGAAACTCCACTAGACGATGCCGAGCGTCATAATATTTCGCCTGCCTGCTTTGCGCCTCCAGCATTCTATCCCGTACCAGCCGTACCTGTGCCTCAGTATCCTCGATAAAGTCCGTACCCACAGTCTTCGGACCCTCGTCTTGTATCCAAGACAACAGAGTCCTACATTTTCGCCCATACAACGCCTCATACGGAGCCATCCGTATACTAGACTGATGACTGTTATTGTACGAAAACTCCACTAGGGGCAACATCCTCTCCCAGGGCTCTCCACGGTCCACAATACACAGTCACAGCAGGTCCTCCAGTGTCCGGTTGGTGCGCTCTGTTTGCCCATCTATCTGGGGGTGGAAGGCCGTACTGAAATTCAGTCGAGTACCCAAGTATGCCTGTACTGTCCTCCACTCCTTGGACGTGAATCGTCCATCTCGATCCGACACGATCGACTTGGGAACCCCATGATATCGCACAAACTGCTCTATGAACCTCCGTTCCAGTACTCCGACAACATCCTCCTTCCTGATCGGGATGAACCTAGCCACCTTCGTCAGTCGGTCAACAATTACCCAGATAGAATCGTTTCCCTCCCATGATCGAGGGAGACCATGGATGAAGTCCATCACGATATCCTCAAATTTCCACTCTGGCACCGAGAGTGGCTGCAATAAACCAGCGGGATGTCTGCACTCTGCCTTCACTAACTGGCACGCCTCGCAGTGGGTCATGTCCTTCTTCATGCCCGACTAGTATAGAGTCTTCTTCAAATCTGTCATCATCTTAGTGATCCCAGGTTGTATAGAATATCTGCTATGATGAGACTCGGTCATGATGTCCTCCCGAATCTGGCCTCCATCCGGTATGTAAGTCCGACCTCTGAAACATATCAGATCATCTCGTATCGAGTAGTCCCCAACTGAACCTGCCTCCAAGGCCCGAAAAATCGGCTCTAGCTTGGCATCCCGCCTCTGCCAATCTCTGACTCTGTCATGTATATCATAGGTGGTGCTCGTAGCGGCCAGGTACTCCTTGTACCGCTCAGGGTCATCAGATGATACCAGAGTGATATGCATCTCTTCAAAACTCCGTAGTAGCTCCATGGACATAAGTTGGGGCCCTGCTCCAGAAGTGGAAGCTCTCCAGCTCAGTGATGGCGGCCCCTCAAACACTTCCTGATGAAGACCCGATTGATGGCGCGGCCCCTCCAACACTTCATGATGATGACCCGGTTGTCGCGACGCAACAATTTAAAGATTTGCAACATCATGACAATGCCACGGATGCTAACGTAAAGTTGCGATACAACCTCTGAAAGATATAGTACATAAACACCTAGAGGGGGGGGGGTGAATAGGTGACCAAATTCTTTTTGACTTTTTATGGCAGCAATCAGTTTTTAACACAGAATTTAAACTACTATTGCACAACAATCACACAACATTCACAGCAAACCACAACACACAGAAGACACACAGTTTTATAGTGGTTCCCCAAGGTTTGGGTACATCCACTTTCCCCCTTCGCCTATCTAGCAGTGTACTAGATTCGGCCAAACTCCTCCACTATCTCAGAACCCTAAACAGGCTCCTACACCTCAGGCTCAAGGCCCTACAACTCAGCTTCTTCACAAAGCCTACACTCAGCCACAAAGGCCTACACTCAGCCACCAAGGCCTACACTCAGCCACCAAGGCCTACACTCAGAGATTTCAATCTCCTACACTCAGGCACTCAAGCCCTACACTCAGCCTTTATAATTACAGGCTTACAAGACTCAGATCCAAAGGATCCTACAATATAAAATGAATACAAAATTGTTAACTCAGCAACCCAGAGACAAGAGAGGGGAGTTGTGAGTTTCTTGATGAGTTCTTGGAAGAACTCAGCTGAAATCAATCTGACTTAGCTTTCTTCAAAGATTCTTGAAAGTAGAACTCAATAAGATTGACTCCTTCTGCAGTTGATCCTTGATCTCTGCTACTTTAGATTCGGAGTGAATCTGAACCCTTCTTCTCATCCTGGTTCCAACAGCTGATTTCTTGGATGGAGCTCTCTCTTTCTAACTTCTTAGATCTGCACTTGATTCTTCAAGGAATAGCTAGATCTTCTTTGTTGAATACTTGATCAATAATTTGAACAACCAACTTTTCTGTAGACAGCATAAGCCTATTTATAGGCCTTCTTCATGGTAATCGGCTGGTCCGGTCCATAACTGATTTCTGACAACTCTGACAGGTGCTGTAGACCGGCTGGAATGGCAGCTGTCAAGTCATCCAGTCAGTTCTTGAAAATTCTGTAACTGTCTTTAAGTGTCGAGACTGTCTGTCTTTAAGTGTCGACACTTATAGACCAAGTGTCGACACATGTTGTCTAAGTGTCGACACTAGCCTACAAGGTGTCGACATAACTCCTTGTGTTGTAGATATTATATCTCGACACTGCTTCTTCTTCATGTGTCGACACTGAAATTGAGTGTCGACACAAGTACTTGTACTTCAGTATTTTGCTGAATTCTTCTAAGTGTCGACACAACACCTTTGTGTCGACACATCTTCATGTGTTGAATTTGTTAAGTGTCGACACTGCTTCTTGGTGTCGACACATGTCTTCATTGTTGAAACTTGTTGAGTGTCGACACATTGCTCTGGGTGTCGACACATTCTTCTTCTGTCGAGACTCTGGCTGAGTGTCGACACATTCCCTTAGTGTCGACACTTGTACTTAGAATATTTTTGTTGAACTTTGCTGATCTTTACTAAGTGTCGACACAGCTCCTTATGTCGACACTTTCTTCAAGTGTTGAGTCTTCAGCTAAGTGTCGACACATTGTTCTGGGTGTCGACACTTACTTCCAGTGTTGACTCTTCTGCTAAGTGTCGACACATTGTTCTGGGTGTCGACACTTACTCCAAGTATTGACTCTTCTGTTGAGTGTCGACACATTGTTCTGGGTGTCGACACTTGTACTTATTCTCTGCAGACTTTTGCTGAGTGTCGACACAGCCTCCAAGTGTCGACACTTTCTAGTGTAGTCACAGTTTCACTGGGTGTCGACACAACTGCTAAGTGTCGACACAGCTTCACTGCACTCTTCTTCATTGAGTGTCGACACAACTCCTTGTGTCGACACTTTCTGTCTGATGTCGACTCATCATCCCTGGTGTCGACACAATGACTCCAAGTGTCGACACTGCTTGCCTGGGTGTCGACACAAGTCTTCTTAAGTGTCAACACTTTCCCTCTGGGTGTCGACACATGGACTTAGAAACTTTTTCTTCTTTCCTGCAAATACTTAGCATGCACAAGTAAACTCAAAACACATCAAATACATTTTGATGTATATCATTGAGTTGGGTGAGGCTTCTTCAAATCAGATACATTTGAACCAATGTACCCAACAATCTCCCCCTATTTGGAGAAGTCATAACCCTTAGTCAATGATATACACCATTTATAATAAAATTACAAAATGATGTAAAGCAGGATTATATATAGCAGGGCATACATAAACATGTATTAAACAAACATGTACACATAGATAGCATCACAGAACAATTACGAAATAAATTTATCATATAGCAAATTTATCACACAGCACATTGTTCCAATACTTTGTCATACACATATTTCAAAAGTTTACAGAATGGTTATCATCAAAAGATTACATAGTAAACTTAAGAAAATTCTAATTCTATTTCTGTTCAGGCTCCTTGATCACTATTCCTTTGCCAGCTTGTACTTTGGCTTGAACAGGAGCTTCAGTAACTTCAGCATCAGCAGGCTTCTTGCCTTTCAGATCTTTCTTCTTAAGTTCCTCAGCCTTAATCTTTTGCCTCTCAAAATAATGATATGGCTTGGGAAAGTACTTGCTAGGCTCCAGAGCAGTAGGAGGTAGCTTTCCCATCTTGGCCTTTCTTCTGTATTGAACTATAGCCTCCTGCCTTGACTCATGCTTTCTCCATTCAGCCTCAGAAAACCATTTATTCCTGTCATGGATGTTATCCTTTGCTGCTTTCCATGCAGTCAAAATAATGTTCCTAGAGGTGGGGCTCCACTGCTCAAAGTCAGGTATTTGTTCAGCTTGCTCCCTGAACCTCTTCTTTGACAATCTGGTTTCTTCTTCAGCTTGCTCCTTCAAGATAGCTTCCTGTAAAGCTTCAGAGACAGGCTGAACAACTTTCTCTAGTATAACATTGTCCTTACCCCCAGGTGGGCTATACATGGACTGAATGTTAGCATGGATCATGTCAAAATCTGGTGGAGGATAGATTACTTGAGCTACTTCTGGTTGCTCACCTCCAAGATAGGCAGGGTTAATTCCAGATTCTGCTACATTATCATCATCACAAAGAGGAGGATAACCAAGAGTGGCTTTGATGGAATTAGAAAACCATTTTGCATGGTCAGAGCCAGCTTTGACTAAGACCCTCTCCCCCTTTATGACTTCTCATTCTATGTGATCCCTTAAGTCATCTTTTTGAAATCTGATTTGGGCATTGAGATAATTGACTCCATCCCTGTAGAAAGGTCTTAACCTTTGGAGTTTTTCAGAGATCAGCTTCTGAGAGTCTTGAATAGCAGTTGTAATATCAGTTAAGCTCTCTTGCAGTGCTTTATCAAAAGCTGTCATAGGAGTAGCAGTAGAAGTTGTCAGGCCAGCAGCAATGTTCTTCATTTCTGTGACAATAGCATTGTGAGATTGTGTCAAATTGTCATGCATTCTTATTTGGTTCTCTAGAACATACCCCTGCTTCTGTGCTATGTCATCTACTTGAGCCTTTATCTTTTCCTGATGTGTAGCAAGATAGACTATTGCATTCCCACCCTTGTGGAAGCAGTCAGTCATCTCTTTCTTATTTAGATTCATCTCAAATCTTATGGATTTAATATCCTGGGCCAAATCAAATTGGAGAGATTTGTGTCCCTCATCCACATATGTCTCTATAGCTTTTCTGTGTTCATCCAGTTTAATCTGCATAGCAACCATTAAAGCACTATAATCAACAGTTGGAGCTGGCTGTGATATAGGCTGTGGAGCAACAGTTTGCAAAGCCTTTTTGTAACTCTGGCTCCTTCTTCTAAATACTCGAAACTTTCTTTTCTTAGCCCTTGTTGCTTCTTCATCTTCAGAGGCTGAAGTACTTGCTATCTCTACCCTCTCCTTAGGTAGCTATTCAACAGCTTGGGGCTTTTCAGGTTCTTCCCTTACAGGCTCTTCAGGAATTGGCACTTGCTCCCCCTCAACTGGAGCATTCTCCCCCTCAGCAGCAGCAGTTTCCTTGTCAAAATCTGCTTGATCCAGATTTAGAAATAAATCTTCCATGGTATACTCTTGTGGAGAATGAGCTGGAGAAATTCTGGGCTCATCTACCACTGGATCAGAAACAAACTGAGCTGCAACAGAGGTGTCTTTCATTACAATATCTGAGACTTGATTATCTGTCTGTGGTTGCTGATAAACATCAGACAAATCAGTATCCTCTATAGGAAAAACTAAAGCATTAAGCTCAGTGATTACCTCTAGAATGATGTTGGTTGCTTGCTCACTCTCAAGAGGAGTGGGTTCTTCCACAACTAGTGGCTCCCCTGGATGTCAGCTACATCTTGAGGAGTTGGAGACTTTACAACAGTCTCTTCTTCATGCTCATCATGTGTGAATACCACTTGTTCTTCACTTTCAGAACTGCTAGTTGGATCCTGAGCCACTGGGGCAGACTTCTTCTTCTTCTGCAGTGGAGTTGCTTTCTCAGGAGTGATCTTCTCAGGGGTTGGCATCTCTTTAGACAACACCATGTCCCATCTGGAGAAGATCCTCATATCCATCTTTCTCATATGGTTGATTTTTGTTCCAGCTGCTTGACTCATTATCTCTGGAATACTTCCAGCAAGGTATAGACTTATGATCCTACCCAAGTTGGGCTTCTTTAGGCCTTCTTTAATTTTCTCAAATATCACAACAGACCAATCTGTCTTCAAAGTAAAGATTATCCTTGTAATAATGTTGAACATATGGGCTGATATCCGATCATGCCCTCCTGGTTTACTTAAGATGACCTTGCCAACAATTTCTGATAGGAATTTCCCTTGACTGTTCCTTCCTTTCCTATTGAAAACTGAGCCAATTTTCATCTTAGCATCCAGTCCACACCATGCCAATGCATCTCTAGACCTGGAAGCTGTAACCTCTTCTTCTTCCTTAGTTCTAGGCAGCTGAAGTACTTTTCTTAGACTTTTTGAAGAGACCTTAACCTTCTCACCATGAACCCTGGATTTGATCTTGAATCCAGATTCGTCTACTTCAGCACCATTGAGAAATTCCAGTACTTCCTCCTTCCAGATTTTAGTAGGTTCAGAAACAAGGAATTCCAACCCCGAGTCTGCAACTAGGGTTACTACAGTCTTGATTTCTTGGTCGGCATCATCAAAAGCATTGCGCACCAGCTCGTAGCCTTCGTTGATGTTCTCCTCAAGCTTTGGCGCCATTAGGGTTTGAAGAATTTGACTGGAGAGAAGGGAGGTGTCGACACACAAGTTTTGGTCTTGAAACTCTTGAAAGCGTGTCGACAGAATAAGGCAAAACCCTATATATACCTTTCTAATTTTGAAGATGAAAAGGCGGGCAGCTAACTTAAATTGTGTCGACACTGTCGATAAGTGTCGACACTGACTTATAATATCTCGACACATATGTGTCGACACAAGTTTAGTCAATAGATTATATGTGTCGACACTTGTTTATGTGTCGACACCACTTAACTCGACACATAGTCGAGACTTTACTTAGATAATTCTGAGTAAACACTAAGTGTCGACACCACCTTGGATGTGTCGACACCTACTTGACATGTGTCGACACTATTATTCTGAAGTGTCGACACCAACTTCCGAGATGTGTCGACACCTTTTCCCTGAAGTGTCGACACCAATTTTCTGTGTCGACACAGATATCTCTGTGTGTCGACACCTTTTTACTTAGCCATTTCCAATTCTATAAACTTACTCTAAGTTTATCATTCCTAGTTCAATTTTAAACCTATTGAACTTAGCTTCTTCTAGGGGCTTAGTATACATATCAGCTAGTTGATTATCAGTTTTAACATATTCTAGTAAAATATCTTCTTTCTCTACATGCTCCCTAAGAAAATGATATTTTATCTCAATATGTTTAGTTCTACTATGGGAAACAGGATTATGTGCAATTGAAATAGCACTTGTAGAATCACAGAAGAGTGGAGTTCTACTTACCTGAAATCCATAGTCCTCAAGCTGATGTTGTATCCACAGAAGTTGAGCACAGCAACTTCCTGTCGCCACATATTCTGATTCCGCAGTGGAGATAGCCACACTTGTTTGCTTTTTACTACTCCATGAAATCAGTCTTCCACCTAGGAATTGACAGGTTCCAGTAGTGCTTTTTCTGTCTTCTTTGCATCCTGCAAAGTCTGCATCTGAATAACCTGTTAGTTCAAAATCCCCATTCCTAGGGTACCAGAGGCCTAGATAAGGAGTGCCCTTTAGATATCTAAATATTCTTTTGACTGCTGTCAAATGAGACTCTTTAGGGCAGGCTTGATACCTTGCACAGACACATGTAGCATACATGATATCTGGTCTACTTGCAGTCAAGTATAATAGGGAGCCAACTATCCCTCTATACAAGGTTTCATCTACAGGTTTCCCTGCATCATACTTGCTAAGAGACATACTTGACCCCATAGCAGTCTTCATGGTACTGGATGAATCCATACCATACTTCCTTATGAGTTCTAGGGTGAACTTGGACTGGCATATGGATAAACCACTCTCAGTCTGTCTTACTTGGAGACCCAAGAAGAACTTTAGCTCTCTCATACTACTCATCTCAAATTGACCTTGCATTAGCTTTGCAAACTTTTTGCAAAGGCTACTTTCAGTAGACCCAAATATAATGTCATCTATATATATTTGGACTAGTATTACTTTGCCTCTAGATTCCCTAAGGAATAGAGTCTTGTCTATTTTCCACCTTGTGAACTTATTCTCAATGAGGAAACTAGACAGGGTTTCATACCAAGCCCTAGGGGCTTGCTTTAACCCATATAAAGCTTTCCTAAGTCTATAGACATGATTAGGTAGAGTTGAATCAACAAAACCTGAGGGTTGTTCCACATAGACTTCTTCTTTAAGATTACCATTTAGAAATGTTGACTTGACATCCATTTGGTAAACTTTGAATCCTTGAAAGGTTGCATAGGCCAGGAACATTCTTATGGCTTCCAGTCTGGATACTGGAGCAAAGGTTTGATCAAAATCAATACCTTCTTCCTGCCAATATCCTTTAGCAACCAATCTTGCTTTGTTCTTAATGATGACTCCTTGCTCATCCATCTTGTTCCTATAGATCCACTTGGTTCCAATTATATTGTGGTCTTTAGGTTTAGGAACAAGCTCCCAGACCTTGCATCTCTTGAACTGATTGAGTTCTTCTTGCATTGCCTCAATCCAAAGAGGGTCTTTGATGGCTTCTTCAAACTTCTTAGGTTCAACTTGGGATAGAAAGCTGAAGTAGATTACTGCATTCAGGTTTCTGCTCCTTGTTTGTACCCCTTGTCTTGGATCACCAATGATTTGCTCAGCTGAATGATCTCTAAGATGCCTATTGGCTAGAGGCATCCTGACTTCAGGTTGAGCTTCTTTAACATCTTCATCATGCTGTACTCCTTGAACTTCATCAGCAATTGGTACATGTAGTTCTCCCCCTGGACAACAGCCACTGTCTTCTACCTGCTGTCTTGTAGTAGGTACTTCTTCTATAGTAAGCTTGTCCATCTTCTTTGTTAAACCTGTGGGGCTGCATACACTACTAGACAACTCATTGTTAATAAGTCTAGTTTCATCAAATACTACATGTACAGTCTCTTCTACAACTTGAGTAGACAAGTTGTACACTCTATAAGCCTTACTATTGTTGTTGTACCCAACAAAAATTCCCTCTTGGGACTTGGCAGCAAACTTAGTCAAGTAAGACTTTACATTGTTAAGTATGAAGCACTTACAACCAAAGATCCTGAAGTAGGATAGGTTTGGTTTCCTGCCTTTCACAACCTCATAGGGGGTCTTGTTGAGGCTTTTAGTTATGGTAGCCCTATTAATAACATGGCATGCAGTATTAACTGCTTCAGCCCAGAAGTATTCTGGTAGTGTTGTATCATTTAATAGGGTCCTACCAGCCTCAATCAAGGTTCTATTCTTCCTTTCAGCAATATCATTTTGCTGAGGTGTTCTTGGTGAAGAAAACTCTTGAAATATCTCAAAGTCTTCACATAGTTTTGTCATGCTATCAGACTGAAACTCAGTACCATGGTCATTTCTTATTTTGACCACTGTACTATTTAGTTCATTCTGAATTTGTCTAACAAAGCTATAGAAGACATTGGGTGTTTCAGATTTCTGTCTAAGAAAGAACACCCAGGAAAACCTTGAGTAGTCATCAACAACTACAAAGGTATAGACCTTCCTACCTAGGCTGTGAACTGGCATTGTACCAAAGAGATCCATATGCAAGAGGTATAAACACCTCACAGCATCTTTGTTTTCTATGCTTCTAAAGGTGGATCTAGTCTGCTTGCCCTTTTGACAAGCTGAGCAAAGACCATCTTAAATACACTTAACTTGAGGACCATTCCTCACTAACTCTTTACTAAAGAGTTTGCCAATTGTCTTGTAATTAAGATGGGCTAGCCTCTTGTGCCATTTGACACAATAAGAGACTTTCTCATCAGCCACAAGACACACTTGAGAACCATTGGTCTCACACATAATGTCTAGGCAGTAGACATTTCTTTTTCTATAGCCAGTCAAAATGATCTCTTGATCATTTGTCCTCTTGATATGACAACCATCCTTAACAAATGAGATGTCATATCATACATCACTTAATTGACTTATACTAATTAGGTTATGTTTCAAACCTTTAACATTAGCCACTTGAGTAATGGTAACTAAGTTACTAGAAATGTTACCAAATCCTTTGATGATTCCTTTTTCAGAACCACCAAAGGTGACTTTTGGACCATCCTTTATTGGTGTGTAGTCCTTTAGTAATTCCCTTGTTCCAGTCATATGTCTAGAACATCCACTGTCCAAGTACCATATTGGGGCATGGCCACTTGGACTCACCTGCAAAATAGATTAATGAACCTTAGAACCCAAAGAATTCTTGGGTCCTTGGTACTTGTTAGTTTGCATTCTGACAAGGCTACCTGCTGGTTTTCCAACAGGCAGATTGCTACTCACTTTGGCACTAGCATTGTGCCAACAGTCCATTGCAAAGTGGCCAACCTTGCCACAGCACCAACACTCAAACTTATTGTACCTTTGCTTAGGTACTGTCTTTGTTGTTTTATCTACAGCTGACTTGTTGAGAGTTGGGGCTTTGCCCTTGGACTTGGACTTGGACTGAACAGTCCTTGCAGGTCTAGTAAATCCCAGTCCAGCTTTACCTTTTTGATGAACAAATTCATCAATCAAAGGTAGAACTGACTTAGGTTTAGAAAACCTAGCAACTAAGTCCTTCTCCTTCTGAAGATTAATCTCCAGACTCTTGATTTGATCATTCTTAAATGATATAGTTCCCATTTGAATCACAGTTATGTGCTTCAATCTGGCTATCTCATTAAGCTTTTGATCAAATAACTTCTCAAAATCAGTTGCAGCAGCTTTGAGAATAGCAATTTCCTTTGCCTGACTTTTGGCTAGGGACTTGCTCTTCTTATAAGCTTGCAACAGAACTCTATATTCATCTATCAACTGATGAATATCTCCTTCAGACTCAGATGCACTCTCATCATTTGATGAGGATGAATCTGATTCTGTACTGGCACAAGAAACTGAACTTAAAGTTGAACTTTGTACCTTACTAGGTCCTGGCTGCTCCAGGATTTTGTCACTTTCTGTCAATGCCATTAGCCCTTGGCATTGACTGTCCTCTTGTTCATAAATAGAATTCATAATCTGCATGAACTCTTCTTCTTCTTCCTCAGCAAACAGTCCAATATATTCCTCAGCATCTGACTCAGTTTCTGATGAAGAGATATCTGACAGGGTCTTGTCCTTTTTGGCAACAAAAGACTTCTCCTTTTTGCCCTTGTATTGAGTCCTTTTCTTGTCACTTGACTCCTTCCTCTTCTCTGGACAGTCTGCAATGACATGTCATTGTCTATTACAGCAATAGCACACAATTTTTGATAGTGTAGCTTTGCTACACTTGGACTTTTTCCTATCTTTCTTTGAAGACTTCTTTTCCTGATAAGAGTCTTCCTTTCCCTGTGATGTATAAGGCCTTGTCCTCCATTGTTTCTTCTTTAAGAACTTCTGAAAATGTCTTGTAAAGGCAGCAAAGTCCTCATCACTTTCACTGCTTTCAGACTTTGTGCTTACTGACTCATCTGACTCAGATTCTGCTGCTTTTGGTGGAGGAGAAGGTGACTTACTTCTATACTTTCTGGGGGCTTCTAATTTAAAGGCCACTGTTCTTTCCTTGTGTTCATTTCTTGTGGATTTCACCTCTTCTTTTCTCACCAGCAACTGCATTTCATAGGACAGCAGTTTGCCAAAAAGTGTTGGTGGAGGAATTTCTCCCAGCTTTGTCATTTCCCTGATGGCACAGATCTTGGTGTCCCAATCTTTAGTTAGGGACCTTAGAAACTTATCATTAAGTTCATAATTACTGAACTCTCTGCCATAGGACATGAGTTCATTCACTATCCTGTAGAACTTCTTATAGCACTCAGTTATGCTATCACCCTTTCCTTGTCTAAAACTTTCATACTCTTGATTTAGTAAGGATTTTATGTCTTGCCTTACTTCTTCAGAACCCTCCATATACACAATAAGAGTATCCCACATCTCTTTGGCTGTCTTACAGTGTATTAGATTCTGAAAAGTTGCATCATCTATGGCACTCACTATGATGTTCTGAGCCCTCTTATCCATAGTGGCTAGAACTATTTCATCCTTTGTCATTTCAGAGAAATCCTTTGGTGTTCTCTGATTAGCATCTAGGACTGGCACCTTCATGGGCACATATGGCCCTTCCTTCACTGTGATATAAATTCTAGGGTCTGAAGCTTCCATAAAAAGCCTTACCCTTTCCTTCCAGATCCCAAAGATCTCTTTCCTACATATGGGTAGCTTCATGGATCCCAATTCCTTGTGATTTTCAGTGGAACCCATTGTTCTTGATTTTCTTGATTCTGTTATTGACTTAGACTGAATCTGCCAAGAGGATCTACTCAGAAAGTTATGTCCTCTTTTGAGTAACCTGGCTCTGATACCACTTGAAAGATATAGTACCTAAACACCTAGAGGGGGGGTGAATAGGTGACCAAATTCTTTTTGACTTTTTATGGCAGCAATCAGTTTTTAACACAGAATTTAAACTACTATTGCACAGCAATCACACAGCATTCACAGCAAACCAAAACACACAGAAGACACACAGTTTTATAGTGGTTCCCCAAGGTTTGGGTATATCCACTTTCCCCCTTCTCCTATCTAGCAGTGTACTAGATTCGGCCAAACTCCTCCACTATCTCAGAACCCTAAACAGGCTCCTACACCTCAGGCTCAAGGCCCTACAACTCAGCTTCTTCACAAAGCCTACACTCAGCCACAAAGGCCTACACTCAGCCACCAAGGCCTACACTCAGCCACCAAGGCCTACACTCAGAGATTTCAATCTCCTACACTCATGCACTCAAGCCCTACACTCATCCTTTATAATTACAGGCTTACAAGACTCAGATCCAAAGGATCCTACAAGATAAAATGAATAAAAAATTGTTAACTCAGCAACCCAGAGACAAGAGAGGGGAGTTGTGAGTTTCTTGATGAGTTCTTGGAAGAACTCAGCTGAAATCAATCTGACTTAGCTTTCTTCAAAGCTTCTTGAAAGTAGAACTCAATAAGATTGACTCCTTCTGCAGTTGATCCTTGATCTCTGCTACTTTAGATTCAGAGTGAATCTGAACCCTTCTTCTCAGCCTGGTTCCAACAGCTGATTTCTTGGATGGAGCTCTCTCTTTCCAACTTCTTAGATCTGCACTTGATTCTTCAAGGAATAGCTAGATCTTCTTTGTTGAATACTTGATCAATAATTTGAACAACCAACTTTTCTGTAGACAGCATAAGCCTATTTATAGGCCTTCTTCATGGTAACCGGCTGGTCCGGTCCATAACTGATTTCTGACAACTCTGACAGGTGCTGTAGACCGGCTGGAATGACAGCTGTCAAGTCATCCAGTCAGTTCTTGAAAATTCAGTAACTGTCTTTAAGTGTCGAGACTGTCTGTCTTTAAGTGTCGACACTTATAGACCAAGTGTCGACACATGTTGTCTAAGTGTCGACACTAGCCTACAAGGTGTCGACACAACTCCTTGTGTTGTAGATATTATATCTCGACACTGCTTCTTCTTCATATGTCGACACTGAAATTGAGTGTCGACACAAGTACTTGTACTTCAGTATTTTGCTGAATTCTTCTAAGTGTCGACACAACACCTTTATGTCGACACATCTTCATGTGTTGAATCTGTTAAGTGTCGACATTGCTTCTTGGTGTCGACACATGTCTTCATTATTGAAACTTGTTGAGTGTCGACACATTGCTCTGGGTATCGACACATTCTTCTTCTGTCGAGACTCTGGCTGAGTGTCGACACATTCCCTTAGTGTCGACACTTGTACTTAGAATATTTTTGTTGAACTTTGCTGATCTTTACTAAGTGTCGACACAGCTCCTTGTGTCGACACTTTCTTCAAGTGTTGAGTCTTCAGCTAAGTGTCGACACATTGTTCTGGGTGTCGACACTTACTTCCAGTGTTGACTCTTCTGCTAAGTGTTGACATATTGTTCTGGGTGTCGACACTTACTTCAAGTGTTGACTCTTTTGTTGAGTGTCGACACATTGTTCTGGGTGTCGACACTTGTACTTAGTCTCTGCAGACTTTTGCTGAGTGTCGACACAGCCTCCAAGTGTCGACACTTTCTGGTGTAGTCACAGTTTCACTGGGTGTCGACACAACTGCTAAGTGTCGACACAGCTTCACTGCACTATTCTTCATTGAGTGTCGACACAGCTCCTTGTGTCGACACTTTCTGTCTGATGTTGACTCAGCATCCCTGGTGTCGACACAATGACTCCAAGTGTCGACACTACTTGCCTGGGTGTCGACACAAGTCTTCTTAAGTGTCGACACTTTCCCTCTGGGTGTCGACACATGAACTTAGAAACTTTTTCTTCTTTCCTGCAAATACTTAGCCTGCACAAGTAAACTCAAAACACATCAAATACATTTTGATGTATATCATTCAGTTGGGTGAGGCTTCTTCAAATCAGGTACATTTGAACCAATGTACCCAACAACCTCCGTCTGCGGCGCGCAAAGCTTGCTTAAAAGTTTTAATTCGTTTTTAATTAGTTTTATTTTAATTGCTTTTAAAAATATGGCTTGTATTAATTTTTATTTTCATGTTGGTGTGCTACTAAACATTTGGTGTGTATTTAACCGCCCGGATGGATGAGATTTCATCTCCATCACGGACGGTTGGATCTCTTTTGTAACTCCTATTTAAAGGAGGCTATTATGAGGAGTTAAAGGATTGGAAAAGAAAAACCTAAAACTCCCCCTTGAGAATTTCGGCCACCATGGAGAGACTCCATTAGCCGCCCACCCCCCTTGGTGTGAAGTCATACCTTGCCTCCTCCATCCCCGTTCGGTGCGACTACGGCGTGGCTTCTATCGGTGCGACTATGTGGAAGAAGGAAGCAGCCCCATTCGGTGTGAAACTGGTGGATCCGTGGAGAGAGTGATTCTCCCACAAATCTTGTGTGATCATCTTCTTGGTTGGGTAATCTCCTTCCTTTCTTTGTGTTTTCTTGCTGTGAGATTTTGTGGAGGCTATACATCCGTCTTTTCTGCAATTTTAAAGTGTTTTTCCGCTTGCAAAAATCTGAATCGAAACGTTGTTATTGATCCTCTTGTTATTCGGATTGGGAAGATCCATTGGAGAACAAACTAGGCCTAGCCTTGACTTGTTCTCCAAGTTTGGGCACACTTTGTGCTAACAAGGGAGTTAATCTCAACTTGTTCTTGATCGCTCTTTATCATTTACCTCCGCTCCTAAGTATATTATTGCTGCGATTGACGGCTTATAGTGAAAAGAATAGATGCTTATGTAGGTGCGGTGAGTTGTGTGCTTGTTGGAGAGTTAGGTCCTAAGGACGTGGTATCGAGTCCCGTATTTTTGAGAGCCAACTGACCCCTTTTACATTCGCTTTTGGTCGGAGCACTCTCTTTATTTTTTTATGTTCTATGATGGGTAAGCTTTCGTTAGCGTAAGCACGCCCGTGTCACGTACACCCCTACACCACTCATTGCATCGGCCGCCACGTTTGCCTTACCCGGATGGTAGTGCATCTCATACTGATAGTCTGCTAGAAACTCCACCCATCTGCGTTGCCGGATATTCAGTTCCTTCTGCGTATCCACATATTTCAGATTTTTATGATCTGAAAATATATCGCAGTGGACACCATAGAGGTAGTGCCGCCAGACCTTCAATGCAAATATAACCGCTCCCATCTCCAAATCATGAACTGGGTAGTTCTTCTCATGTTTCTTCAGCTGGCGGGAGGCATAAGCGATCACATGTCCCTTTTGCATCAAAACTGCTCCCATGCCCTGGTAGGAGGCATCCACATAAACCTGAAATCCTTCTCTCCCCGAGGGGAGGGCAAGTATTGGAGCCGAAGTGAGTCGACTTTTTAGCTCTTGGAATGCCAACTTGCACTGTGGTGTCCAAACAAACGGTACATCCTTCCTTGTCAGAGAGGTAAGTGGGAGGGCAAGTCTAGAAAAACCCTCTACGAACTTTCGGTAGTAGCCGGCAAGTCCTAGGAAGCTCCGTACATCCGCAGCTGTCTTCAACTATGGCCAATCTCGGACTGCCTGAATCTTGGCTGGATCTACTGCCAACCCTGCTCCACTAATAACATGTCGAAGGAATGCCACGTCCTTCAGCCAGAGCTGGCATTTGCTGAATTTGGCATATAACTGATGTTCCCGTAGCTTCTCCAAGGTCAGCGTCAGATGACTTGCGTGCTCCTCCTTGGTCCTCGAGTAAATGAGGATGTCATCGATGAAAACGATGACAAACACATCTAGATATGTCTCGAAGACCCGGTTCATGAGAGTCATGAATGCCGACGGCGTATTCGTGACCCCAAGGGCATCACGGTAAACTCATAGAGTCCATACCTGCTGCTAAAAGCAGTCTTCTGTATATCCTCCTCTCGGATCCTCAACTGATAATAGCCCGATCGCAAGTCCAACTTCGAGAAGAAGTGGGCTCCCTCCAACTGGTCGAACAGCTCGTCTATCCTTGGCAGAGGATAGGTATTCCTGACTGTTAGTCGGTTCAACGCCCGGTAATCGATACACAACCTGAGTGTTCCGTCTTTATTCTTGACAAACAGTACTGGGGCTCCCCATGGCGAAGAGCTCGGCCGGACAAACCCGGCTTCCACCAACTCCTGCAGCTGACTCCGGAACTCTGTCAGCTCCCTTGGGGCCATGCGGTAGGGAGCTTTGGATACCGGCTTGGCCCCTGGCATAAGCACTATCTGGAAATCCTGCTCTCTGTGCGGGGGTAGCCCTGGTAGTTTCTCCAGGAAGACATCCGCAAAATCCCGCACCACAGGAATGTCGGATACCGATCCCTTGACCTCCGCCATCTCGAAGAGAATCTGATAAATCTCGTCGCCCTGCATGTGGGCCTTGACGGCCTGAATAGATGATAAGAATATATGGGAGGCGGGTCTAATACATTCCATCATGACGAACGAGTCCCCATGTCTCAGGGTAATCCTCTTGGCCAAGCAGTCAATCTGGGCATGGTTCCATTGGAGCCATGTCATACCCAGAATCAGGTCATAATTAGGCAGCAACAGAATTGTCGCTGGAGCTTCGAAGGGTTTTCCTCCTATCCATGCTTCCAGGCTGCAATGGGATGATGCGAACAGCTCCGACCCGTCGGGTAGCCGTATCCGTAACATCTGGGCTGTGATCCTCTCCACGCCTCCTAACCCTTGGATAAACGTCTCCGAAACAAACGAGTGCGAAGCACCCGTGTCGAAGAGAGTGTGTGCGGGCTTGCCGCAAATGAAGACGATGCCTGAGATAGTAAATTTACTTAGTGTTCTATTTCTGGTTTTCCTGCCTAGACTTAATAATTCAAGTTCATGAAACAACTTTTCTAGGAAGGAAAGAACTTAAGTAAAAGAAAGCTTTTGGTCGTACCTATAATCACTTGCTCCGTGTTCCTGGGATGAGCCAGGTCTAGTGCATAAATCTGCTGTCCTTCCGGCCTGCGGTCTCTACCCTGATATCCGCGTCCTTGGCCACGTCCTCGGCCTCCATAATGCTGAGCCGGTCGGGCAATCTGCGGTGCTGGTGGAGGCATCCCTCTCACGGGACAGTTTCTCTTGATGTGCCCCATCTGATGGCAGTGGTAACATTCCAGCGGAGTGTAAGCCCCACCTCCCGGTCTCCGCACATCTCTCATCTGACTAGGCTGAGGGGCCAACATCACCTGCTCCCTTGGCTCCTGCCTCACCTCCTATTGAGGCTGATCCTCCACCTTTTGTACCTCTGGCGCACGACCTCGCCGCTGATCGTTCCGAGATCCCCGACTCTGATCCTCCGTTGGCCGCTTCCGGCCTCTGGTGGTGAGCCAATCTGCCTCTAACCTCTTTGCCATCTCCAGAATATGAGTGATAGGCCCATCCGAAATGAAAAGAAGGGCATCCCTCATGTCTTCCTGTAGACCTTTATAGAACCTCTTGGTGTACGCTGCCTCATCTAGCTGGTAAGAGTTTGCAAAACGGGCCAGATGATTGAAGTCTCGACGGTACTCCACCACCGTCCTGGAACCTTTCTTCAACTGCAAGAAGCGGTCCTCCAGCTCGTCTCGAGCCGACTGCGGAACAAAGTGCTCCAACAGCATGGGCCTGAACTCCTCCCATGTCACCTCGGCAGCCTCCCTATCAGCAAAGGTAGTCTCCAGAACTATCTTCCACCACCGCTTGGCATGGGACTCCAAGCAGGAAACAACCAGTGGCACCCTCTCCTCCCAAGGGCTTCGTATCCCTGTCAGCATCTCCTCCATGATGTCTAGCCATTCCTCTGTCCGAACTACCCCCTCTGTCCCCAAGTAGGACGAGGGAGAGAGTCCTCGAAAGATGCTGAGCCAGTTGGCTCCCGGAATAGGCTGCGGAGCCGGGGCCTGTTGGTTCCTGAAGGCTTCCAGGATAGCCGTCAGAGTCTGTCCCATGTCAGACTGTAGGAATTGAGTGGGAACCAGCGGTGGTGGTGCAACTTCTGGAATCTGTGTAGGCAGTGCTGGAGGCTGTGCCACAAAATTTGTCGTTAGAAATTTTTCAACCTTAACTAAAATGGACAATTATATATGTGACCCCCACATGGGCACACCACTGCTTCCGCTGCTTAGTTTGTCCCCAAACTAAACTCGCGCGGGGGTGACTCAGGGGTTGTGGACTGTTACTTTTCGATCGTGGTTAGCTATGATACCACTTATAAGACCCCCTAATTTTTTCCATTCTAAAACTCCGGGGTCTTAGGTCCAGAACCGCCGCCTTGCGGTGACACCTTCGCACCCGGGAAGGTCGTCACCACAAGACGCCGATCCTGCCGGCCAAATCGATCGCAGCTGTAGAAAAAAGTAGCAGTGCAAGAGAAGATAAGTCCACAGCAAATCACATATATATATAAATCTGCACGAAGGGAGTGTCCATAGAAAAAGAGTACAGAAAAGAAGGGCTTAAGCCCGGTACATCAATATCCTCACTACAGATCTCTCATGCGGAAGCAAAACAAAACAACTACTAGAAGTTGGAACTCACTGTCCCAGCTGGCTATACTCCTGAGCTAGACTGCCCTATCTCCAATTGCACCGGTCTCCTGCGTTGCTCCTCCATACTCGGCTCCACGATCCCCTAATATGATGTGGTTCGAAAACCATTAGTCTAAAAGACTAAGACCTATCGTCCCCCACCCCTTCCCCCATGCTCCTAGGCACCGAGCGGGGAGGAATAAAGGAAAGGACGTGAAAGTGGAGAGAAATCAAAAATAGGTGACAGGGGGACCTAACTAACAAGTTATAATCATGTTGTAATAGGTAAAGTAAGAAAGGAATTTAACCTTCACTTATGTGAGTACACATAAGCCAAGGGATCTTCTACAAGGCTCCCGTCGTATAAAATGTCCCATACCACTTTATACGTTGGGGTGTCGGTTATCACAAGCAGCATATAAATATTTAAATAACCTTAATTTATAAACTTGCCCACACAAGCTTATAGACCAAGGGGTCGTTTTGCAGGGCCTAATGTATAAGCGTCACATACCACTTATACTTTAGGTGTCACAGGTTATTATGAATCGATTATGATATGCATCTATATGGTGGGTATGATGGAACATTCAAGTACAACTCACACACCTGACTCTGTGCACACAGACCTTTAGTTCCCCCTTTCGGAGTCATTGCCTCCCAGGATACCTCCGTAGTGGCAGACGGAAGAGGTGGGTTGGGCCTCGCCCACCTCAAAACCAGTAAAAGCACTACCGGTCTGACCTATCGTACGCCTCAACGCTTGGTGCACTAAGCGGACTACCGCGTACTCTTGCCTACTGGATCGCCGGACTTAAGTTTGGCGAAGTGTAAAACCACACTTGTCGAGTCAACGTATAGGCGTCGGTGCATCGACTAACCCATACCGAAGACCCACCACCTTAACTTTCTTTCCTTTCATGCACATGCAAATTTATCGTATCAGAACCGAGCCAAAGCTCCCCGGAACATCCCGTCCGTCACAAGTATCAACCGAGCCAAAGCTCCCCGGACCAAAACGTCCGTCTCTTATCCCAAACCTCATCCCTTTGAACACCGCGGGATGGCGCCCCATTGAACACCTCGGGATGACTTAACCATTTCCAATACTTGTCCAACTAGTGAGTGCAGTGTGAAACCCTATTAACTAAATTACACTTTCGATTTGTTCTTTAAGGTTTACATTAACCCAGGACTACCCCCGGTATTCCCTGTGAAGGGCTCTCAAGGGGCACTAGGAACTGTGTTGGGATTATGCCCAGCGTTCCCTTTCGCAAGGTACTTATTATTATTATTGGTTGATTTCCCTTACCCCTTACCTTCTCATATTGCGATAGGCTAATCCTAAGGTAATTTAGACCTTTCACTCTCGCGGGAACGACGATCTTTCGTCGAACTCGCTTACCTTCTAACACACATCAACTCGATTCCCACCACTCCTTAGAACTTTCTATGGTGACTCATCCACTTCCATTCAAACAATTCAACACGACTAACTCTACCCTATTCCAACTCTTTTCCTAATACAACTTTTCACCAAATTACTATTTGCAGACCAACCTATACTAAGTGATGATCATGATAGGATGTCCTTTAAGTTTTCATCTGAATGACCTAGGATTATTACTGGAGTCCTATCATGACATAAATGATTTAATTCCAGAATGTTGTATTTTCCTCAATTAATATTCTATTCAAATAATTTCTTACAAGAGCCAATTATAGTCAAGTTGATCATGAAGTATATATTTTGGACATGATTAATGTTTCATAAATTCATGATAATATTCCATATGTCTAATATGTTAAAATTCAACAAACCGCAGACGCCCCCTTGGATACCCTGCTGAAAACTCAACAAACCGAAGGAGAATACGCCCACTTATATGTTGAAAGTTTTCCCGGATCGTGGAGTTAGCAGGGGTTATCTCAACAAAGCAGTAACAACCAGCAACACATGCAGCACAAGCTTCTTTATTGATCAAGAGCAAACTTCTTTATAAGGCGAGACATACATGGCGAGACATGCTTCACCACAACCCAACACCGGGAGAGCAGAGACAGTTACAAAGACAAGAACAAAAAACAAGCCGCGCGGACTCAATCAACAAGCCGCCGACCTACTGTTGTGGAGTCCGCTCAGTCCGCCAGATCGCCAGACCGCAACCCAAGCCGCGCGGACTCACCCTTACTCCAATGCTTAGCTCTTCACCGCCGGTCTGCACGCCGCCAGACCGCACAAGCTGCGTCACTGAATGGAACAGTCTGCCTGAAGCAGGCGATTTCCTGAACCCCGAACCAAGTCGCCAAAGAGAAGACCGCCTGGTCGCTATCCGCGACCTGCTGTTTACCGCCTGTTGCTTAACCGCAGAGTCCGCACTGTCCCTGACCGCAATCAGAGCCAAGTCCTGGCTTTCCAGCGCTATCCGCACAACCTGCACAGCACAACCGGGTCAACTCTATCCGCGCGGACACAAAGTCCAGACCGCAGCAACTTACGCGAGCTCAATTACTGTTCACTTACTTCGGTCCAGGTTCCTCAGATACTGATGTGACATGGGTCCTATTTATAGGCACGACGATGAGTATGGTCACCGCCCTTCCCGATAAGATCACCGCCACAACCCGCAGCAAGAACTAATGTGTCCGCCAGCCCGCGGACACACATTCCAGTTCGCCGCTCCTGTGCAGATAGCCAGTCCGCCCCAGCTTCTCCAAGGCCGGACTCCAATATCCAGTCCCCCTTGCCGCCAGAGACCAAGCCAGGACAACAGCCGGACTCCACAACAGCCGTATCCGCCATTCTGCGGACAAGGCATCAGCCCGCAAAACCCGAGCCCGCATCCGCGCCATCAAGGCACCTGCCGGACTCAGCGGATACCCGGCTATCGTCCGCATATCCCAAGTCCATTACCTCATTGCCAAGGCACCTCCGGACTTAGCGGACACGCCAATCCAGTCCGCTAACAGCAGACCCCAGTCCGCGTATACAGCGAACTCCAGTCCGCTTCCCTGAGTCCATAACCTCATCACAAGGCTCAACCGGACTCAGCGGACTCTGGCTCCAGTCCGCACGCTCCTGCACAAGCAATCCTCCAGTCCGCATATCCCCAAGCTAGCACACAAGGCAACAACACTTCTACTAAGCTTGGCGGACTGAGAAATCAGCCCGCGCTCCTCTGCGCGATCTTCCCCGGACTGAGCCATCCTGGACTTGGTTCAATTCCCACCAAGTCCAGTCCGCTGGCCACAAGGGCCAGTCCGCACTTACTGGAGGACACTGGATCTAGCCCGCTATACCGGGCGACCTCCAGTTCCTGTCCGCGCTGACCGGCGGTCTCCGCGGCTTCCACTTGCCGCTTCACTAGAGCAAGACCAAGGCATCTGCCAAACCGGTCTGCCGAGCTCCAGTTCTTCAGTCCGCTTCAAGCCGGACTCCGCGGATAACATTCCTATCCGCCCGGTTACTTCCTGGGAGTAAACCGCCTGCTGAGCATACACTGGCCTGTCAGACCGCCGCTGCTGTCCGCGTAGTCCGCGCGAACAGACCGCCCAGGCCGCCACAGAGCAAACCGCCTGCAACATCCCTGCCGACCTAGCAGTCCGCCAACCCAGTCCGCGTAGTCCGCGCGGATAGGTTTCCCAAGCCTTCCATTCACCCACTTTCACTTCACAGAATTCAACACTCCCCATTGAAGTGAGAAGTGGTGAATAACTCCAGCAGCTCCCGTAACCTTGCACCTGGTCCTTCCGATAGCATCTACGAAGAGATGTCCAAGACATAGTCCTCGCCCCGAATATCATGGACCATGAGGGAGCCCTCCAGCATCTCCCAAAAGGAGCCATGCTTCCCTCTGCCTTCTTCAGCTTCAACCTCCACTCATGCATCACAGGAGTATCACCAACTTCCTTGGACCCAGAAGCCCAAGCCTCGTTGCCTCTGAGAGAAGTCACCTCATCAGACTTGGTGTCAACCACCTCCTTGATTCTAGTGGGGTCATCACAGCCAGAAGTACCTTGCTCGACCTGAGGGCTTACAAGGAAACACGGGACCAAGTCCGCCGTGTTCCCTTCACTATATCGAGCTGGAGGCTTACTGATCCTCTTCGATCTCCGAAGAACCTGATCATGGCTAACCACCTCCGCTGCTTTTGAACCAGCTCCGTTCCCGGGCAAACCCGGAACAATGCTCCCTTTGTTCCCTGAACAAGACGCCTCCTTACTGGAACCAAGAGCACCTGGAGCAACGCTCCCCCTGCTACCTGAACCAGAAGACTCCCCTCTTGAACATGAACTGCCTGGAACATCGCTCCCCTTGCTTCCTGAACAGGAAGCCTCCGCCTTTGAGCCGGAAGGACCTGGAGCATCGCTCCCCCTTCTTCCCGACTCTGACGCCTTTGCCCCGGAGCTAGAACAACCTGGAGCACCTGGTGACTCAGGCAACTCCACTTCCTTAGCAGCAGCCTCCTTCAGCCCATCATCTGACCTGCTTATCTCTAGCTCCACATAAGAGCTACCCCAATACGACGTCAACTCATCAAAAATAATGTCACTCGACACTATGAGTTTCTTCGTCGCAGGATCCATACACCTCCATCTTCTTCTCTGCTCATCATACCCAACAAAGACTAGCTTTGTTTTGAGAGCACCCGGAGAATGTATATAGCAGGTAGATCCAAACACCCGAAGGTGCTTCACTGAGGGCTTCACTCCGAACATTAGCTCATAAGGAGTCTTCACTATGATCGGACTAAGAGGCATCCGGTTGATGACATGAGCAGCACAGGCCATTCCTTCCGCCCAAAGAGCCTTCGGAACGCCTTTACTCCGAAGCCAACACTTGCAGGTCTCCGTTAACCAACGGATCATCCGAGCTACAACACTACCCTGTTGTGAAGTATGTCCACAAGAAAGCTCCATCCGGATCCCTTGCTTCCTGCAAAAGCGTGAGAACTCGGTTGAGGCAAACTCACCACCGAAACTTGTCCTCAACACCTTGATCCTCCGGCCAAGCTGGCGTTTGACAAGCTTCTTGAACTCCACAAACAAGCGTACCATGTTGGACTTCGTCTTCATAAAGTATACCCAAGTATACCCAGAATAGTCATCAACCAATATCAGCATGAACCTGCTGCCTCCAAGACTGGCCGTGACGGTCGGTCCCACCAGAGCACAATGGACAACCGCCAATGGTGCATTACTCCTGGATTGTGCTTTGTCAACCATGAAGCGATAGGCTCCACTTTCCTGACATCCTGCACACCCCCGACCATCGCCATAGGATGACAATCTAGGCAAGCCTCTTACGAGTCTTCTCTCCGCCATTGCTTTCAGCTTGTCCATCCCTACATGCCCCAGTCTTTCATGCCAGATAGCTGCACTATCACTGGCATCTAGCCGATCAGATCCAGAACTAGTTGAAGTCCCAACTACGTTCTTCTCCTTCCTCCCTACCTGAGCAACGTTCGCCGAGAGCAAGGTAACCTTGCACTCCTTCCGAAGATGACCTTGCTGCTTGCATTTATAGCACCGTGGTCCTTCCTTCCTCTTCCTATCACGCCTAGGAGAAACACTCCTTTCTTCCTGATATGAAGTAGAGGGACCATCTTCTGCAGTAACCTTCACCTCCTTCCTGAACAACCCATCAAGGGAAGTCCAAACCTCCGCAGCTGACCGACATCCACTGATGTGGTCCAAGAGCTCCGATGAGATCACCTGCTTGAGAATAGACTCCGCTTTCGCATTTGCCTCCTTCCAAGCTCTCATCGCCTCAGCATTGCCAGCAGTATCCTCTTGTCTTCCTGCTCCGCATACAACCTCCCAAAGGTCCTCGCCAAGAAGAAAGCTCTTTATACAGGACTTCCACCGTTCACAGTTCGCCTCTGTAAGAAGATCAATACCAAGACAACTTGCATCCTCCACTGCCATGGTTCTACCACTGGTTTCCTCGACAGACGAGCAACTACTTCCATTGAGCACTGCTTGACCACTCCAACAACCTGCCTCTGATACCATGTTAAAATTCAACAAACCGCAGACGCCCCCTTGGATACCCTGCTGAAAACTCAACAAACCGAAGGAGAATACGCCCACTTATATGTTGAAAGTTTTCCCGGATCGTGGAGTTAGCAGGGGTTATCTCAACAAAGCAGTAACAACCAGCAACACATGCAGCACAAGCTTCTTTATTGATCAAGAGCAAACTTCTTTACAAGGCGAGACATACATGGCGAGACATGCTTCACCACAACCCAACACCGGGAGAGCAGAGACAGTTACAAAGACAAGAACAAAAAACAAGCCGCGCGGACTCAATCAACAAGCCGCCGACCTACTGCTGTGGAGTCCGCTCAGTCCGCCAGATCGCCAGACCGCAACCCAAGCCGCGCGGACTCACCCTTACTCCAATGCTTAGCTCTTCACCGCCGGTCTGCACGCCGCCAGACCGCACAAGCTGCGTCACCGAATGGAACAGTCCGCCTGAAGCAGGCAATTTCCTGAACCCCGAACCAAGTCACCAAAGAGAAGACCGCCTGGTCGCTATCCGCGACCTGCTGTTTACCGCCTGTTGCTTAACCGCAGAGTCCGCACTGTCCCTGACCGCAATCAGAGCCAAGTCCTGGCTTTCCAGCGCTATCCGCACAACCTGCACAGCACAACCGGGTCAACTCTATCCGCGCGGACACAAAGTCCAGACCGCAGCAACTTACGCGAGCTCAATTACTGTTCACTTACTTCGGTCCAGGTTCCTCAGATACTGATGTGACATGGGTCCTATTTATAGGCACGACGATGAGTATGGTCACCGCCCTTCCCGATAGGATCACCGCCACAACCCGCAGCAAGAACTAATGTGTCCGCCAGCCCGCGGACACACATTCCAGTTCGCCGCTCCTGTGCAGATAGCCAGTCCGCCCCAGCTTCTCCAAGGCCGGACTCCAATATCCAGTCCGCCTTGCCGCCAGAGACCAAGCCAGGACAACAGCCGGACTCCACAACAGCCGTATCCGCCATTCTGCGGACAAGGCATCAGCCCGCAAAACCCGAGCCCGCATCCGCGCCATCAAGGCACCTGCCGGACTCAGCGGATACCCGGCTATCGTCCGCATATCCCAAGTCCATTACCTCATTGCCAAGGCACCTCCGGACTTAGCGGACACGCCAATCCAGTCCGCTAACAGCAGACCCCAGTCCGCGTATACAGTGAACTCCAGTCCGCTTCCCTGAGTCCATAACCTCATCACAAGGCTCAACCGGACTCAGCGGACTCTGGCTCCAGTCCGCACGCTCCTACACAAGCAATCCTCCAGTCCGCATATCCCCAAGCTAGCACACAAGGCAACAGCACTTCTACTAAGCTTGGCGGACTGAGAAATCAGCCCGCGCTCCTCTGCGCGATCTTCCCCGGACTGAGCCATCCTGGACTTGGTTCAATTCCCACCAAGTCCAGTCCGCTGGCCACAAGGGCCAGTCCGTACTTACTGGCGGACACTGGATTTAGCCCGCCATACCGGGCGACCTCCAGTTCCTGTCCGCGCTGACCGGCGGTCTCTGCGGCTTCCACTTGCCGCTTCACTAGAGCAAGACCAAGGCATCTGCCAAACCGGTCTGCCGAGCTCCAGTTCTTCAGTCCGCTTCAAGCCGGACTCCGCGGATAACATTCCTATCCGCCCGGTTACTTCCTGGGAGTAAACCGCCTGCTGAGCATACACTGGCCTGTCAGACCGCCGCTGCTGTCCGCGTAGTCCGCGCGAACAGACCGCCCAGGCCGCCACAGAGCAAACCGCCTGCAACATCCCTGCCGACCTAGCAGTCCGCCAACCCAATCCGCGTAGTCCGCGCGGATAGGTTTCCCAAGCCTTCCATTCACCCACTTTCACTTCACAGAATTCAACATAATAAGTGACAACTTCCAAATTTGACATTTTCTACAAATATTTAAGGGGCCTAAAATTATTTTAGCAGTAAATTCCAATATTCCAAGATTTGTAAATCAACTATTTGACATTTTCATCCAAATAATTTGAATTAAATATATTACACTACTACAGACCTAAAATTATCGCTGGCCAAGTTTCATGAATTTTCACAGAATATTTAATTCTAAATAAATTCAATACAAAAATCTACAAAGGGCATAATTGTGAATCAAGTACTATGAATATACTTCAAATATTCCTAAATAAATTTCTAACAGTAGATATCATCCTAAAATCATCAGTGGCCAACATTCACATTTTTACAAGTTAAATTATTCTTTTAATGATTTATTTATCAAATATGGCCTTTACAAAATTTATGAAGGAAGCAACATATAAATTCCTTTAAAAATTATAATAAAATTCAGAGACCTCTATTTAGGTCAAAAACCTCTACTGGCCAAATTTTACTAAATTCCATTTAAACCAAATGATTAAATTAAACCAAATACTAAATTGGATACTTTGATATTTAACAAAGGAACTACCATGAATATAATCCATAAAATTCCACTAAACATATCTTGGGGTTCAACTCACCCTAAGATTCATTCTATCCCAACTTAACAATTTTTGGATGATGTTAAGTTACCATTTTGACCTAGTAGTTCTTCTACCCTAAAACTAGGGTTTGTCTTTTGAGATACTTAACTACTTCAAAATTCCCAAATATTTCAACCAAAGGCTTAAATATATCTAAGCTAACTCTCTACTAATTTACAAGGCCATACAAGGGCATTTGCCCCTATGTCCTTCACAACCCCTAAAGGTCCATCCTTAGGGTGTGAACTTGGGTCCAAGGGTAAGTCAACCCTAATTCATCCATTTTTCCCCCAAAGAGGGGAGGGTTGTAACATCCCATTTCCAACTAGACCCCTAAGAATGGTTTTAGTCATGACTAGGTCATGACAAACCCTAGGAAGCCAGAAATGGGCCAGGAGATAGGGGACAAAAAGGTGGAGACCATCATGGTCTGCAAATAGTAGAACTCTAAACAATGGCTTAGGATGACCATGGGCTACACCTTAACCCCAAGACCCTACCACAACACCCCTAATGCTTGGGAGACCCATTAGAGCCAAAAGGACCCATTAGGGTCAACCCAAGAGGCCCAGTTGACCAAGGTCAACCCTAGCCCTAAATGGGTCAAACTAGCCTACTTAGGGCCAACTGACCTACTCCTAGCCAAAAGGACCCCTCCTATGCCCTCCTAACCCTAAATTGAGGTCAAATGGTCACTAAGGACACATTGGGGTCAGCCCTAGAGGCCAGGTTGACCCAAGTCAACTCAAGCCCTAACCTGGTCAAAGTACCCTTACTAAGGGTATGTGACCTCCAAAGTACAGGGTGACCCTACATAACCCTACCTAGACCCTAAGGGAAGCCAATGGGTCACCCAGGACCCAATGGGGTCAACCTAGATGGTCAAATTGACCAGGTCAACCCTCATTTGGGTCAAGTCAAACTTAGCCCAAAAAGGGCTAACCCAAGCCCAAGCCACTTCTCCCTTAGGCTAAACCCATTCCCATGACCATCATAATCAAGTGGGCTGCATTTAGTTTGTGAGGCTGACTAGTCAACCAAAGGTGACTAGGAGAGAGAAAGGAGCTCCTCTCCATGATAATGGAGGAGAGAGAAAATGAGGAAGAAGAAGGGGGAAGTGAGAGGCCGGCCAAGGGAGACTAACAGCCACAAATTATGGCTGCAATCAACTCCTCTAGGAGAGAGGAGTTGATTCCAGCCGTTTCCCGGCCACCAAGGGGTGGGTTCAGCCCCCTCCACACAACCCGAGCCACACCTTTAATGGTGTTAATGGCCATTGAAGAACCAGCCTCCCCTCTCCCCCATTTGCCATTTAAACACCTTCAGGGAGCCGAGGGGATCATTTTAGAGCATTTACCTGGAGGAGACGAGCCATTCCACTGTGCAGTTGCAGAAGCTGAGCGCCGCCGCCGTCGTCAATGGCATCCCGCCGCTCCTCTCGCATCCAGGCCGCCAGGAAGGTCCTCCTCCTCTCCTTAACCCGCGGGTAGATCTTAGGATTAATTAGGCTTGAGTTTCGGGCTCAATTGAGCCCGATCCAATCCGGGATTTTTCCTGGTTTCGGCAAGAAAACCTCTTGCTATATCCGCCGGAAAACGCCTCTCCGGCGGCGGAGCCGCCGCCTGGCGATAGCCACCACCTCAACGGAGGTGTTGGTGGCGGTGGCCGGCCGGGGAAGGGGCTGGATCGCCGGCGGCAGGGCTTGGAAATCGCTCTAGGCGGGACGAATCTCAACCGTCGGCTCAATGAAGATGATGACCAGATGCCGTTGATCCTTGTGCCAAGATTCGTGCTGCATCAGTATTAAACTATAGGAAATTAATGTTATTTATTTCATTCTGTCACACTTTTGACATTTAATATTTTAAATTTTTAAAAATAGTTAGAGGCTCTGTATGAGAAAATGATCAACACATGATTTGTATCCCTTCCTGTCTACTTTATTTTCAAATTAGTTTGAACCCATTTAGGCTTCTGGTTTGACCAGGGCACCCATTTTGGTGGGACATACCCTTAGGGCTAGGCAGTCATTAAATTGAGTGCCCACTCTTCACCCCTAGCCCAAATTAGCTGAAAGTTTGGCAGAGAGTCTATCTTAGATATACCTAGGGCTTGCCCAAAAATGGGAATTTTGGGAGAAACTATTTCTATAGTTTTTGTAAATATTTAATAATTATTAGATAAATTAAATAGGTGCCCTAAACACCTCCAAACCCTCCCAAATCTTGGTGAGTGGTCCCTGGGTTCCAATTAGGTATCTGTATAAAATTTCATTCAATTTGGATGTGTTTTGAATAGGTTTTGACCCAACCCTAGCTATACCTTAAAAAGGGCATTTTGGTCAAAAGTTGCACTTTTGATTTTGAGTGACCAAATCACCTCAACAGAGGCTGAAATTTGGGCCACTGACTTGTTAGGGCACTCATCACCTCCCCATGGAATATGGGATAGGGAGGAATAGATTTGCCCTAAGTTCCTAGGTCAAACCCTAAGGAGGGACCTGTTGGCCTTGTGAAGGGTATGAGTCCTAAACACCTTGGATGAACTTCACTTTTTGCAAGGAGTTTCCTAGGACATATATAACCCTCTGTTAAAAATATTAGCTAACTTTGAAAATGGTAGAGCCCCCAAAACTCTAACCCTAGCTTAGGACCTAAAACTTGTAGTGTAGGTTTAGGTTAGCTAAACATCTCGAACCTTAACCAAATTTGGGTAGTGAAGGGGCTATGGTATTTTGAGCCTCTGACAATTTACTTGAGGAATTTTGGACAATGGTTATAGCACTTCATTTGTAATCAATAGTAATGCCCTAATAATTATTTTGGCTATTGTGGTCTCACTGCCCATAGAGAGGGTATGAAACATGAGCAGAGTTGATTTTAGGTTATAATAAGCTTGTATGAATTTTGTTAGAATTTTTGGGTATCTATTTAGGGCATCTACTTCACAAGTGCTTTATTTTGATTACATATTAATAATTCTTGTCAGAGGCCATTACTTACTGAAAAATCATGAAACTTCCTGCATAGTGTTTTTAGCTCAATGTTATCATATGAAAAGTTTTGTGGAATTATTTGATGATTGATTAGCATACTTTGTTCATTAACCCTTAAATTAGAGAGTTCATAAGAAAATCAAATATAGCTTTATTTCCAAATGATAAATTATGAAACTTTTTCTAGGGTACTTGTAGTCCATCACAATCATCCCTGAAATTTCGCTGAATTTTTGGAGGTGTTATTACTATAGAATCTTTTAATATGACTTTTTATGGGGCATCTTTGAAATTAAATTTAAAGGCCTAAACCTTGCTGAAAAATTGGGAGACTTAGGATTTAGAGTTGATTAGGCATTTTGTAATTAACATAAATTTAGTGGAATAATATCTTGTCTGATTATGGTACTTCATGTTCAAACCTGGGCCTTTTGGGACATTAGAATAAATAAATTAATTATCAGACAAATTAGGAAAATTATGAATTTCTGGATTTATGCTTCAAATGTCCTTTTAGACCTCTAATAATTATCATAAGGGTACTGGATGAGTATTTCATGTACTTCCCTTTTTACGGGTCATGTAGCTTAAGTGGTCTGCATATAGCAAAACTGCAGGATTTCATTTGGATGTGAATTAGGGCAAGTATGATGAGTCCTGATGGTTTGGACAAGTGGAATGGGCTGCGTCTTTGGAAGATGAGTGAGTAAGGTGTGGTTCTGTCTAGGGTTATAGGCGTTCGGGTCCGACGAAAGATCGTCCTACCCAAGGAGAGTTGGAGTCAAATTACCCTAGGATTATCATATCGAAATATGAGAAAATAAAGGGTAAGGGAATCAACCAATAATAAAATAAGTACCTTGCGAAAGGGAACGCTGGGCGTAATCCCAACATAGTTCCTAGTGCCCCTTGAGAGCCCTTCACAGGGAATACCGGGGGCAGTCCTGGGTTAACGTAAACTGTTTAACAAGCTGAAAAGAGTAACTTAGTAATTAGGGTTGCACATTCCACAACACTGATGGCACCAGAGGTTGGATAGGAGCTTCGGCTCGGATGGTTAAAAGGCGGACTTTGGGTCCGGGGAGCTTCGGCTCGATTGCTTGAGCCGGACGTGTTGGTCCGGGGAGCTTCGGCTCGATTCTTGATTACGCTAACTTGCATGTGTATAACAGGAAAGGAAATTAAGGTGGTGGGTCTTCGGTATTGGAGGGTCGATGCACCTACGCCAATACATTGACTCGGCTAGTGTGGTTAGCACTTCGCCAACTGAAGTCCGGTGCGCCAGCCGGCAAGAGTACGCAGGAGTCCGCTTCGTGCACCAAGCGTTGAGGCGTACGATAGGTCTGACCGGTAGTGCTTTACTGGTTTAGAGGTGGGCGAGGCCCAACCCACCGCTTCCGTCTGCCACTACGGAGGTATCCTGGGAGGTTACGGCTCCAGAAAGGGGGAACTAAAGGTTTGTGTGCACAGAGTCTGGTGTGTGTGTTGCACTTGCATGTCCATCATACCCACTTGCATGTCATGGCATAATCGTTAACTTTAACCTTGACACCTAAAGTATAAGTGGAATGGGACGCTTATACCTTAGGACTTGCAAAACGACCCCTTGGTCTATAAGCTTGTGTGAGCAAGTTTATAAATTAAGGTTAATTTTGATATTTAGTTACAGCTGTTTAACCACCGACACCCCAGCGTATAAATCGGTATGGGACTTTTTATACGATGGGAGCCTTGCAAAAGACCCCTTGGCTTATGTGTTTTGCACATAAGTGAAGGTTACATTTCATATTACAGCCTATTGTCTTTATATGCTATAGAACTTGCCAGAATAGGACCGCTGTCATCTACTTTTGATATTCTCCACCTTCAAGTCCTCCCCTTTCTTCCTCTCCGCTCGGTGCCTAGGAGCCGTGGGGGAAGGGGTGGGGGATGAGAGGACTTAGTCTTTTAGACTAACGGTTTTCGAACCGCATCATTTAGGGGATCGCGGAGACCAGCATGGAGGAGCAGCCCCAGAGACCGGTGCGCTTGGAGGTGGGGCAGTCTAGCTCCGGAGTTCACACAGCCGGGACTGTGAGTCTCGACCCTGAGCAGTTTTCTACTTTTGTTTCTGCATTAGAGATCTTGTAGTGAGGATTTGATGTACCGGGCGTAAGCCCGTTTTGCTACTCTGATGTTATTTTCTGTGGACACTCCCTTCGCGGAGTTATATTTATTATGTCATGTGATCCTCTGTGGACAGATAGTTTACATTTACTTCATTATTTTGCTACTTTTATGTGATCGAAATGGCCGGCAGAATCGGCGCTTTGTGGTGATGACTCTTCAGGGCGTGAAGGAGTCACCGCAAAACGGCGGTTCTGGGCCTAAGACCCCGGTGTCCGAAAAGAAAAAAAAAGGGGGTCTTACAAGTGGTATCAAAGCAGACCTCGATCGAAAAGTAGCCATCCACAACCCTGGGTCACCCCCGCGCGGGTTTAGTTTGGGGACAAACTAAGCAGCGGAAGCAGTGGTGTGCCCATATGGGGGGAATCACATGAAAAGTGTCCACTTTCATTAGGCATTGAGTCGATTACCTACTAATGTAGTTCGTTTTGCAGCCCCCAGCTCAGCCCACCCCACAAGGTGGAGCTCAGCAGACTCCAGACATTGCACCACCTCCCATGGTCCCCACACCTTTCCTCCAGTCAGACATGGGGCAGACCCTTACAGCTATCCTTGAGGCCTTCCGGGGTCAGCAAGCTCCAGCCCAGCAGCCAAACCCAGGGGCCAACTGGATGAGCACCTTCCGAGGACTCTCTCCCCCATCATACTTAGGGACAGAGTCGGCAGTACGGACAGAGGAGTGGCTGGATGTTATGTACGAGATGTTGACTGGGATACGATGCCCTTGGGAGGAGAGGGTGGCCCTAGTGGTATCTTGCTTGGAGTCACATGCTAAGCGGTGGTGGAAGACGCTGTTGGACACGACTTTTACTGATAGGGAGATTGCAGAAATCACTTGGGAAGAATTCAGGGCCACGCTGCTGGAGCACTTTGTTCCTCAGTCGGCCAGGGATGAGTTGGAGGAGCGGTTCTTGTAGCTGAGGCAGGGCACCAGGACAGTGGTGGAGTACCACCGAGAGTTCGATCATTTGGCCCGATATGCGGGCTCCTATCAGCTGGACGAAGCAGGTTACGTCAAGAGGTTTTATAAGGGCCTAAAAGAGGAGTTGAGGGAGGCCTTGCTTTTTGTCTCTGACGGGCCCATCTCCCGGATTTTGGAGATGGCGAAGAGGATTGAGGCCGACTGGCACACCACTAGGGGCCGGAAACGGCAAGCGGAGGACCAGGGCCGGAGGGCCCGAAATGATCAGCGGCGAGGCACCATACCAGATGGAAGGAGGGCAGAGGAGCAGCCTCGTCAGGAGTTGAGGCAGGAGCCGAGAGAGCAGGTGGTTTTGGCCCCTCAACCTCTCCGGATCCAGGAGATGCAGAGACCCCGGGGAATGGCGTATCCCCCGCCGGAGTGCTTCCATTGTCACCAGGTGGGACATCTCCGGAGAGACTGCCCTATGAGGGGGGCACCACCTCCAGCACCACAGGGTGGCCCACCGGCCCAGCATTTCGGAGGCTGAGGACGCGGCCGAGGACATGGTTACCAGGGAGGCGACCGCAGGCAGAATGGGGAGCAGATTTACGCTTTGGACTTAGCACAGCCCCGGAACCCGGACAGGGTTATTGCAGGTATGAGAGTAATCTTAATTTTGGATTAATTCATTACTCATATTAAGTGTTAATAGAACTACTAAACGACCTAGGTTAGAAAACCTTACACCAGAGTTTCTTTCAAACTGATTTAGGAATGGTGATGGTGTGCGGCAAGCCTGCCCATACCCTGTTCGACACGGGGGCATCGCACAACTTTGTGTCGGAGGATTTCGTCAAGGACCTGGATCAGATTCGTTGTTATACGGGACTACCCAGGAGGGTGCGCCTCCCCAATGGGATGGAGATCCAGTCCACAGAAAAGTGCCTCCTGGAGGTTACCATAGACGGGTTGACACTCGAGGCCCCGACGATGATCCTGAGGATGCCGGACTTCGATCTCGTCTTGGGCATGACATGGCTTGTCTGGAACCATGCCCAGATTGATTGCCCAGCAAGGAGGGTCGTGCTGAGCCACGGCGATACTTATGCGACATTCGAAGGTACTACACCGGTCTCTCGTCGCCTGCTTTCATCTATTCAGGCCGTTAAGGCTCATATGCAAGGGGACGAGGTATATCAAGTATTATTCGAGATGACGGAGGAGAAGGACCTGATTGCTAACATTCCGGTGGTTCGTGACTACGCCGATATTTTTTCGGATAAGCTGCCAGGACTACCTCCGCATAGGGAGAAGGACTTCCAGATTTAGTTGGTACCAGGGGCTAAGCCGGTATCCAAGGCCCCTTATCGGATGGCCCCAAAGGAGTTGGCGGAGTTTCGGACACAGTTGCAGGAGCTGGTGGAAGCAGGATTTATTAGGCCGAGCTCCTCATCATGGGGAGCTCCTGTCCTATTCGTGAAGAAGAAGGACGACACTTTACGCCTGTGCATCGACTATCGAGCACTAAACAGGCTGACCGTCCGAAATACCTATCCGCTCCCCAGGATAGACGAGTTGTTCGATCAGCTGGAGGGAGCCCATTATTTTTCGAAGCTGGACTTGAGGTCAGGCTACTACCAGCTGCGGATCCAGGAGGAGGATATTCCGAAGACGGCCTTTAGTAGCCGATATGGATTGTATGAGTTCATCGTGATGCCCTTCGGGCTCACGAATGCTCCGTCGGCGTTTATGAGCCTCATGAACCGGGTCTTCGAGGCTTATTTGGATGTGTTCGTCATAGTGTTCATAGACGACATCCTTATCTATTCTAAGACGGAGGAGGAGCACACACGACATCTGGCACTGACCTTGGAGAGACTGCGGGAGCATCGCCTTTATGCGAAGTTCAGTAAGTGTCAGTTCTGGCTGAAGGAGGTGGCTTTCTTAGGCCACATTATCAGCGGAGCCGGGCTGGCAGTGGACCCGGCAAAGATTCAAGCTATTTCGGAGTGGCCGCAGCTGAAAACAGCCACTGACGTACGGAGTTTTCTAGGACTTGTCGGTTACTATCGGAAGTTCGTGGAGGGATTCTCTCGAATCGCCCTCCCGCTCACATCCTTGACGAAGAAGGAGGCACCGTTCGTGTGGACCCCGCAGTGCCAGACAGCTTTCCAGGAGCTGAAGGATCGGCTGACCTCGGCTCCCATTCTTACTCTCCCCTCGGGGAGGGAGGGATTTCAGGTCTACACCGACGCATCATATCAGGGGATGGGAGCAGTACTGATGCAGAACGGACACGTCATAGCTTATGCTTCCCGCCAGCTGAAGACCCATGAGAAGAACTACCCAGTGCACGACCTGGAGATGGGAGCAGTTGTATTCGCACTAAACATATGGCGGCACTACCTTTATGGAGTCCACTGTGATATATACTCCGATCATAAGAACCTTAAGTACGTGGACACGCAGAAGGAACTAAACATCAGGCAGAGGCGGTGGGTGGAGTTCCTTTCTGACTATCAGTATGAGATGCATTACCACCCGGGGAAGGCGAACGTGGTAGCGGATGCACTGAGTAGGAGAGCTGCCACAGTAGGAGCAGAGCCTTAGTTGATGTCTATGGAGCTGCTGCAGAGACTAGAGGACATACACATTACTCTGGTATCGTCTGATGATCCTGAGCTCTATGAGGAGTACTTGGCTGCGATAGGCGCTACCGATGACATCAGAAACCGGGTCAGAGAGGGACAGAGGCAGGATGCCAAGTTGGAACCCATCTTCCAAGCTCTGGAGGCAGGCACTGCAGGAGACTACATACTGAGGGACGACCTGGTGTGCTTCAGAGGACGGGTGTACATACCGGAGGGAGGCCAGATCCGGGAGGATATTATGACGGAGGCGCACTGCAGCCGGTATTCTGTACACCCGGGGATCACAAAGATGACGGCTGATTTGAAGAAGAAGATGTACTGGTCGGGCATGAAGAAGGATGTCTCACACTTCGTGACCCATTGTGAGGCATGTCAGCTAGTGAAGGCGGAGTGCAGGAACCCCGCAGGATTATTGCAGCCACTCCCGGTGCCGGAGTGGAAGTTTGATGACATAGCCATGGACTTCAAACATGGGTTTCCCCGGTCTCGGACAGGGAATGACTCGATCTGGGTAATCGTTGATCGGTTGACCAAGGTGGCTCGATTTATACCGATCAGGAAGGATGATTCAGTAGGAGTACTGGTGCGGAAGTTTGTGGAACAGTTCATTCGTTATCATGGCGTGCCCAGGACGATAGTGTCGGATCGGGATGGCCGGTTCACCTCCAGGGAGTGGAGATCCGTGCAAGCTTACTTAGGCACGCGATTGACCTTCAGCACTGCATTCCACCCCCAGACAGACGGGCAGTCAGAACGCACCAACCGGACGCTGGAGGACCTTTTGAGGCTATGCATCTTGGACCGCGGGGAACCGTGGGAGAAACTCTTACCCCTTGTCGAGTTCTCCTATAACAACAGCCACCAGTCCAGCATCAGGATGGCGCCTTACGAAGCCTTGTACGGGAGGAGATGTCGGACCCCGCTTTCTTGGGTGCAGAACGAAGATCCGAAAGTGTTGGGGTCAGAGTTTGTTGAAGACACCGAGGCACAGGTGAGGCTGATCAGGGACAGGATGCTCGAGGCACAGAGTAGACAGGCTAAGTACTATGACGCCCGGCACCGGCAGGTGGAGTTCCAGGTGCGGGACCGGGTGTTTCTGAAGATCCGGCCCATGCATGGAGTCTCGCGGCTGCGTGGTCGGAGGAATTAGCTCAGCCCTAGGTACATGGGCCCTTACAGGATCCTGGAGCGGATCGGACCCCTAGCCTACCGGCTGGAGTTACCACCAGAGCTGGAAGCGCTGCACGACGTCTTCCACATTTCTTCTTTGAGGAGGGCTCTGCTACGCCCGGAGCAGCAGATTTTGACCACCGAAGGGCCGGTAGCTTCAGACCGGTCGGTTCGTTTGGAGCCTGTGAGGATCGACGACCGAGGAGTGCGGGTCTTGCGACGCAAGAAGGTCCTACTAGTCAAGGTCCTGTGGAGGAACCACGGCCAGGAGGAGCATACCTGGGAGCCACAGGACCTGATGCGACAAAGATACCCCGAGCTATTCAGTCAGGTATACCTCTCAGACCCCTCAAGACGTTAATTTATTTTTCCTGCTTTAAGTATACTAAGGGCTGCTCTAGGCAGATAGAGGCTTATCTTTTGTTTATTGGGGGCTTATCCTTGTTTATTGGGATTTTGGTTTGCCGATTGGGCGAAAGGGTCTTAGATCTAAGTTTTCCCGTAAAATCTAATTTAACAAACAAGGCATCATAATGGGATGTTACAAGACTCTTTCATTCGGTAGTAAGACCCGTAGGCCCAACCTTGATTTCGGGGACGAAATCTTTGTTTTGTTTATTGGGATTTGTAACATCCCATTTCCAACTAGACCCCTAAGAATGGTTTTAGCCATGACTAGGTCATGACAAACCCTAGGAAGCCAGAAATGGGCCAGGAGATAGGGGACAAAAAGGTGGAGACCATCATGGTCTGCAAATAGTAGAACTCTAAACAATGGCTTAGGATGACCATGGGCTACACCTTAACCCCAAGACCCTACCACAACACCCCTAATGCTTGGGAGACCCATTAGAGCCAAAAGGACCCATTAGGGTCAACCCAAGAGGCCCAGTTGACCAAGGTCAACCCTAGCCCTAAATGGGTCAAACTAGCCTACTTAGGGCCAACTGACCTACTCCTAGCCAAAAGGACCCCTCCTATGCCCTCCTAACCCTAAAGTGAGGTCAAATGGTCACTAAGGACACATTGGGGTCATCCCTAGAGGCCAGGTTGACCCAAGTCAACTCAAGCCCTAACCTGGTCAAAGTACCCTTACTAAGGGTATGTGACCTCCAAAGTACAGGGTAACCCTACATAACCCTACCTAGACCCTAACGGAAGCCAATGGGTCACCCAGGACCCAATGGGGTCAATCTAGATGGTCAAATTGACCAGGTCAACCCTCATTTGGGTCAAGTCAAACTTAGCCCAAAAAGGGCTAACCCAAGCCCAAGCCACTTCTCCCTTAGGCTAAACCCATTCCCATGACATCATAATCAAGTGGGCTGCATTTAGTTTGTGAGGCTGACTAGTCAACCAGAGGTGACTAGGAGAGAGAAAGGAGCTCCTCTCCATGATAATGGAGGAGAGAGAAAATGAGGAAGAAGAAGGGGGAAGTGAGAGGCCGGCCAAGGGAGACTAACAACCACCAATTATGGCTGCAATCAACTCCTCTAGGAGAGAGGAGTTGATTCCAGCCATTTCCCGGCCACCAAGGGGTGGGTTCAGCCCGCCTCCACACAACCCGAGCCACACCTTTAATGGTGTTAATGGCCATTGAAGAACCAGCCTCCCCTCTCCCCCATTTGCCATTTAAACACCTTCAGGGAGCCGAGGGGATCATTTTAGAGCATTTACCTGGAGGAGACGAGCCATTCCACTGTGCAGTTGCAGAAGCCGAGCGCCGCCGTCGTCGTCAATGGCATCCCGCCGCTCCTCTCGCATCCAGGCCGCCAGGAAGGTCCTCCTCCTCTCCTTAACCCGCGGGTAGATCTTAGGATTAATTAGGCTTGAGTTTCGGGCTCAATTGAGCCCGATCCAATCCGGGATTTTTCCTGGTTTCGGCAAGAAAACCTCTTGCTATATCCGCCAGAAAACGCCTCTCCGGCGGCGGAGCCGCCGCCTGGCGATAGCCACCACCTCAACGGAGGTGTTGGTGGCGGTGGCCGGCCGGGGAAGGGGCTGGATCGCCGGCGGCAGGGCTTGGAAATCGCTCCAGGCGGGACGAATCTCAGCCGTCGGCTCATTGAAGACGATGACCAGATGCCGTTGATCCTTGCGCTAAGATTCGTGCTGCATCAGTATTAAACTATAGGAAATTAATGTTATTTATTTCATTCTATCACACTTTTGATATTTAATGTTTTAAATTTTTAAAACTAGTTAGAGGCTCTGTATGAGAAAATGATCAACACATGATTTGTAGCCCTTCCTGTCTACTGTATTTTAAAATTGGTTTAAACCCATTTAGGCTTCTGGTTTGACCAGGGCATCCATTTTTGTGGGACATACCCTTAGGGCTAGGCAGTCATTAAATTGAGTGCCCACTCTTCACCCCTAGCCCAAATTAGCTGAAATTTTGGCAGAGAGTCTATCTTAGATATACCTAGGTCGTGCCCAAAAATGGGAATTTCTGGAGAAAATATTTCTATAGTTTTTGTAAATATTTAATAATTATTAGATAAATTAAATAGGTGCCCTAAACACCTCCAAACCCTCCCAAATCTTGGTGAGTGGTCCCTGGGTTCCAATTAGGTATCTGTATAAAATTTCATTCAATTTGGATGTGTTTTGAATAGGTTTTGACCCAACCCTAGCTATACCTTAAAAAGGGCATTTTGGTCAAAAGTTGCACTTTTGATTTTGAGTGACCAAATCACCTCAACAGAGGCTGAAATTTGGGCCACTGACTTGTTAGGGCACTCATCACCTCCCCATGGAATATGGGATAGGGAGGAATAGATTTGCCCTAAGTTCCTAGGTCAAACCCTAAGGAGGGACCTGTTGGCCTTGTGAAGGGTATGAGTCCTAAACACCTTGGATGAACTTCAATTTTTGCAAGGAGGTTCCTAGGACATATATAACCTCTGTTAAAAATATTAGCTAACTTTGAAAATGGTAGAGCCCCCAAAACTCTAACCCTAGCTTAGGACCTAAAACTTGTAGTGTAGGTTTAGGTTAGCTAAACATCTCGAACCTCAACCAAATTTGGGTAGTGAAGGGGCTATGGTATTTTGAGCCTCTGACAATTTACTTGAGGAATTTTGGACAATGGTTATAGCACTTCATTTGTAATCAATAGTAATGCCCTAATAATTATTTTGGCTATTGTGGTCTCACTGCCCATAGAGAGGGTATGAAACATGAGCAGAGTTGGTTTTAGGTTATAATAAGCTTGTATGAATTTTGTTAGAATTTTTGGGTATCTATTTAGGGCATCTACTTCACAAGTGCTTTATTTTGATTACATATTAATAATTCTTGTCAGAGGCCATTACTTACTGAAAAATCATGAAACTTCCTGCATAGTGTTTGTAGCGCAATGTTATCATATGGAAATTTTTGTGGAATTATTTGATGACTGATTAGCATACTTTGTTCATTAACCCTTAAATTAGAGAGTTCATATGAAAATCAAATATAGCTTTATTTCCAAATGATAAATTATGAAACTTTTTCAAGGGTACTTGTAGTCAATCACAATCATCCCTGAAATTTCGCTGAATTTTTGGAGGTGTTATTACTATAGAATCTTTTAATATGACTTTTTATGGGGCATCTTTGAAATTAAGTTTAAAGACCTAAACCGTGCTGCAAAATTGGGAGACTTAGGATTTAGAGTTAATTAGGCATTTTGTAATTATCGTAAATTTAGTGGAATAATATCTTGTCTGATTATGGTACTTCATGTTCAAACCTGGGCCTTTTGGGACATTAGAATAAATAAATTAATTATCAGACAAATTAGGAAAATTATGAATTTCTGGATTTATGCTTCAAATGTCCTTTTAGACCTCTAATAATTATCATAAGGGTACTGGATGAGTATTTCATGTACTTCCCTTTTTACGGGTCATGTAGCTTAAGTGGTCTGCATATAGCAAAACTGCAGGATTTCATTTGGATGTGAATTAGGGCAAGTATGATGAGTCCTGATGGTTTGGACAAGTGGAATGGGCTGCGTCTTTGGAAGATGAGTGAGTAAGGTGTGGTTCTGTCTAGGGTTATAGGCGTTCGGGTCCGACAAGAGATCGTCCTACCCAAGGAGAGTTGGAGTCAAATTACCCTAGGATTAGCATATCGAAATATGAGAAAATAAAGGGTAAGGGAATCAACCAATAATAAAATAAGTACCTTGCGAAAGGGAACGCTGGGCGTAATCTCCAACATAGTTCCTAGTGCCCCTTGAGAGCCCTTCACAGGGAATACCGGGGGCAGTCCTGGGTTAACGTAAACTGTTTAACAAGCTGAAAAGAGTAACTTAGTAATTAGGGTTGCACATTCCACAACACTGATGGCACCAGAGGTTGGATAGGAGCTTCGGCTCGGATGGTTAAAAGGCGGACTTTGGGTCCGGGGAGCTTCGGCTCGATTGCTTGAGCCGGACGTGTTGGTCCGGGGAGCTTCGGCTCGATTCTTGATTACGCTAACTTGCATGTGCATAACAGGAAAGGAAATTAAGGTGGTGGGTCTTCGGTATTGGAGGGTCGATGCACCGACGCCAATACGTTGACTCGGCTAGTGTGGTTAGCACTTCGCCAACTGAAGTCCGGTGCGCCAGCCGGCAAGAGTACGCAGGAGTCTGCTTCGTGCACCAAGCGTTGAGGCCTACGATAGGTCTGACCGGTAGTGCTTTACTGGTTTAGAGGTGGGCGAGGCCCAACCCACCGCTTCCGTCTGCCACTACGGAGGTATCCTGGGAGGTTACGGCTCCAGAAAGGGGGAACTAAAGGTCTGTGTGCACAGAGTCTGGTGTGTGTGTTGCACTTGCATGTCCATCATACCCACTTGCATGTCATGGCATAATCGTTACCTTTAACCTTGACACCTAAAGTATAAGTGGAATGAGACGCTTATACCTTAGGACCTGCAAAACGACCCCTTGGTCTATAAGCTTGTGTGGGCAAGTTTATAAATTAAGGTTAATTTTGATATTTAGTTACAGCTGTTTAACCACCGACACCCCAGCGTATAAATTGGTATGAGACTTTTTATACGATGGGAGCCTTGCAAAAGACCCCTTGGCTTATGTGTTTTGCACATAAGTGAAGGTTACATTTCATATTACAGCCTATTGTCTTTATATGCTATAGAACTTGCCAGAATAGGACCGCTGTCATCTGCTTTTGATATTCTCCACCTTCAAGTCCTCCCCTTTCTTCCTCTCTGCTCGGTGCCTAGGAGCCGCGGGGGAAGGGGTGGGGGATGATAGGACTTAGTCTTTTAGACTAACGGTTTTCGAACCGCATCATTTAGGGGATCGCGGAGACCAGCATGGAGGAGCAGCCCCAGAGACCGGTGCGCTTGGAGGTGGGGCAGTCTAGCTCCGGAGTTCACACAGCCGGGACTGTGAGTCTCGACCCTGAGCAGTTTTCTACTTTTATTTCTGCATGAGAGATCTTGTAGTGAGGATTTGATGTACCGGGCATAAGCCCGTTTTGCTACTCTGATGTTATTTTCTGTGGACACTCCCTTCGTGGAGTTATATTTATTATGTCATGTGATCCTCTGTGGACAGATAGTTTACATTTACTTCATTATTTTGCTACTTTTATGTGATCGAAATGGCCGGCAGAATCGGCGCTTTGTGGTGATGACTCTTCAGGGCGTGAAGGAGTCACCGCAAAACGGCGGTTCTGGGCCTAAGACCCTGGTGTCCGAAAAGAAAAAAAAGGGGGTCTTACAAGTGGTATCAAAGCAGACCTCGATCGAAAAGTAGCCGTCCACAACCCTGGGTCACCCCCGCGCGGGTTTAGTTTGGGGACAAACTAAGCAGCGGAAGCAGTGGTGTGCCCATATGGGGGGAATCACATGTAAATTGTCCACTTTCATTAGGCATTGAGTCGATTACCTACTAATGTAGTTCGTTTTGCAGCCCCCAGCTCAGCCCAACCGACAAGGTGGAGCTCAGCAGACTCTAGACATTGCACCACCTCCCATGGTCCACACACCTTTCCTCCAGTCAGACATGGGGCAGACCCTTACAGCTATCCTTGAGGCCTTCCGGGGTCAGCAAGCTCCAGCCCAGCAGCCAAACCCAGGGGCCAACTGGATGAGCACCTTCCGAGGACTCTCTCCCCCATCATACTTAGGGACAGAGTCGGCAGTACGGACAGAGGAGTGGCTGGATGTTATGTACGAGATGTTGACTGGGATACGATGCCCTTGGGAGGAGAGGGTGGCCCTAGTGGTATCTTGCTTGGAGTCACATGCTAAGCGGTGGTGGAAGACGCTGTTGGACACGACTTTTGCTGATAGGGAGATTGCAGAAATCACTTGGGAAGAATTCAGGGCCACGCTGCTGGAGCACTTTGTTCCTCAGTCGGCCAGGGACGAGTTGGAGGAGCGGTTCTTGCAGCTGAGGCAGGGCACCAGGACAGTGGTGGAGTACCACCGAGAGTTCGATCATTTGGCCCGATATGCGGGCTCCTATCAGCTGGACGAAGCAGGTTACGTCAAGAGGTTTTATAAGGGCCTAAAAGAGGAGTTGAGGGAGGCCTTGCTTTTTGTCTCTGACGGGCCCATCTCCCGGATTTTGGAGATGGCGAAGAGGATTGAGGCCGACTGGCACACCACTCGGGGCCGGAAACGGCAAGCGGAGGACCAGGGCCGGAGGGCCCGAAATGATCAGCGGCGAGGCACCATACCAGATGGAAGGAGGGCAGAGGAGCAGCCTCGTCAGGAGTTGAGGCAGGAGCCGAGAGAGCAGGTGGTTTTGGCCCCTCAACCTCTCCGGATCCAGGAGATGCAGAGACCCCGGGGAATGGCGTATCCCCCGCCGGAGTGCTTCCATTGTCACCAGGTGGGACTTTTCCTGAGAGACTGCCCTATGAGGGGGGCACCACCTCCAGCACCACGGGGTGGCCCACCGGCCCAGCATTTCGGAGGCCGAGGACGCGGCCGAGGACGTGGTTACCAGGGAGGCGACCGCAGGCAGAATGGGGAGCAGATTTACGCTTTGGACTTAGCACAGCCCCGGAACCCGGACAGGGTTATTGCAGGTATGAGAGTAATCTTAATTTTGGATTCATTCATTACTCATATTAAGTGTTAATAGAACTACTAAACGACCTAGGTTAGAAAACCTTACACCAGAGTTTCTTTCAAACTGATTTAGGAATGGTGATGGTGTGCGGCAAGCCTGCCCATACCCTGTTCGACACGGGGGCATCGCACAACTTTGTGTCGGAGGATTTCGTCAAGGACCTGGATCAGATTCGTTGTTATACGGGACTACCCAGGAGGGTGCGCCTCCCCAATGGGATGGAGATCCAGTCCACAGAAAAGTGCCTCCTGGAGGTTACCATAGACGGGTTGACACTCGAGGCCCCGGCGACGATCCTGAGGATGCCGGACTTCGATCTCGTCTTGGGCATGACATGGCTTGTCTGGAACCATGCCCAGATTGATTGCCCAGCAAGGAGGGTCGTGCTGAGCCACGGCGATACTTATGCGACATTCGAAGGTACTACACCGGTCTCTCGTCGCCTGCTTTCATCTATTCAGGCCGTTAAGGCTCATATGCAAGGGGACGAGGTATATCAAGTATTATTCGAGATGACTGAGGAGAAGGACCTGATTGCTAACATTCCGGTGGTTCGTGACTACGCCGATATTTTTCCGGATAAGCTGCCAGGACTACCTCCGCATAGGGAGAAGGACTTCCAGATTCAGTTGGTACCAGGGGCTAAGCCGGTATCCAAGGCCCCTTATCGGATGGCCCCAAAGGAGTTGGCGGAGTTTCGGACACAGTTGCAGGAGCTGGTGGAAGCAGGATTTGTTAGGCCGAGCTCCTCATCATGGGGAGCTCCTGTCCTATTCGTGAAGAAGAAGGACGGCACTTTACGCCTGTGCATCGACTATCGAGCACTAAACAGGCTGACCGTCCGAAATACCTATCCGCTCCCCAGGATAGACGAGTTGTTCGATCAGCTGGAGGGAGCCCATTATTTTTCGAAGCTGGACTTGAGGTCAGGCTACTACCAGCTGCGGATCCAGGAGGAGGATATTCCGAAGACGGCCTTTAGTAGCCGATATGGATTGTATGAGTTCATCGTGATGCCCTTCGGGCTCACGAATGCTCCGTCGGCGTTTATGAGCCTCATGAACCGGGTCTTCGAGGCTTATTTGGATGTGTTCGTCATAGTGTTCATAGACGACATCCTTATCTATTCTAAGACGGAGGAGGAGCACACACGACATCTGGCACTGACCTTGGAGAGACTGCGGGAGCATCGCCTTTATGCGAAGTTCAGTAAGTGTCAGTTCTGGCTGAAGGAGGTGGCTTTCTTAGGCCACATTATCAGCGGAGCCGGGCTGGCAGTGGACCCGGCAAAGATTCAAGCTATTTCGGAGTGGCCGCAGCTGAAAACAGCCACTAACGTACGGAGTTTTCTAGGACTTGCCGGTTACTATCGGAAGTTCGTGGAGGGATTCTCTCGAATCGCCCTCCCGCTCACATCCTTGACGAAGAAGGAGGCACCGTTCGTGTGGACCCCGCAGTGCCAGACAGCTTTCCAGGAGCTGAAGGATCGGCTGACCTCGGCTCCCATTCTTACTCTCCCCTCGGGGAGGGAGGGATTTCAGGTCTACACCGACGCATCATATCAGGGGATGGGAGCAGTACTGATGCAGAACGGACACGTCATAGCTTATGCTTCCCGCCAGCTGAAGACCCATGAGAAGAACTACCCAGTGCACGACCTGGAGATGGGAGCAGTTGTATTCGCACTAAAAATATGGCGGCACTACCTTTATGGAGTCCACTGTGACATATACTCCGATCATAAGAACCTTAAGTACGTGGACACGCAGAAGGAACTAAACATCAGGCAGAGGCGGTGGGTGGAGTTCCTTTCTGACTATCAGTATGAGATGCATTACCACCCGGGTAAGGCGAACGTGGTAGCGGATGCACTGAGTAGGAGAGCTGCCACAGCAGGAGCAGAGCCTCAGTTGATGTCTATGGAGCTGCTGTAGAGACTAGAGGACATGCACATTACTCTGGTATCGTCTGATGATCCTGAGCTCTATGAGGAGTACTTGGCCGCGATAGGCGCTACCGATGACATCAGAAACCGGGTTAGAGAGGGACAGAGGCAGGATGCCAAGTTGGAACCCATCTTCCAAGCTCTGGAGGCAGGCACTGCAGGAGACTACACACTGAGGGACGACCTGGTGTGCTTCAGAGGACGGGTGTACATACAGGAGGGAGGCCAGATCCGGGAGGATATTATGACGGAGGCGCACTGCAGCCGGTATTATGTACACCCGGGGATCACAAAGATGACGGCTGATTTGAAGAAGATGATGTACTGGTCGGGCATGAAGAAGGATGTCTCACACTTCGTGACCCATTGTGAGGCATGTCAGCTAGTGAAGGCGGAGTGCAGGAACCCCGCAGGATTATTGCAGCCACTCCCGGTGCCGGAGTGGAAGTTTGATGACATAGCCATGGACTTCATACATGGGTTTCCCCGGTCTCGGACAGGGAATGACTCGATCTGGGTAATCGTTGATCGGTTGACCAAGGTGGCTCGATTTATACCGATCAGGAAGGATGATTCAGTAGGAGTACTGGTGCGGAAGTTTGTGGAACAGTTCATTCGTTATCATGGCGTGCCCAGGACGATAGTGTCGGATCGGGATGGCCGGTTCACCTCCAGGGAGTGGAGATCCGTGCAAGCTTACTTAGGCACGCGATTGACCTTCAGCACTGCATTCCACCCCCAGACAGACGGGCAGACAGAACGCACCAACCGGACGCTGGAGGACCTTTTGAGGCTATGCATCTTGGACCGCGGGGAACCGTGGGAGAAACTCTTACCCCTTGTCGAGTTCTCCTATAACAACAGCCACCAGTCCAGCATCAGGATGGCGCCTTACGAAGCCTTGTACGGGAGGAGATGCCGGACCCCGCTTTCTTGGGTGCAGAACGAAGATCCGAAAGTGTTGGGGTCAGAGTTTGTTGAAGACACCGAGGCACAGGTGAGGCTGATCAGGGACAGGATGCTCGAGGCACAGAGTAGACAGGCTAAGTACTATGACGCCCGGCATCGGCAGGTGGAGTTCCAGGTGGGGGACCGGGTGTTTCTGAAGATCCGGCCCATGCATGGAGTCTCGCGGGTGCGTGGTCGGAGGAAGAAGCTCAGCCCTAGGTACATGGGCCCTTACAGGATCCTGGAGCGGATCGGACCCCTAGCCTATCGGCTGGAGTTACCACCAGAGCTGGAAGCGCTGCACGATGTCTTCCACATTTCTTCTTTGAGGAGGGCTCTGCTACGCCCGGAGCAGCAGATTTTGACCACCGAAGGGCCGGTAGCTTCAGACCGGTCGGTTCGTTTGGAGCCTGTAAGGATCGACGACCGAGGAGTGCGGGTCTTGCGACGCAAGAAGGTCCCACTAGTCAAGGTCCTGTGGAGGAACCACGGCCAGGAGGAGCATACCTGGGAGCCACAGGACCTGATGCGACAAAGATACCCCGAGCTATTCAGTCAGGTATACCTCTCAGACCCCTCAAGATGTTAATTTATTTTTCCTGCTTTAAGTATACTAAGGGCTGCTCTAGGCAGATAGAGGCTTATCTTTTGTTTATTGGGGGCTTATCCTTGTTTATTGGGATTTTGGTTTGCCGATTGGGCGAAAGGGTCTTAGATCTAAGTTTTCCCGTAAAATCTAATTTAACAAACAAGGCGTCATAATGGGATGTTACAAGACTCTTTCCTTCGGTAGTAAGACCTGTAGGCCCAACCTTGATTTCGGGGACGAAATCTTTGTTTTATTTATTGGGATTTGTAACATCCCATTTCCAACTAGACCCCTAAGAATGGTTTTAGCCATGACTAGGTCATGACAAACCCTAGGAAGCCAGAAATGGGCCAGGAGATAGGGGACAAAAAGGTGGAGACCATCATGGTCTGCAAATAGTAGAACTCTAAACAATGGCTTAGGATGACCATGGGCTACACCTTAACCCCAAGACCCTACCACAACACCCCTAATGCTTGGGAGACCCATTAGAGCCAAAAGGACCCATTAGGGTCAACCCAAGAGGCCCAGTTGACCAAGGTCAACCCTAGCCCTAAATGGGTCAAACTAGCCTACTTAGGGCCAACTGACCTACTCCTAGCCAAAAGGACCCCTCCTATGTCCTCCTAACCCTAAAGTGAGGTCAAATGGTCACTAAGGACACATTGGGGTCAGCCCTAGAGGCCAGGTTGACCCAAGTCAACTCAAGCCCTAACCTGGTCAAAGTACCCTTACTAAGGGTATGTGACCTCCAAAGTACAGTGTAACCCTACATAACCCTACCTAGACCCTAAGGGAAGCCAATGGTCACCCAGGACCCAATGGGGTCAACCTAGATGGTCAAATTGACCAGGTCAACCCTCATTTGGGTCAAGTCAAACTTAGCCCAAAAAGGGCTAACCCAAGCCCAAGCCACTTCTCCCTTAGGCTAAACCCATTCCCATGACCATCATAATCAAGTGGGTTGCATTTAGTTTGTGAGGCTGACTAGTCAACCAGAGGTGACTAGGAGAGAGAAAGGAGCTCCTCTCCATGATAATGGAGGAGAGAGAAAATGAGGAAGAAGAAGGGGGAAGTGAGAGGCCGGCCAAGGGAGACTAACAGCCACCAATTATGGCTGCAATCAACTCCTCTAGGAGAGAGGAGTTGATTCCAGCCGTTTCCCGGCCACCAAGGGGTGGGTTCAGCCCCCCTCCACACAACCCGAGCCACACCTTTAATGGTGTTAATGGCCATTGAAGAACCAGCCTCCCCTCTCCCCCATTTGCCATTTAAACACCTTCAGGGAGCCGAGGGGATCATTTTAGAGCGTTTACCTGGAGGAGACGAGCCATTCCACTGTGCAGTTGCAGAAGCCGAGCGCCGCCACCGTCGTCAATGGCATCCCGCCGCTCCTCTCGCATCCAGGCCGCCAGGAAGGTCCTCCTCCTCTCCTTAACCCGCGGGTAGATCTTAGGATTAATTAGGCTTGAGTTTCGGGCTCAATTGAGCCCGATCCAATCCGGGATTTTTCCTGGTTTCGGCAAGAAAACCTCTTGCTATATCCGCCGGAAAACGCCTCTCCGGCGGCGGAGCCGCCGCCTGGCGATAGCCACCACCTCAACGGAGGTGTTGGTGGCGGTGGCCGGCCGGGGAAGGGGCTGGATCGCCGGCGGCAGGGCTTGGAAATCGCTCCAGGCGGGACGAATCTCAGCCGTCGGCTCAATGAAGACGATGACCAGATGCCGTTGATCCTTGCGCCAAGATTCGTGCTGCATCAGTATTAAACTATAGGAAATTAATGTTATTTATTTCATTCTATCACACTTTTGACATTTAATGTTTTAAATTTTTAAAAATTGTTAGAGGCTCTGTATGAGACAATGATCAACACATGATTTGTAGCCCTTCCTGTCTACTTTATTTTAAAATTGGTTTGAACCCATTTAGGCCTCTGGTTTGACCAGGGCACCCATTTTGGTGGGACATACCCTTAGGGCTAGGCAGTCATTAAATTGAGTGCCCACTCTTCACCCCTAGCCCAAATTAGCTGAAATTTTGGCAGAGAGTCTATCTTAGATATACCTAGGGCCTGCCCAAAAATGGGAATTTTTGGAGAAAATATTTCTATAGTTTTTGTAAATATTTAATAATTATTAGATAAATTAAATAGGTGCACTAAACACCTCCAAACCCTCCCAAATCTTGGTGAGTGGTCCCTGGGTTCCAATTAGGTATCTGTATAAAATGTCATTCAATTTGGATGTGTTTTGAATAGGTTTTGACCCAACCCTAGCTATACCTTAAAAAGGGCATTTTGGTCAAAAGTTGCACTTTTGATTTTGAGTGACCAAATCACCTCAACAGAGGCTGAAATTTGGGCCACTGACTTGTTAGTGCACTCATCACCTCCCCATGGAATATGGGATAGGGAGGAATAGATTTGCCCTAAGTTCCTAGGTCAAACCCTAAGGAGGGACCTGTTGGCCTTGTGAAGGGTATGAGTCCTAAACATCTTGGATGAACTTCAATTTTTGCAAGGAGGTTCCTAGGACATATATAACCCTCTGTTAAAAATATTAGCTAACTTTGAAAATGGTAGAGCCCCCAAAACTCTAACCCTAGCTTAGGACCTAAAACTTGTAGTGTAGGTTTAGGTTAGCTAAACATCTCGAACCTTAACCAAATTTGGGTAGTGAAGGGGCTATGGTATTTTGAGCCTCTGACAATTTACTTGAGGAATTTTGGACAATGGTTATAGCACTTCATTTGTAATCAATAGTAATGCCCTAATAATTATTTTGGCTATTGTGGTCTCACTGCCCATAGAGAGGGTATGAAACATGAGCAGAGTTGGTTTTAGGTTATAATAAGCTTGTATGAATTTTGTTAGAATTTTTGGGTATCTATTTAGGGCATCTACTTCACAAGTGCTTTATTTTGATTACATATTAATAATTCTTGTCAGAGGACATTACTTACTGAAAAATCATGAAACTTCCTGCATAGTGTTTGTAGCTCAATGTTATCATATGGAAATTTTTGTGGAATTATTTGATGATTGATTAGCATACTTTGTTCATTAACCCTTAAATTAGAGAGTTCATAAGAAAATCAAATATAGCTTTATTTCCAAATGATAAATTATGAAACTTTTTCTAGGGTACTTGTAGTCAATCACAATCATCCCTGAAATTTAGCTGAATTTTTGGAGGTGTTATTACTATAGAATCTTTTAATATGACTTTTTATGGGGCATCTTTGAAATTAAGTTTAAAGGCCTAAACCTTGCTGCAAAATTGGGAGACTTAGGATTTAGAGTTAATTAGGCATTTTGTAATTATCATAAATTTAGTGGAATAATATCTTGTCTGATTATGGTACTTCATGTTCAAACCTGGGCCTTTTGGGACATTAGAATAAATAAATTAATTAGCAGACAAATTAGGAAAATTATGAATTTCTGGATTTATGCTTCAAATGTCCTTTTAGACCCCTAATAATTATCATAAGGGTACTGGATGAGTATTTCATGTACTTCCCTTTTTACGGGTCATGTAGCTTAAGTGGTCTGCATATAGCAAAACTGCAGGATTTCATTTGGATGTGAATTAGGGCAAGTATGATGAGTCCTGATGGTTTGGACAAGTGGAATGGGCTGCGTCTTTGAAAGATGAGTGAGTAAGGTGTGGTTCTGTCTAGGGTTATAGGCGTTCGGGTCCGACAAGAGATCGTCCTACCCAAGGAGAGTTGGAGTCAAATTACCCTAGGATTAGCATATCGAAATATGAGAAAATAAAGGGTAAGGGAATCAACCAATAATAAAATAAGTACCTTGCGAAAGGGAACGCTGGGCGTAATCCCAACATTGTTCCTAGTGCCCCTTGAGAGCCCTTCACAGGGAATACCGGGGGCAGTCCTGGGTTAACGTAAACTGTTTAACAAGCTGAAAAGAGTAACTTAGTAATTAGGGTTGCACATTCCACAACACTGATGGCACCAGAGGTTGGATTGGAGCTTCGGCTCGGATGGTTAAAAGGCGGACTTTGGGTCCGGGGAGCTTCGGCTCGATTGCTTGAGCCGGACGTGTTGGTCCGGGGAGCTTCGGCTCGATTCTTGATTACGCTAACTTGCATGTGCATAACAAGAAAGGAAATTAAGGTGGTGGGTCTTCGGTATTGGAGGGTCGATGCACCGACGCCAATACGTTGACTCGGCTAGTGTGGTTAGCACTTCGCCAACTGAAGTCCGGTGCGCCAGCCGGCAAGAGTACGCAGGAGTCCGCTTCGTGCACCAAGCGTTGAGGCGTACGATAGGTCTGACCGGTAGTGCTTTACTGGTTTAGAGGTGGGCGAGGCCCAACCCACCGCTTCCGTCTGCCACTACGGAGGTATCCTGGGAGGTTACGGCTCCAGAAAGGGGGAACTAAAGGTCTGTGTGCACAGAGTCTGGTGTGTGTGTTGCACTTGCATGTCCATCATACCCACTTGCATGTCATGGCATAATCGTTACCTTTAACCTTGACACCTAAAGTATAAGTGGAATGGGACGCTTATACCTTAGGACCTGCAAAACGACCCCTTGGTCTATAAGCTTGTGTGGGCAAGTTTATAAATTAAGGTTAATTTTGATATTTAGTTACAGCTGTTTAACCACCGACACCCCAGCGTATAAATCGGTATGGGACTTTTTATACGATGGGAGCCTTGCAAAAGACCCCTTGGCTTACGTGTTTTGCACATAAGTGAAGGTTACATTTCATATTACAGCCTATTGTCTTTATATGCTATAGAACTTGCCAGAATAGGACCGCTGCCATCTGCTTTTGATATTCTCCACCTTCAAGTCCTCCCCTTTCTTCCTCTCCGCTCGGTGCCTAGGAGCCGCGGGGGAAGGGGTGGGGGATGATAGGACTTAGTCTTTTACACTAACGGTTTTCGAACCGCATCATTTAGGGGATCGCGGAGACCAGCATGGAGGAGCAGCCCCAGAGACCGGTGCGCTTGGAGGTGGGGCAGTCTAGCTCCGGAGTTCACACAGCCGGGACTGTGAGTCTCGACCCTGAGCAGTTTTCTACTTTTGTTTCTGCATGAGAGATCTTGTAGTGAGGATTTGATGTACCGGGCGTAAGCCCGTTTTGCTACTCTGATGTTATTTTCTGTGGACACTCCCTTCGTGGAGTTATATTTATTATGTCATGTGATCCTCTGTGGACAGATAGTTTACATTTACTTCATTATTTTGCTACTTTTATGTGATCGAAATGGCCGGCAGAATCGGCGCTTTGTGGTGATGACTCTTCAGGGCGTGAAGGAGTCACCGCAAAACGGCGGTTCTGGGCCTAAGACCCCGGTGTCCGAAAAGAAAAAAAAAGGGGGGTCTTACAAGGGTACTTAAGGTAATACTAAGTCAGTGGTCCAAAAGGGCTGTGCATTCAGTATTTCATTATTTGTTTTCTTTTTGGCTATATGCACACCAAGCCCTTTACAAGCCAACACATGCAAGGGGTTTCCCTAACTTGTTGTGGTCCTTAAGGGCTGAAACTTTAACCATGCCCTAGTAAGGTCCTCATGGACATGCCACCAAAAATTGGAGCCTTTTGGAGTTGAACTACTCCAAGAATCACCTAAACAAACCTAGGGGTAACTTAGTAATTTTACCCTAATTTTAATTCCAATTAATCTCATTTTTGGTCAGGGCCTAAATATGCCATAAAACAGTTCTTCCCCAAACTCCCAAGTCATTTGGGCCTTTTTATGGGCTTGGGCATCCCTTTCAAATTTCTGCATTTTGCTATTTGCAGCCCAAGGTCATTCACTTTTTAGATCTTGCAAGTGAGATATCTCAACATGCAGAGGGCTAAATTATCTAATTTTTCTACCATAGGTCTAATATACTCCTAAGGGCAGGCCACCAAAATTTGGGGCATTTTGGAGTTGATATGCTCCAAAACTCAATAAAATTCAATTTATCATATTTGGACTAAAACTATAGATTTAATTTCCCCAAAAATTCTCATTTTTGGACAGGGGCTACAGCTTCCTAATTAAGCCACATGCCCAAAATGTTAGCCCATTTGGACTTAGGGTTTGGGCAGGGCACTCAGTTTAGTTTCTGACCTATCCTAGGACCAGCCCTAGGAAAATGGCTCTATAGGGCAGTATACTTAACCAACAATTATGTGTAACATATCAAATTAAAGGTGACTACAAGAACTACAATTTTTATTTTGAGAACATTTTATGAAAAAGGCTGTAATGGCCCTAATATTGGACATGCAAAAATCGGATTTTAGGGGACAGAAAATACACTATTCATATATTTAAATAATTCCTGGATTTATATTATTGCATGGCACAGATCTTGACGCAGATAGACGGCTACTGATCATCTTCTCCGATTCGCATGGATTCCTACCCAAGTTTCACGGGGCTTCTCCCGGCGGCTACCGGCGGCGCCTCCACCGGCCAACTTCTCCTCCCCCCTCACGGTGGTGGGGGCAAGCTTTGTCGGCGGCTAGGGCGGCCGGAGGTGGCGGCGCCACCTCACCCGATATCTTCTAAACCGCCATTAATGGCAAAAAAATGAAGAACTGAGTTCGGGCTCATTCGAGCCCGAACCCTACCCTAAACACTTCTACGATCTAAGCATGAAGAGAGAGGTGAGGGAGGACCTTCCTGGCGGCCTTGCGTCGTGAGGAGCGGCGGGGAACCATGACGGCGGCGGCGGCGCTTCTCTCTTAGTTTTCATGGCCAAAGCTCGGTTTCTCTCTCACTCTCTGCTGCTTTCCTTTTCCTGAGGGTAATGAACTGAAAGGGGAGAGGGGGAAAGTGAGAAGATGAAGTAAAGGGGGAGGGTGATAATTCCTATGTGAGAGGTGGAGGGTTTGCCTTGTTTTTGTCACCATGCATGCATGGGTGGGCCCCACTCCATCCACCTCCTCCTCCATGACTCCATGGGTCGGCCAGCCCATGTGGTGGCAGATGGCATGGGTCCAAGTGGCTTATTCCACTAAATACCCTTAAATATACTCCTTTCTCTCTCCTAAATTATTCTTTAATTTTGAGATTCTCTCTCTCTCTCTCTCTCTCCTAATCACTAAGTTGGCTGGTCAATATCCTATTTGCAGCCCACATGTTTATTTCATCCACCAAAATATGGTTAGCCCAAGTGAGTTGGGCTTGAGCTTGAGTTAGCCCATTTGGGCTAGCTTGACCCAAACCTAGGCTAGGGTTGACTTAGGTCAATTTGGTCTTTGAGGTTGGCCAAATGGGTCCTTGGTGACCCATTGGCCTCCCCTAAGGCCTAGGTAGGGTTGTCTTGGCCCTTTGGAGGTCACTTGACCCTTAAGCAGGGCACTTGACCATTTTAGGGCAAGAGTTGACTTTGGTCAACTTAGCCTTTTTGGTTGGCCCCAATGGGTCCTTGATGACCCATTGGCCTCTCACTAAGGTTATGAAGGTATGTGTGGGGTCCACTTGGCTAAGGGAACTTCAATTGGCCCTTGTGCAGGTCAGTTTGACCCAATGTAGGTTAGGTTGACCCATTTAGGGTTAGAGTTGAATTTGGTCAACTTAACCTCTTGGGTGGACCCCAATGGGTCCTAGGTGACCCATTGACCTCACCCTAGGGTTAGGTGGGCTTGGGTGGGGTCCACTTGGCTTGGGGATGGTCAAATGACTCTAAGTAGTTTAGTTTGACCCATTTAGGGTTAGGGTTGACTTGGGTCAACTTAACCCCTTTGACTGCCCTCCATGGGTCCTTAGTGCTTTAATGGATCTTACAATGGGTTGATGAGACCATGGTGGGGTCTTGAAGTCTTGGTAAAGCCCCATGGTTATCTTAAACTAAGGTTCGGGAATTTAATATTTGCAGACCATAGTGGTCTCACCCACATTCTTAGGTTTTCTTGGCCTTCTTAGACTTCCTAGGGTTTTGTCATGACCTAGTAATGGCCAAAACTACTCTTAGGGGTCTAGTTGGAAATGAGATGTTACAAAGGATCCCCCTGACCGAGCCCGCTTCCACCCTCCGCGAGGCGTGAGCCTTCTCGCCCTTCTCTGGGCAGAAGTGGGTCTCGGCCGGGGATTGACACGATCATTCTCGCCTACTCCTAGGCGGGAGCTCTTCCGCTCTGAAGCCCAAAGCTAGCCCGAAGCTAGTCCAATCCTGGCCGCTGAGGGGACCTTAGTCCTACTCAACGAATATGAGGTTGTACAGTTGTGGATCGAGGTTGTAGATCCGGTTTGCGGATCGAGTTGTAGGAGAGTTTGTTCTCCGAGTTGTAGAAGCGTCGTCTCCGAGGTGTAGGAGTTGCGAATCCGAGGTGTAAGATTTGATGAAATCTGAGTTTGGTGAAGTTGTCGAATCTGCCTTTTGTGGGAGATAGGCGAGGCAGGACAGTTGACGTACCCAACTCAGGGAACTACTATAAAATCTCTACGTTTGTGTGCTTGTTATTTAAAATTATTTTTATTCCGCAAAAAGACGCAAACATCACTTATTCACCCCCTTTTATGTGGTTTAGGTAAACGCTAGATACTTTCATTTGGTTTTATGAGAAGACTCTACCAGGTTGTCTATTTTCTTAGAGCTAGAATAAAGATCCAAATAGAAAATGCATTCCAAATTCCAACTGCTGATCCAAATTCCAACTACTTGATTTTGAGTGTTTTCATGTTTCAATTATTATGCTCAGTTCTACTAAAACACTTCTTATACTTATATATGCGCACTCACGCAAGAACATATTAGAATGTGCTTTTGCTAATCTTTCTACTTTTCATGCAGTTGTGCTTCGTTGCCAAAACCTGGTTTGGCAGGTTATTAGGCATGATGATTTTTAGCGCGAGCGAAGTGAGCAGGAACGTGGATCTAGGCAGGGGCGGATCTATAGGGTGTCCGAGGGAGACTGACATCCCCATTATTTTTCAAAATGGTTAGTGTATTTAGATTTCTCTCGTCGAGACAATGAATTTTGACTACTAATATGTAAAAAATGGTGGCCAGATGAGGGAGAAGCAACTCCGTTAAGATAGAAATGTTCAATTTTTTTGAAGGAAGTTGATGGCTGACCCCTCATGTTAAAATTTTTAGAATCCAATGACGCATTTAAAAAAATTGTGCACCCTCATTATCAATTTGTGCACCCCCATTATTAATTTTCTGAATCCGCCACTGAATCTAGTCGACAAAGCGGCCACCAAGATGTGCAAATTCGTCTTCAGATTGCCGGATGCATCCAGAAGATGAGGTGAAGGTAACGGCCAAGGAGAGGCTGAGAATCTCTATGGAAAGGATTGCGCTACTCAAAGGTTCCAGGCATCTGCCTCAACCTCCGAAGCCCAAAGAAGAGGAGGAGAAAAAAGACAAAGAAGAAGATGAGAATGACAAACTGAAGTGACCTTCGACCCTATCGAACCTCGTAGCGGAGAAAGCAGAGCATGGAGCCCTCCAGCAGTCTGCGGTTATTCAAGAACGGCACATCCTGATTTTGTACGAGTTTTTTGTCTAAACATCAGTGGGACAAAGCTTATAGCCAGTAAGAAAAAGGTAGTATTTCAAGCCTTTTGTGGTAATTTATTTATAAGGACATTGTTTAAAATAATTGTTGTAATTTATTTATAAGTCATTTTTAGATGACAATTTTGCTTGGGGTATGTGAAATGCTTCGAAAGTTGAATGTATAGATTGGGCAAGGAAGAGGCCCACCTGCTTCAATTTTTAAAAAAACAAAAAAAAGTAGGCGGTATTTGCTATGAAAGAGCGTCGCGGATGTTGGCATCAATTGCGATGCTTTAATAAAGCAAACGCCGTTGAAACTTCTATTTTATTCCTGAATATATATTTGCATTAGCCACATTTTTTATCAAAAAAACGCTGTCGAATCCATTAACAATAGTGGTGTTGTGCACAAAACGCCGCTAAGGTTTTAGTGGCGCCCCTATCGCGACGATCTCGTGACGTTTGTCAAAACTCCGCCATAGGTATATCGGCTTTTAAAAAGCGTCGCAAAAGGCTAAAAAATGCCTCTATAGGTATACTTTGTTGTAGTGTATTAAATTTAGGGGAAGTAATTTTATAAGGAACACTCATGTAGGTGGGGAACACTCATACAGTATGCATTGTTTAAATCCACCACACTATAAACATGTTATTTATGCATATTTTTTACCGGACTTATATATAAACACAAATATGCTTAAATTCACTAATTTCTCATACATGTATTTGTTATTAACAAAAGGAAGATATTGTTGGAACAAGCGTTTCACATCTCTTGAGTTGAGAATAACAAATATTGTGATATATTTGATCAATTCTTTTGTGTGTTTGTAATGTGCATGTCATATAGTTATAAACATAGATTAAATGAAGAGACAAGCCATCATCATAGGCGTGATCCAAGTCCGTGTACACTTAAGAAACAACAAAAATATGAGTGTTGATTGCTTAATATTAAAACGACCATAACATTCAAATCGGGAAGAGTTACAAAACGTACCACCCCATTCCAGAAAGAGGACGACGTCATCTAGAAGCTGAAAAAGTTTTTTTCTAACGCAAGATAGTCACTAACGCTGTCAGTATCATCAATCAAAAATGGAAATATCAACGTGACGAAAAAGGAATGCTCGGCGGTAACACTGCCACACGACAGTAGCACTACCGCCCGGTGGTAATACTGCCACCCGACAGTAGCACTACCGCCCGACGGTAACTTTTGGAAGGTCCAGTTTTGAAAGAAAAAGTTGCCAAAAATTATCGATTTCCAAAGATAGAAAAGTTTCCTAAAATAGATAATGTCTGACGGTAGTACTAACACCAGCATTAACTTCGGAGACCTATTTAAAGAGCGGCTCCTCTCCTTTTTGGCATTAATTTCTTTGCTCTCCAAGCCAAAACTCTGAATCAGTTGAGAGAGGCTCCTCTCCAAAGATCAAGAGAACTCCCTTGGGCAAACACGAAGATCTAAAGAATTTTAAAGGAGAAGGGTAACAACGCGTATTCAACACGAAGGGCGAACGCTTCAAGAACTCCAACGTCTGCATAGCCTTCGTCTTCACCTTCAAAAATCTTTGAGGAGTTTTCTTGCTTTTTATTTATTTTGTAATCATTTATTTTTTTCTTTTCATGTTAGTGGAGAAATCATTCGGGGAGAATGTCGAATTCCGAGAAGGATTCTGTGGGAAATTCATCACGGGTAGGGGATACTAAGTCTTCCAAGACTTACGAGGCAAATCGTCCGGTGTAGATGTCGGATTCTAGAAAGGATTCTGCAATTCACCATGCGTTGTGATGACTAGGTCTAGGGTAGATCTAGAGGGCGGTTTGAGGCCTTATTTAAGAGAGATAGACTAGAGTCAACCGATCCTTGGGAGAAGGACCAGTATAGAAAAGGAAAACGAGTTTTTTCATATTTTGCCTCAATTTCTAGCATTATAGAAATCAAACATTTAGTAATTAGTTTCTTATGAAATAAAACCTTGTTTTTTTAATTATTTTATTAAAATGATTTTATTTCATACTCTAAAATATTTTAAATAATATTTCTCCCTCAAGGAAATAAAGCAAAATTGAAAGATGGGGTTAGACCTGATTTACTCTAGAGGGGGGAATAGAGTAATCTAAAATCTTTTTACTGTTTTACAAATTATCAGAGTAATAAAAAGGTGATACCAAAATTAACAGAGAAAAGATAATCTAAGCTAAATTAATCTAACACAGCATATAGATATATCACAGCACAACTATCTTATCACAGCCACAGCAAGAACAACCAGAAAAGGGGCAACCTGACAACACAAGAAGTTTTATAGTGGTTCACCAACCTGGGTACATCTACTCTTCTACCACCCTGGTAGGAATCCACTAGCAGGTTTTGATCTGGTGACTGCCACCAATGAGCTTTTGATCAGGTGCTCAAAAACCAAAATAAACTTTTGAAGGGATTTAATAAACTCTTTATACAGAGGGGGGAGAGAGATTGATGGTGTCTTCTCTTTCTCTATTAAACAGAGAAGACAAGTGGATTTACTATTGTCAAGAACTCCTTTCAATATCACTTGGAGTCTTGCACAGGGTGTAGGTCTTCAGTCTTCAGCATTGACTTAAAATGATGTTTAGGAACTTCTGACTGATTTGAATATGTTGTCCTTAAAAGAATCCTGGAGTGAAGGTTGAATAAGACTCTTGATTTGTAGTTGATGTTCTTCCTCTTCTTTAGTAAGGTCAAGGAGAAAACAAACTGTTTTCTGTACAGAGAATATTTTTGTTGTAGATCTTTTTTTATCTCTGTATTCCTTGTGTTTTGTATATAGACTCTAAAGAAAAACTCTTTTATATTTTCAGTCGATTTCTCCTTTGAATTTTGAATTCCATTGCATTGAATGTTGACTGCCTAAAGAATGAAATACGGCTGGAGAATAATTTCATTAATGAGTTTCTCCAACTGTCTCATTAAAAAGAGCAAGTAATTAACCTGATGAAGACCATAATCAATGCTGCCACAAACGGCTATATTCCGAGAATATAAGCATTAATTACTAAGGAATTACTGCAAGAGAGTAAGGACAGAATGAAGAAGATTCTAAGTCTGGAACTGCACAGAATTCGTCAACCAGAGAACAGATTTCGTCTGAAAGTGAGCTGTTAGATCAGGAATACTCTAGAGGGAGGGGGTGAATAGAGTATTCAGGGTTTATAAAATTTTCTTCTAATTTAATCTAGTACAGGAACAAAATTAAAATAGCAATCCTAACAAACAGCCACAGCATAAAAACAAAAGAAAAGAGCAATCCAGACAACACAAGAATTTATAGTGGTTCCCCTAAACTTGGGTACATCCACTCTTCTACCACCCTGGTAGGAATCCACTCAGATTCTTGATTAGCTGTCTAACACAAATGAGCTTTTGATCATGTGCTCAAAAACCAACCATCAAGTCTTTTGATCAGGTGACTTGCAACCAGGAATAACTTTTGAACGGAGTTATAACCCTTTATACAGTGGGGGGGTGAGAGATGATTGTGTCTTCTATTTCTCAATATACAACTGAGAAGACTTGTGGATATTTGATTTTAGCACAAGCTCCTCGTGAGATATAGAATGGTTCAGGTAGAAGAAGCCTTGCTATAGGGTGATAGGCCTTCAGTGGAACAGCCTTGATCAGCAGTTGTTCAGGAACTTCTTTGACAGATAGTGATATAGTTGTCCTTTGAAGTATCCTGGAGTGTTGAAGACAGAAGACTCTTGATTTTGAATAGGTGTTCTTCTTCTTCAGATAGCTGATGATCTTCAGGAATATGGCTTCTTGTTGTGTCAGAATTCTGTGTTGACAGACAGTAATGAATCTCTTGTTTCAGACTGACTATTTTTTGTATTGTGTATCTTGTTTTGTCTGTCTATCTATCTTTGTTGTTTTATATTCCAGAAAAGAGGAGAAAATTTCTTTCATATTTCCTGTCAAAAATTCTCTTTCGAAATTTGAAATCCTCTGCAATCAATGCTGACGGACTTGAGAATAAACGACATTAAATTATTTTCCCAACTGTCCCATGAAAAAACGGCAGGCAATAATCCTGGAGAAGACCTTAATCAATGCTCTGTCTAACGGTTATATTCCGGAGAATATTTGAGCATTAATTACTCAGGAATTATTGCAGTAATAAGGGGACAGAAGGATGGAAAATAACTAAGTCTGGATTCGTCGAACTGATAACAGAAATCGTCGAGCTGAGTTCACAGTTCGTCGAGCTGAGTTCACAGTTCGTCGAGCTGAGTTGCTGAGTTCATCGACCAGATGACTTCTGCTCGTCGAGCTGAGTTCCAAGATCGTCGAGCTGAGAGCAGAACTATATTCTCTAGAAACTTTGTCTTTTCTGTGTCTGGAGTTCATCGAACTAATATCTGGTTTCGTCGAATGAAGTTCAGCAAAATATTTCTGGACTTAGAATAATGTCAGATGCTTCTAGATGAAGGTATTGAAGTGAAGTATCCAGAATTTGTCGACCTAAGAATTGGTTTCGTCGAGCTGAGGACCACTTAACTGCTGCTGGATAACTCTAGCTATTGTGGTCACAGTTCGTCGAGCTGAGAATCAAGTTCGTCGAGCAAAGTCTGACTCTGGACTTAGAATAACGAGATGTTTTCTGATCTTGAAGTGTTGAAGTATAGTGTCCAAAGTTCGTCGACCTGAGTACCAAGTTCGTCGAGCTCAGCTCAGATAAATTACTCTGAGATCGTCGAGCTGAGCACGACTATCGTCGACCTGAGTTCGACTAACGTCGAACTCATTTTACTTGGTCTTTAGAAAAACTCTAAGTCTCTGACAGTCTTGTTGATAGCTGCTCCATGTGATGTTGATTCTAAGAACTTGGCCTACACTCTAGGATACAACCTTGACACTAGCTATACATTGTGGGTCATATGATCCTAACTTAGTGAACCTAACCCAAATCTTACTAGGGATCCAACAATCTCTCCCTATTTGGGTGAGGTCATTAATTACAAACTCAAATCAAAATTGAAAATCACAAGACAAGAAAGCATATATTTGACAGAGATCAATAACACATGCAACAGATATATATATGTACATTAGCTTTGTTCAGAAATAGAAAGTAGTTATAAGAATATAACAGAAGTAAAGCAGTTCATAATTACTTCTTTTGAAGCTTGCACTTTTGTCATGGTCATATCAGCAGCCCCTATAATCTTCAAAGATGTGGCTCTGGGGATAACTGCTTCTAGGTTCAACTTCATGTAGTCATCAACATTGAAAAACCTTTTTGCTTTCTCAAACCTCTTAAGCTCTTCTTTCCTGTATTTAGACATTGTGGAATACCAAGAAGGGTCTTTTCCTTCAGGTTTGGCCTTGTTAATCATAGAAAGGCCTACAAGTTCTTGGAACCTGGCCATTCTAGCTGTATTAGCTGTTTTAGGATATTCAAAAGGAATAGGAGGAGAATTTGTTCTTTTAGGACTTTCAGCTTTCTGATCTGCATGGATTGATAGTTGTTGTTGTTGCTGCTGCTGTGGTTGATGTTGCTGTTGTGGTTGATGCTGCTTGCCTAAAGAGTAATGCTTATGCTGGCTGCTTTCAGAGAAGATCTCCCTTGATGTCTTTGATATGTTTGGAATTGGGTAGATCTTTGGGAATTTGTGCCTGAAGCACCAGCAGCTGGAGGAGGAGGACGTGGTGGATCTTTTCTGTATTTCTGAGATGGAGGAGGAGAGTATCTTCTGCTTCTCTTCCTCTCTTTCTGTTCATTTTTGGATAACCACATCCAAGCTGGCATCCCTTTATATGGAGTTATCTTTCGGAGAATATAGTTGGGAGTGTCATTGGTTGGATTTGGCTTAGGAGTAGGAGGAGGAGGAGCTTTTCTCTTTTTAGATACTGGCTTCTTCTTTTTCTTAGCATCCTCATCAAAATCCTCATCATCATCATCATTGCTATCTTGTGGATTATCATATAAAGCATCTAGCTTTTTCGGTGTTTCATTAGATATAATGGGTTTCTCAACTTGGGATGGAGCTGGAGTAGATGCTGGAGCTGGAGCTGGAAGATAAATTTCAAGAGGGGCTAGAGAACTAACTGTGATAGTGCTTTCAGCGGCTGCCTTATTTTCTTCTTCAATATTAGCCCTGATTAACTCATCCAGATCAAGCAAGGGTGAGTCATCCATTACAAAAGTTGGGACTATAGGGGAAGAGACAATTGGGGAAACAATTTTAGGAAGAGGTGAAGTAGGAACCTCTTGAGAAGCAAAGTTGTCCTTAAGCTGCTTAGCCACTTTAGGGCTTATTAGAGAGGTGTATGGGATAATAGCCAAAGATGGCTTAGTATACTCTATTGGAAAGAATCTCAAGTATGCAGTATCAAAAATGCTTAACAAACTAACCAAATCTACTGTGGGATTTAAAATGAAATCACCAGCAGTAATTAACTCTTCTGGGACTGCATCTTCCATATCCATGTCAGTATCAATAAACTGAATTAAATCAATTAAATCTGTATCTGTAAGTTCTGTATCTACTGTTGTTGCTGCTGCCTCTACATCTGCTGGAACTGGAGCTGCTGAAACTGAAACTAAGACTATTGCTACTTGAGCTGCTGCAGCTTCTTCATCAAGCATCTCCCCCTGCCTGGTTTCAGTAATAACTGGAGCCAGGCCCCTAAATGAAGAGGGGGCAGCAGAGAGGGCAGAGATTTGAGCAGATAAAGAGGAAATGGAAGTAGCAAGAGGTGTAATGGCCTCTGCTATGATGGTTTTGAGAAGGGGTGTGATGAGAGTAATGATAGATGATATGGTGGAGGGATCCAGTGTTGGACTGGCAGATGGTGTTGAGGTGGAAACAGTTGGAGGGATGGTAGATGTTGGTGAGGATGGAGGAGGGACATCTTGCATGTGGACATCCCGAGGAGGAGGAGAATTGGGAGGAGATGTCAGGAGATTGAAGGATGGTATGGAGGATAAGTGTGGGGGAAGAGGAGATGAAGGTGGTGTTGGAGCTGGTATATAATTGGGGGATTGGGGTGATTGAGGTGGAGTGGGTTGATGGTATTCCTGAATAGGATATGAGGGGATGTTGGTAAGATCTAGGGGTGGAGAGGTGGCAGAAGATGTAATTGTAGTAGGGACATGAACTTGTTGGAGTTGTTGTTGGAGTTGTGGATGTGGTTGAAGAGAGGGAGTATGAACTGTGGAGGGTGATTGTTGTTGAGTTGCTGGAAGGGATGGAGGTGTGGGGATGATCTCTTCAGTAGGGTGGGGAGTGGCTCTAACAACCCTTGTGCTTTCAGAAGCTGGGGTGGAAGAGGTTGAAGCCTTGGATGGCTTGGATATAGTCCTCTCCCACCTACCAAACAAGGCACGGGTGAGCCTCTTGCTGGCATTTATGAATATGGTCTGTGAGACCAGGGATTTAGCAGACTTCTCCTTCAGGAAGATCCCCAGGATCCTTCCAAAGCAAACTTCTTTCTTATTATTCTTTTTCCTTATCAGATTAAAGATGATCTCTACCCAATCCACTTTATTCTTATTGACCACTGCACACATGACCAAGAATTGATGCCTGGTGATGTAGTCATGGGCAGTGTGCTTGCCCAGCAAGACTTTTCTCACTATATCTGCCAGAAACATATATTCTGCAGATAGGTGCTTCTTCAACAGCTTATTTAGGTTATCTCCAGCATAACCCATCAGACTCAACATCATATTATATTCTTCGGAATCTATATCCAGTTCTTCTTCGCCATTTATCAAATCAAAAATTTCAGTCAAAACTGCGGGAGTCAAAGAAACAGCATTACCCACGATTGTTCCTGTCATGGTGTTTTCCTCTGATGTAGATGAAGTATAGACCCATTCTCTAATTTCTATTCCAGCCAGCTTTATTCTTGTTGTCATCATGTTTCTCAAATTCTATTCTTCCAGTAGAGTCAAAATGTTCAGAAAAATTGGATCAGAGTGTTGAAAGAAGTCGAAGTCGACATCAAATCTTGTGTCAAACTTCATAGTGGTTAGGGCTCCTTCTTGAATCGCCATGAAATCACCTGCAAAAGAGAGAGAAACGGCGATCAAGTGCAAAGGGAATAGGAAGTGTGGGATGGAGGTCGAAGAAAACCTAGTTATAAGATTTTCTGGAATATGAATCGACAAACTCCGTTCCACGAAAAATAAGAAATTCTTCGACCAGAGATCGACGAAATAATTGATAGTGAAACAATTTGTCGAGCTCAGCTGGAAGAGTTGAAGACATTTCGTCGAGCTCCGTTCGATGAAAGTTTTCTGAAGCAGATTCGTCGATCTCCGTTCGACGAAAACAACTTCACACACAGAGAGTTCGTCGACCTTCATTCAACGAATATCTCCCGAACTTTCCCTAGTTCGTCGAGCTCCGTTCGACGAACTCTGGATAATTTGTCGAGTGCAGACATAAACTAAACTAAGTCTTCTCCATTAATCATTCCAAGCTGATTTATAAAGAATATGTGATTTCTCTCATCCAGAGGTTTGGTGAATATATCAGCTCTTTGTAAATCAGTGTAAATATAGACAAGATTAATTTTGTTTTTGTCTACACACTCTCTAATGAAGTGATGCCTAATGTCTATATGCTTAGTCCTACTATGATTGACTGGATTTTGTGTTATTGCTATAGCACTTGTGTTATCACAAAAGAGAGTTGAATTATTTAAGTTGAGACCATAGTCTAGGAGTTGGTTTTGGATCCACAGCATCTGAGAACAACAACTGTCTGCTGCAATATATTCTGCTTCAGCAGTTGAGGTGGATACAGAAGACCGTTTCTTGCAAAACTAAGATACCAACCTCATACCAAGGAACTGACAAGTCCCTGAGGTGCTTTTTCTATCAACCCTGCATCCAGCAAAGTCAGCATCTGAAAATCCAGTTAAATCAAACTCTGACTCAGCTGGATACCATAGGCCCAGACTAGGACAACCCTTTATATATCTCAAAATTCTTTTTAAGAAAAATAGATGATATTCTTTAGGGTTCACTTGGAACCTAGCACAAAGGCATGTGGCAAACATGATATCAGGTCTGCTTGCTGTTAGATATAGTAGGGACCCAACAATGCCTCTATATAATTTTTGATCCACAGGTTTCCCATGTGCATCAGAGTCAATCACAGCATTAGTAGCCATAGGTGTTTTCTTTGCTGAAGCATCAGCCATCCCAAACTTATTTATAAGCTCTTTAGCGTACTTAGCTTGAGAGATGAAGATGTCATCAGGAAACTGCTTCACTTGGAGACCAAGGAAGTAGGAAAGCTCACTCATGCTACTCATTTCAAATTTTGAATGCATGAGGTCAGAGAAACTCTTGCATAATTTGGAATCAGTAAACCCAAATATGATGTCATCCACATATATTTGCACTAATAATCTTTGATCCTTATGATATCTAGTGAAGAGTGTTCTATCTACTATACCTCTAATGAATTTATGCTCTATCAAAAAGCTAGTTAGGGTCTCATACCAAGCTCTTGGAGCTTGCTTGAGACCATAAAGAGCTTTATGCAATTTGAAAACATGATAAGGGTGAGTTGGAGAGACAAGATCTGGAGGTTGTTCAACATAGACCTCTTCTTTAAGTACTCCATGCAGGAATGCACTCTTCACATCCATCTGATACACCTTGAATCTCTTGTAGGCTGCATAGGCCAGGAATATTCTGATTGCCTCCAACCTTGCCACAGGTGCAAAGGTTTGGTCATAATTTATTCCTTTCTCTTGCCTGTATCCTTGAGCAACAAGCCTAGCCTTGCTCCTAACTATTGTACCTTGGGCATCCAATTTATTTCTGTATACCCATTTGGTTCCAATGTCTGTATAGTCTTGGGGTCTTGGAACCAAATCCCAAACTCTACATCTCTCAAATTGATTTAATTCCTCCCGCATTACAATGATCCAGTGGGGATCTTGCTCAGCATCATGGATGGATAGAGGTTCAACCTGAGAGAGAAAACAGGCATGCATCAAATCTTGGTTGAGTTGATGTCTGGTTTGTACACCTACTGATATGTCTCCAATCACTTGAGATATGGGGTGATCCCTTAGTGTGACAAGATCAGTGGGTGGAGTTGGTTCTGCAACAGCATTAGGAACTAATTCCTCTTGTGGAATTATGTTTGCTGTTGAGGGAATGTTAATCTCTTCAGTGCCTTCATCTTCACTTTCTTCAATGACTTGTGGAGAAGGATGTGTTGGAACCTCTTGGGTGAGGTTTAGTCCATCCAAGCTCTCACACAAGTGAGGTACCTGCAAGGTGCTATTGGTAGAAATCTTTTTCTCCTTGCAAGGCATGTTAGCTTCATCAAATGTAACATGAATAGACTCTTCAATTTTTAGAGATGATTTGTTAAAAACCCTATAGACTTTGCTTACTTGGGAATATTCTAGAAAAATTCCCTCTTCAGCCTTAGCCTCAAACTTTCTAATGTATCTTTTGTTGTTGTCGTGAATATAACATATATATCCAAATACTTTAAAATAGTTGATTTTAGATTTCTTCCCTTTAAGTAATTCATAAGGAGTCCTATTTTTAGTTTGTGAATTAAAATCCTGTTCAGGACATAATTTGTTGTACTCACAGCCTCTACCCAAAAGGTTAGGGGCATATAAGCATCTGCAAGCAATGTACCTGTAGCTTCAATGAGTGTCCTATTTTTCCTTTCAGCTACCCCATTTTGTTGAGGAGTTCTAGGAGCTGAGAAATAATGTCTGATACCTTCCTTCTCACAGAACTCATGCAAAAGAAGAGACTCAAACTCTGTACCATGATCACTTCTGTCAATGCAACATGAGTAGAGAACTTAATCTGTATGGTCCTGAGAAAATCTGTAAGAACCTTGAAGGTATCTGACTTAGATCTTAGAAAGGATACTCAAGTGAACCTGAATAAGTCATCCACAATAACTAAGGTGTAGGATTTCCCTCCTAGGCTTTGTACAGTAATGGGTCCAAAGAAATCCATATGTAGCAAATACAAAATCCTAGGTGAATCACTTTTATTAACAGATTTAAAACTAGATTTAGTTTGCTTTCCTAGTTGACAAGCCCTGCAAAGGCCTTCCTTCTTGTAGGGACCAGAAGGTAGACCTCTAACAAGGTTGTCTTTTTTAACCTATCAATGTTTTTCAAGTTTACATGACCTAACCTTTTATGCCATAAATCATTCTGATTACTAGTAATATTAAGTAAGCAGATATCAGAATTGGCAGATAGAAAATCAACTAAATATATGTTGCCTTGTCTATTTCCAATTAAAATAGTTTGATTTTCCTTATTAGAAATAATACACGAGGATGAGTTGAAGTGTACCTGATAACCTTCATCACATAACTGACTAATGAAGATGAGTTTATGCTTGAGTCCTCTGACGTAAGTTACTTTCTTGAAAGTAACAGCTCCAATCTTCACTTCTCCAAAACCTTCTGACTGGCCACATTTGGAATCCCCAAAGATAACCTTGGGCCCCAGCTTGGACTTGTAGTTCTGTAAGATGTCCTTGCTGCCTGTTAAAGTAGCGAACAAACGACCAAAAAACAAGCCGGAATTTTGAATAATTCAAAGTTTTATTATCCAAAAAGATATCTATTACAAAGGTATGTCCTCCCTTATATAGAATGGAGGAGAGATGAGAGAATACAAATAAGAGATGTGGGACTAAAAATTTACAGGACTAAGCAGACTATACAGAACAAACCGCACAAGACGCACTGTTAGACAGAAGGGTTAACCGCACGGCTACCACCAGAGAGAAAGAGAGATCACCAGGGTAGACCGCTAGACCGTCCGGTCTCCAAGCCGGCTGAGACAAACTGCCAGACCGCGCGGTCTCCAACCCGCCAAGACAGACCGCCAGACCGCCCGGTCACCAACTTCAACACTCCCCCTCAAGCTGGAGCATATATATCGATCATGCCCAGCTTGTCACAAATATGATGAAACGAGGCGGAGACTGGCTTGGTGAAGATGTCAGCCAGCTCTTTATCAGAAGTGACAAAGGGAGTGCAAATTTGTTCCTTTAAGATCTCTTCACGAATGAAATGACAGTCGACCTCAATGTGCTTTGTTCTTTCATGGAAGACCGGATTTTTGGAGATGTATATGGCAGCCTTGTTATCACAGAACATAGGTAGAGGATGGTTGTAGACCTCTCCTAAATCTAGCATGAGAGCCCGCAGCCATTTTAACTCACAAGTGGTCGATGCCATACTGCGATACTCAGCTTCTGCTCTGGACCTGGAGAAAACAAACTGCTTCTTGCTCTTCCAGCTCACCAGATTTCCCCCAACAAAGGTGCAAAAACCTGAGGTTGACTTGCGATCCCCTTTGTCATCAGCATAACTTGAATTTGAGTATGCTTCAACCCTCAGATGACCATTCTTCTGAAAAAGTAATCCTTTCCCAGGCGCTGCTTTGACATAATCCAAGATCCGCAAGGCGGACTGTAGATGGCACTCCCTAGGTGCTTGCATGAATTGACTCACTTTGCCCACAGCATAGGAAATGTCGGACCTGATCACTGTGAGATATATGAGCTTGCCAACCAGACGCATGTACCGCGAACTATCTGAAAGAGGAGGCAAATCATCTGTCCAGGTTTTGTCTTCTCCAGTTGCCATGGGGCATCGGGCAGGTTTTGCTCCAGTCAATCTTGCCTCTTTTAAAAGATCAAGGGCATACTTACGCTGAGAGAGAACTAAGGAGTCCAGCTTCCGAGAGATTTCGATCCCCAGAAAGTGCTTTGGAGAGCCCATATCTTTCGTGATCAGATGTTGACGAAGATGTCGCTTTGTCAGGGCTACCCCGTCCTGGTCATCGCTAGTGAGAAGAATATCATCGACGTACACAGCAAGAACAACCAGCCCCGAAGGGGTTTTGCGAATAAATAAAGAGTGATCGGCAGAGCTTCGTGCAAAACCAACGGTCGCCACGATGCCGCTGAACTTGTCAAACCAAGCTCGAGGGCTCTGCTTGAGGCCATAGATGGCCTTCTTCAGCCGGCATACTCGTGTCTCCCCCTGAGCAACATACCCAGGAGGTTGCTCCATGTAGACGGCCTCCTGAAGATCACCATAAAGGAAGGTATTCTTGACATCCAGCTGGGAAATCGGCCAATCCCTATTTACCGCCACAGAGAGAAGGACCCGGATAGTGCTGAGACGAGTCACGGGGGAGAAGGTGTCAAAGTAATCAACCCCATAGGTCTGAGTAAAGCCCTTAGCAACAAGCCGAGCCTTATACCGATCCACAGTGACGTCTGGGCCAAATTTGACCACAAAGACCCAGCGACAGCAAACAACATCAATTCCGAAGGGAGGAGGAACAAGAGTCCAGGTACCCCGCTCAGTTAGGGTCGCCATTTCCTCATCCATGGCCATCTTCCAATGAGGAATATCAAGGGCCTCCTGGTAGGAGCGGGGTGTGGCAGTGACAGAGATAGCCAGTGCAAATGCCCTGCGAGAAGGGGTAAGACGATCATATGAAACAACAGCAGTAACGGGGTGTATGGTACACGTCCGCACCCCTTGGCGAAGAGCGATAGGAAGATCCAGGTCAGCGGGTCCCGCGACATCCGGAGCATCCGTGGCAGAGAAAGCTGGCCCGGGAGTAGAGAGCGACAGCGGCGGAGATGAGGGAGACGGTGGCGGAGATGCGAGAGAGAGAGGCGGAGGGAGAGGAGTGGGTGGAGACGGTGTAGGGGTGGAGATCGTAGTAGGAGACGAGGGAACGAAGGGAATGACAGGAGAATCAGAAGCTTGGAGAAGAGGAGAGGAGTCATCCGAGAAGTAGGAGGTATTCTCGAAGAAGGTGACGTCAGCAGAGACGAACTGCTTATGAAGGACGGGATCAAAGCAACAATAGCCTTTCTGAGTGGTGGAGTACCCCAGAAAGACACATTTGGTGGAGCGAGCGGAGAGCTTATCACTGGTGGCAGAAGGGGCATGCACAAAGGCAGTGCATCCAAAGATTTGGAGAGGGAGAGGAAACGGCTCCTTGCCTGGATACAGAATGGAGAATGGGGTTTTGTCGTGGAGAACCTTGGAGGGAATGTGATTGATAAGGTAGCAGGCAAGGAGAACAACATAGCCCCAATAGGAGCGGGGAACATGCATCTGGGTCATCAAGGTGCGAGCGACATCGAGGAGGTGACGTTTTTTGCGTTCTGCCACACCATTTTATTGTGAAGTATAGACACAACTACTTTGATAAATAATCCCATTTTGCATGTAGAATGTAGAAAAGTCATGACTGATATATTCTTTGGCATTATCAGATAGAAAAACTTTGATAGAAACATTAAACTGAGTTTTGATCATGAGATAGAAGGACGTCCATACAGAGAATAATTCGGAGCGATCTTTTAACAGATACACTCATGTACAGCGAGAGAAATCATCAATGAACGTGACAAAATATGAACTACCCCGACCAATGGTAAGAGTAGGAGAAGGACCCCAAATATCGGAGTAGATGAGATCAAACGGACGGGTAGATCCACAAACGTTCTTTGGAGGGAAGGAGGAGCGGTGATGCTTGCCAAGCTGACAGGCCTCACAGTTGAGCGGAGGACTTTGTGGAGGAAGTTGGGGCAGAAGTTGGCGAAGAAGACGTGGAGGAGCATGAACAAGGCGGAGATGCCATTGGAGAATATCTGTGGATGTGGAGGAGAAGGTGGAGAAAGCAGAAATGTTGTCCAGGAAGTATAGGCCGCCACTCGCAGTCCCAGTAGCAATCGTCCGTTGGGAGTCCGGATCCTGAAAAGAGCAAGAAGTAGAAGTAAATGTGACGGAACACTGTAATTGCTTGCATAGAGAGGTAACAGATAATAAGTTGCACGGGAACTTGGGCACGTATAGAGTATCCACCAAGTGAAGAGACAGAGTGACATGAACAATCCCCATCCCATGGACTGATGATGAAGAGCCGTCAGCGAGAATAACTGGGGGCAACCGATCATGTGTTTCTAGGAGAGAAAAACACTGGAGATTGCCGGTCATATGATTTGTAGCACCGGTGTCGATCAGCCATTTTCCTTGAGTAACAACGTGGGCACTACCAGAAGACGTGACCACCGAGGCGAACGGCTTTGAGGAGGATATGAAAGCCATGAAGGGAGGAATAAAGAACTCAGCGGTCACGGTGACAGCACACCAGCGGCAAGAAGGGCCACGACCAAGGTGCAGAACAAGGCAAAGGGGAAGAAGAGGGAAGCACAAGCCGCGCGACTTAACAGGATGTCGCGGCGACTAACAAGCAGGAGCGGATAAAGGAAGAAAGGCAAAGAGGCCGTCGAAACAAGGAAGAACCCGCGCGAACAGAGAGAAAGTGCAGCAGTTAGGAGAAAGAGATCTGCAGCGGTCACGATGATAGATACCAGCGGCCTGAAAAACCACGACCAAGCCGCAGAAGAAAGCAGAGGGAAAGAAGTCGAGCGGCTAGAAATCAGCCCGTGCGAACAGAAGAAAGAGACACCACACGAACAGAGAAAAGTCCGCTGGGAGGCAAACAGGTCGCAATAAGAAGAAGGAGAAACAAAGAGGTCACGCACACAAAGGGCAACGACAAGGAGAGAAGAAGCCGCGCGAATAGGGCACAAGCAGGCGGAAGAAACCAGCCACGAGGACAGGCCTCGAGAAGAAGAAGCAAGCCGCGCGGATAGGTCGCGAGGTCAGAGAGGGCGCACAGAATCAGGAGGAGAAAATCGAGTCCTCTGATACCATGTTAAAGTAGCGAACAAACGATCAAAAAACAATCCGAAATTTTGAATAATTCAAAGTTTTATTATCCAAAAAGATATCTATTACAAATGTATGCCCTCCCTTATATAGAATGGAAGAGAGATGAGAGAATACAAATAAGATATATGGGACTAAAAATTTACAGGACTAAGCAGACTATATAGAACAAACCGCACAAGCCGCGCGGTTAGACAGAAGGGTTAACCGCACGGCTACCACCAGAGAGAAAGAGAGATCGCCAGGGTAGACCGCTAGACCGTCCGGTCTCCAAGACGGCAGAGACAAACCGCCAGACCGCGCGGTCTCCAACCCGCCAAGACAGACCGCCAGACCGCCCGGTCACCAACTTCAACACTGCCAGTCATATGTTTGGAGCACCCACTGTCCAAGTACCAAGTCTGATTCACACTTGGACAGCTTTTCACCTGCAATGAAATACAATTAATTGTTCTTGACCCAGGTTACCTTGGGTCCTTTGTTTTGCTGGTATGAAAAGCTAGAAATGACAGAAAATTCTGGTTGGCATTTGTATCCTAAAGGGTGATATCTCCTAGGTGGTATAATCAAATCAGCTAGTAGATTAAAAGCTTTAATGGAATTATTTATGTTTCTGTTATAATTAAAGTTTTGGTTAAGTCTTTCTAGGTTCGACGAATTTCTGTGAGTTCGTCGACCAGAGTTCGACGAATTGGATTGAGATCGTCGATCTCTGCCCTGAGAATGAATGTATTCATTTTCTATGCCCCACATTCGTCGACCTCTGCTCGACGAACCATACAGAGTTCATCGATCGCAGTTAGACGAATGATTATAACTATAGTTTTCGTTCAGAGTTCGTCGATCTAGGTTCGACAAACTGGCTGCATTTCGTCGATCTAAGTTCGACGAATTCTGCTGAACCTTGTTTTTAATAGTTTTCTAATTTTTGTTGTTCTGACTTATTGATTTTGAGATTTGATCTAAGGTTGGTTTATTGTTTATTTTCTCTTTCCCTTTTTCAGAAACAAATTTAATAGGGGTAGTCAGAATATTTTTCTTGAGGATGGGGGGCAAACCTGATGAAGCACCCAAGCCTAGCTTGCCATTAAGTCTGGCATTTATAGTGCTTATGATGTCCATCAGCTTGAGGCTTCTTCCATTACGAGTTTCCTCAAGTTGTTTAGCCTCACAAAACTCAGTCTTTAACATTATTATTTGTTCATTAGCTAAGGTTAATTCATCTTTTAACCTATTGTTTTCAGAGTTGACATTCTCTAGGTTTCCTAATTTCTCCCTAAGAGTTTTAATCTCCTTTTCTGAATTAATCAAATCTATACACATCATTTTAAATTCAAATTTAAAAGAATCAGAACTGTAATCAAAAGAAGACAATACCTTGTCCGCTTCAGAATCTGAAACTGCTTCATTGTCTGAGTCCTCTTCTTCTGAATGGCTCCTGGAAGCATCAATTGCCATGAGGCAAACCTCCTTGGCCCTTGCCTCTTCCTCATCTTCACTGAAGCTAGAAGATGTTGATTCATCTTCAGTCTCACTCCAGGTTTCAGCCACAAAACCCTTCTCCTTCTTCTTGTATTTGCTGGAAGAAGGTATGTTGTTGTGTTGTCTCTTGGTATCTTTCTCTCTTCTCTTTTCTTTCTTCTGATTCTCTGGACACTCAGAGATGAAGTGTCTAGCTTTTCTGTAACCAAAGCACATCACTTCTTTGGTTGGTGTTTTATCATACCTTGGTTTGTCATCTTGTCTGGATGACTTCCTCCTGAAATCTTTTCTTGCCAGCTTATAGAATCTCTTAACAAAAAGACTCATGAGTTCTTCATTTGTTGAGGGAGTCTCTGTCTCTTCGCTGCCTTGAAAGCAATGTTATGCTCTTTTCTTGCTGGAGGGGGTGTTCTTTGCTCAGCTGCCTTCCTAGATTTAATCAGATGTTCATAGGACTTAAGTTTGCCTGATAGAGATTCAGTGGATATATCATTTAGGCTTCTGGCTTCTTTGATAGACCAGATCCTTGAATCTCATGAGCTTATGAAGCAGATTAGGATCTTGTCATTCACCTCAGTGAGGGTGATGTCCTTGTCCAAGGTTTTTAGCTCATTGATGATTGTACTTAACAAATTATACATTTCAGCTACTGACTCAGCTTCCTCTTTCTTGAAATTCTCATATAAGGATATGAGGTTGGATCTCCTATCCTTTCTTTCATCTGCTAATACAGCCACCATTTGGTTTAGGGAATCCCAGATGGCTTTGGCTGAAGTGCATTCAGCAACCTTTTGGAAGATATCATCTGACATAGTCTGTGCTAGTATGTTCATTACCTTGGCATCAGCAACCTTGGTCGTCTTCTGAGTCTCAGTCCACTCAGGTGGTGGAACTGCATTTGTACTTGAAGCTGCTGTAGATGTAGAAGCAGTGGCTTGAGGAGGACCTGTCAAGATGGAATTATAGATATCTTCATCAATAGAGTTCATATACAAATTGATTCTTGCCTTCCAGATGGCAAACCTATTTAGGCTACAAACTGGAGGTCTGGTGCTTGCATAGTCTTTGATCTGTGTCATTGCTGTGTATATAATGTAAATAGAAATAATGATAAAAGATGAAATCTGATCTAACACATGATCTTTGGTTCAAGGGTTAGTTTGTGTACACCAAGGAATTCAAGCTCCGATACCAATTGAAAGTGAGTTGTTAGATCAGGAATACTCTAGAGGGGGGGTGAATAGAGTATTCACGGTTTATAAAATTTTCTTCTAATTTAATCTAGTGTAGGAACAAAATTAAAACATCAATCCTAACAAACAGCCACAATACAAAAACAAAAGAAAAGAGCAATCCAGACAACACAAGAATTTATAGTAGTTCCCCTAAACTTGGGTACATCCACTCTTCTACCACCCCGGTAGGAGTCCACTCAGATTTTTGATCAGGTGTCTGACACCAATGAGCTTTTGATCAAGTGCTCAAAAACCAACCATCAAGTCTTTTGATCAGGTGACTTGCAACCAGGAATAACTTTTGAAGGGAGTTATAACCCTTTATACAGTGGGGGGGTGAGAGATGATTATGTCTTCTCTTTCTCAATATACAACTGAGAAGACTTGTGGATATTTGATTTTAGCACAGGCTCCCCCTGAGATATAGAATTGTTCAGGTAGAAGAAGCCTTGCTACAGGGTGATATGCCTTCAGTGGTACAGCCTTGATCAGCAGCTGTTCAGGAACTTCTTTGACAGATAGTGATGTAGTTGTCCTTTGAAGTATCCTGGAGTGTTGAAGACAGAAGACTCTTGATTTTGATTAGGTGTTCTTCTTCTTCAGATAGCTGATGATCTTCAGGAATATGGCTTCTTATTGTGTCAGAAATCTGTGTTGACAGACAGCAATGAATCTCTTATTTCAGACTGACTATTTTTTATATTGTGTATCTTGTTCTGTCTGTCTATCAATCTTTGTTGTTCTATATTCCAGAAAAGAGGAGAAACTTTCTTTTACATCTCCTGTCAAAAATTCTCTTTCGAAATTTGAAATCCTCTACAATCAATGCTGACGGCCTTGAGAATAAACGGCATTGAATTATTTCCCCAACTATCCAATGGAAAAATGGCAGGTAATAATCCTGGAGAAGACCTTAATCAATGCTCTATCTAATGGTTATATTCCATAGAATATTTGAGCATTAATTACTCAGGAATTATTGTAGTAAGAAGGGGATAGAAGGATGGAAAATAGCTAAGTCTGGATTCGTCGAACTGATAACAGAAATCGTCGAGCTGAGTTCACAGTTCGTCGAGCTGAGTTGCTGAGTTTGTCGACCAGATGACTTCTATTCATCGAGCTAAGTTCCAAGATCGTCGAGCTGAGAGCAGAACTATATTCTCTAGAAACTTTGCCTTTTCTGTGTCTGGAGTTCGTCAAACTGATATCTGGTTTCGTCAACTGAAGTTCAGCAAAATATTTCTGGACTTAGAATAATGTCAGATGCTTCTGGATGAAGGTGTTGAAGTGAAGTATCCAGAATTCGTCGACCTAAGAATTGGTTTCGTCGAGCTGAGGACCACTTAACTGCTGCTGGATAACTCTAGCTATTGTGGTAACAGTTCGTCGAGCTGAGAATCAAGTTCATCGAGCAAAGTTTGAATCTGGACTTAGAATAAAGAGATGTTTTCTGATCTTGAAGTGTTAAAGTATAGTGTTCAAAGTTCGTCGACCTGAGAACTAAGTTCATCGAGCTCAGCTCAGAGAATTTACTCTGAGATCGTCGAGTTGAGCACGACTATCGTCGACCTGAGTTCGACGAACGTCGAACTCATTTTACTTGGTATTTAGAATAACTCTAAGTCTTGAGTCTCGGATAGTCTTGTTGATAGTTGGTCCATGTGATGTTGATTCTAAGGACTTGGCCTAGACTCTAGGACACAACCATGACCCTGGCTATACATTGTGGGTCATATGATCCTAACTTAGTGAACCTAGCCAAAATCTTACTAGGGATCCAACATCGTCGACCTGAGATCAAAGTTCGTCGAGCTGAGAAATCATGTTCGTCAACCAGAGAAAGTTCGTTCGTCGACCTGAGAACCAAGTTCTTCGACCTGAGAACCATGTTCGTCGACCTGAGATCAGCTAACTGCTTTCTGTGAAAAGCTTTCCAATTCTGTGGTACAAGTTTGTCGAGCTGATAATCTATCTTTGTCAACCTGAGTTCAGAGAAAGTATTCTGGATATAATGTGTTGAAGTTGAACTTTCAGAGTTCGTCGACCTGAGCTCAAATATCGTCGAGCTCAACTCAGAGAATTTACTCTGAGTTCGTCGAGCGGAGCACGACTTTCTACAAGCTAAGTTCGACGAACGTCGAACTTACTTCCTGAACTTGATTTTCTTCTAAGTCTTGAGTCTTCTGCAGTCTTCTGTTGGCTAGTCCATGTAGGGTTGAATTCTAAGGACTTAGCCTAAACTCTAGGATACACAGACATGACCCTGGCTATACATGGTGGGTCAATCATCCTAGTTAGTGAACCTAGCCCAAATACAACTAGAGATCTAACAATCTCCCCCTATTTGGGTGAGGTCACTAATACAAATGAAATAAAGACATTCACAAAGCAGGAAAAATATATCTGGCAGAAAAATTAAAATATGCAGTAGATATTTACATAGTAGCTTTGTGACAGTAAATAAATAAAGAGTTAAGACCAACAGAAACTAAACAAAATATATCATTTCTTTTTCTTCAGCTTCTCCTTTTGCTTGTCATCTTTCTCCTGGTCAGTAGGCTGTGTAAACTTGATTTCTCTATTGGGATTAGCTGCTTGCCTCTTGGACATGGTCAAATCAGCAGCTCCAATTATATTAAGAGAAGTAGCTCTGGGCACAATAGCCTCTGGATGTAGATTCATGTAAGCATCTATATTAAAGAATTTATTAGCTTTTTCATACCTTTTAAATTCTTCCTTTCTCTATTTAGACATTATTGAATACTAGGATAGATCTTTCCCTTCAGCTTTAGCTTTATTAATCATTGAAAGTCCAACAAGTTCATGGAACCTGTCCATTCTAGAAGTTGTCTCAGTTTCTGGATCCACAAATGGTATGGGTGGAGACTCTGGCCTTTTAGGACTGTCAGATTTTTGTGTTTCAAGAGATTGTTGTTGATGTTGCTGTTGTTTATGTTGTTGTTGTTGATGTTGCTTGCTAGAGGAATACCTCTGCTGACTGCTTCCTTGAGGTGTTGAGGATCTACCATGGTATCTATGATAGGTTTGAGCATAAGAGGTAGACCTCTGAGAAGTGCTACCTGAAGCACCAGCAGCAGGTGGAGGAGGAGGAGGAGGACCTCTCTAGTGTCTTTGAGGAGGGGGAGGAGAGTGCCTCCTACTTTTCTTCCTAGCTTTATGTTCATTCTTTGAGAGCCACATCCAAGCTAGCATCCCAGGATATGGAGTGATATTTTGTAGAATATAGTATGGAGTGTCATGTGTGGGATTTGATTTGGGAGCAGCAACTGGAGGAGCCTATCTTTTCTTTAAGACTTTCTTCTTGGCAGAAGGGCTATCATCAGAATCATCATTATCATCATTATCTTTATCAGAAGAGGATCCATGAGTATTATCATATAAGTCATCCAGAGCTTTCAAAAGATCTTTAGAAATCTGCTTTTCAGCCTGAGGCTGTACTGGAGGTTCTGGAGCTTCTAGAACAACTGTTTTAGCAACTGATAAATTTTCTGCTTCTATATCTGCCATGATTATCTCATCCAAATCAGGAAAAGGACTGTCATCCATCTTCTATATTGGAGCAGAGACAGTCTCTGGAGAATAAATATCCTTGGGAGCTGATACTATTTAAATCTTTGTAACTGCAAAACTGCCCTTAAGTTGCTTGGCAACTGTGGGACTTATTGGTTCAGTGTATGGTACAATGGCCAAAGAAGGCTTATAAGAAGAGCTGGGCAGATTGTTTCTATAGACAAGATTGAATGAATCTAATAAAGAATGCAGACTAACTGTGGGATTTCTAATATAATCACCATCAGTTTTTAGTTCAACTATAACTGGCTCATTCATATCTGTATTTGAATCAATTAAATCTATTATATCAGTAGGATTTGCTGTTTCCTCTAAAGAATCTAACATTATTGAATCTGTTTCTGCTTCTGCTGTTGCTTCTGCTTCTGATGCTGCTTTTGCTGGTGCTGCTTCTGCTGCTGCTGCTTCTGCTGCTGCTTTTGCTGATACTACTTCTGCTGCTGATTTTGCTGGAGCTTCTTCATCATGGAGCATCTCCCCCTGACTGGTTTTTGGGGGTCCTGAAGCCAGTCCCCAAGAAGAAGGTACATGGGATAGAGCAGCAAGTTTGGCAGAGAGAGTATTGATGGAAGCAGTGAGAGGAGCTAGAGCATCATCTAGAAGTTTATTAAGGGTGGGAGAGATGAATGCTAGCAGATATTTAGCAATGTTAGAGAAGTTAAGATAGAGGGATTCTAGAGCAGTGGAGGAGTATGGATTGTGATGACCACAATTTGAACAGATAGAAAATGCACTGGACATATCTGTGTGTGTGTGTAGTCAGGTACAGTATATGGAATGTCAGTTTGGATGAGTAGAGGGAAGGGAATAGAGGGAGTTGTAGTTGTAGAAAGGGGAACTATTGTTGTGGGGGAGGAGATGGGTTCCTGATGTGGAGATGGTGGAGGAAACAATAGATTTAAGGTGTGGGAGGAGATAAATGTATCAGGGTGTGTGGTAGTTAAATGAGGTGGAAGTGAAGATTGAGGTAGAGTGTTGTGCACAGGAGATGCAGCTGGAGTTGATGCTGGTGTGGGTTGATGTGGTTGGTGAGTTGGTGAGGTAGGAACTCGAGAGTGAACTGGTGATGGAGTTGGTGTGGGTAGATGAATTTGATGTTGTTGTTGTTGTTGTTGAGGTAGAGAAGGAGAAGGTGTAACACCCCCTATCCGTGATATAGCATATAGCAGTAGGTCCGGCAGGGGCCCGACGTCATATACCACAGACAGACCAGAAGGTTATGCAATGGAACCATCCTTCCAATAACCAACGTCCTATACAGAGTACATTCTAGTAGAAGCAATTTAAAGTTGCAAAATAAGAACCTAGTCAACAGCATGAATGTCCACTACAACAAACCCAAAAGGAATGAACGTACAAATACACAAGTACTTGGCCTTATGGCCTTACAGGAGTTTACTCAAATAAAAGTGTCTTTCAAACCTCGGCACGCAGGCCGGTCACACATGAGAATAAAAGTAAACATGCATATTTAGGCCTTCGAGGGCCGGCACAGCAACAAGGGCTTTTGCCCGCTATTTTCCACTAGGCTCCGCAGCACCTGCAATCAACAATCCACCGAAGGGGTGGCAAACAAAAGCAACGGTCAGCTAAAGCTGACCAAATTATAATGACCCCACCCCCAAACTCGGGGCGGCGATGCTCCTTCCCTGTACTTTATTAGCATAGCTTAACAATAATGAAATTACACATCATCATAGGCGTAGGCTCGCACGGCCACACACCCCGTGCTCTCAGGGCACATTCTCGGTGAACCAGGTCAAAATCCGCGGTCTAACCACCGCCCCTTGGATGGTAATTCTCGTGAGCATTATTCTCTTTCTGGCCAAAGCCTACGACCCTCCATCTATGCCAACGGCAAGTACCACGTGCCTTAGGTCTCTCTAACCGAACGACATAGAGCGGGTATGGTTCCATCTAACCCATTGCTCACACTGCAACATCAATTTAAGCCGTCTGCGCGGGTCAATCTTCCCCGAGTCCCAATCCGATCACATACTTTACATAACCCGATTATGTGCAAGTTGGCTCTCAGGCCACCATGTTGGCAGAATCACGCATCTGCCCAGTTTTCTGGGTGCACCTCGGAGTTAGTCCCCAAGGTTCCCTGTTGCAATCTACCACGTAGAAAACCCGAAAAACAACCATCGGCGCAGATTCTTCTCCAGCCATTCATGCAATGTAACATCGCCGATCCAGACCAACTTATCCGGGTAGGCTTCACACACCATGCCTATGTTCGTTTCTCGATTCCGGACTCTACATGCAAAATAACGGGGACTATTCATGTCTACCCGAAGGAACACCTCACACTCACCGTAAACTCCCTAGGGCGGGCTTCCTATGCAAAAGGGAAAGAGGACTTCACATGTCCAATATGAGAATCGTTACCCTAGCATTTCTCTTTGGTGCCATGAAGATCTTGACGGATGAAAAGCACCGCAACGGCCTCGCCTCCATAGATCCGAACTCGGCTTGCGATTTGGGGCTCCGAAGCTCCACCGGCGGCCAGATCTCTCCTCGTTCTTCTTCCTTGCTCTCCCCTCTCTCTAGAGCTCTTAGAAAGATAAAACGCAAAAGGAATGAGGGTTTCTAAGCACTATTCCCGGCCTTAAACTTACATGGACCAGCCTGAGCCCTTAGATCCCAAAAGAAGGAAATGTACGGCCACGATTCGCACTTAAAATCAGATTCCTGGGCCGAACACGGCTTGTGACACGCCCGTGTACAAGACCGTGTGCCTCAATGGACGCTGAAACCATCGCATCCAGACCAGGACACGGGCTCTCGACACGCCCGTGTCACACCTGACACGCCCGTGTCATTCAGTACATGCCCATGTTGCGGGGCGTGTTCCTCCATCGACAAAGGACAAAAACCATCCCGAAGAGAACACGGGTCCTCGACACACCCGTGTCAAATTTGACATGCCCGTGTCCCAGGCCGTGTGACCCCTACCAAGTCTCAAACTTAGCTCAAAATGTCACTCGTCCCTCTTTTGAGTTTCGGGGCGTTACAGCTCTCTCCCTCTTAAAAGAATTTCGTCCTGAAATTACAGAAAGGAAAAGATATACAAAACTTAAACGGTGCCTGAGTGGAATAACTTTGGGTACTCCTCAATCATGGTCTGCTCCCGCTCCCACGAGAGCTCCTCCCGACCGCAGTTGTCCCAACGGACCTTGACCATCCGGATGTCTTTGTTACGCAGACGCTTGACTTCCGAGTCCTCAATGTGAACGGGCTTGACCTTCGTCATCAACCCATTATCAACTGGTACTTGATCGACCGCAATTACTTGCAAAGGCTCTTGCACTGCCTTCCGCAGCACTGATATGTGGAATACGTCGTGTAGACCTCTTAGTTACACTGATAGCTTTAATCGATATGCAGGTTAGCCAATCCGCTCCAGAACCTCAAACGGTCCAAGGTACCTCGGGCTTAGCTTCTTCAAGTGTCGTACCCGTGAGACACCCTTGAACGGCTTAATCTTCAAGCACACCCAGTCGCCAACAGTGAACTCCACGTTCCTATGCTTGGCATTATAGTACTTAGCTTGTCGGTCCTGAGCGATTAGCAATCTTTCTTGAATAGTTCATACCAATAAGGTTGCATCTTCCACTTCTTGCCACTTATACAGCTTTGACTCACCCATTTCCAACCAAGATAATGGCGTGTGACATCTCCTACCATAAAGGGCCTCGAAGGGCGTCATTTGAATATTCGCCTGGTAGCTGTTGTTATAAGTGAATTCCACCAAGTATAGGTGATCTTCCCACTGCTTCCTAAAATTCAAGACACACATGCGAAGCATGTCTTCCATCGTCCTGTTGACTCCCTCGGTCTGACCATCCATCTATGGATGAAAGGCCGTCCTGAAACTCAGCTTGGTACCCAACATTTATTGCACCAATCTCCAATCATTGGACGTGAACCGCCCATCTCGGTCACTCACGATGCTGTGGGGCACACCGTGAAGCCGCATAATGTTATACACACACAATTTTGCCAATTTCTCCACATAATCGTCCTTCCTATGCGGAATGAAGTGCGACACTTTCGTTAAATGATCTACGATCACCCAGATGGCGTCGTTTCCCTTCTGCGACCTTGGCAAACCATGCACAAATTCCATTATAATATCGTCGAACTTCCATTCAGGGATAGGCAAAGACTTCAAGAATCCTCCAGGCTTCTGGCACTCCGCCTTCACTATGCCGCATGTTTGACACTTCGCCACGTACAGTGCCACATCTTACTTAAGTCCTGGCCACCAGAACAATTTCTTCATATCACGGTACATCTTCGTGCTCCCTGTGTGAATCGAGTACTTGGTATGATGAGCCTCGTACATCAATTCCACCCACAGTTTGCCCACATTTGGGGCGCACAGACGACTGTCCTTCCATAACAATCCATCCACAACATCAAATTTGGAATTTGACCCATCCAAAGCCTCAACCATTATTTGCTTCATGCGGCCATCCAAATCCAGAGCCTATCGAATCTGATCAGCCAGGTCATACTGAACTTCTGTCCAGTTCAAAAGCACTTCGGCACAAGCCTGCTTGTCAACACAAGAGATCTCTAATGCCTCCAACTCCCGAACAAAACTCTCGTCATGAACCGACGACCAGTTGGCTTGCACAGGGGCTCTGTGACTCAACGCATCCGCAACTGCATTGCCTTTCTCATGCACATAATGAATCTTGAATGTGTAGTCCCCCAGGAACTCCATCCATCTCCGATGTCGCATGTTCATATCCTTCTGATTCAACAAGTACTTCATGATCTTGTGGTCGGTATAGATATCGACCTTCACCCCATACAGGTAATGCCTCCACAGCTTCAGGGCAAATATTACGGCCGCTAACTCCAAGTCATGGACCGGATAATTCCTCTCATGCACCTTCAGCTGACGCGAGCCATAAGCTATCACACTTCCATGCTGCAGTAGAACACAACCCAGTCTACTGCCCAAAGCATCGTTGTAGATCTTAAAGCCTTCGGTCCCACTCGGCGAACTTAGAACAGAATCCGTGGTCAACCGACTCTTCAACTCTTCAAAAGCTTGTGCGCACTCCAGCGTCCAAATAAACTTCTGATCTTTCCTCGTCAAAGTCGTGAGGGGTAATGCTATACACGAGAAGTTCTCCACGAAGCTCCTGTAATAGCCGGCAAGCCCCAGAAAACTCCGGAATTCCACTATCGTAGACATCATAGGCCACTCGTATAGCAACAATCTTCGTCAGATCCACCGCAATTCCCTCTCCACTAACTATGTGACCAAGGAACGCTACTAAAGACAACCAAAACTCGCATTTGGAGAACTTGGCGTACAGTTGATTCCTCCTCAGTGTCTCCAACACAAAATACAGATGCTTAAAGTGATCCTCCTCACTCTGCGAGTACACCAATAAATCGTCGATGAAGACGATCACAAAGTGTTCTAGGTACTCTCTGAAAGTTCTGTTCATCAGATCCATGAACACTGACGGCGTATTAGTCAGCCCAAATGGTATGACCGTAAACTCATAATGCCCGTATCTCGTGCTAAAAGTTGTCTTGGGGATATCACTTTCCCTTATCCTCAGCTGATAATACCCTGACTTAAGATCCAATTTTGAGTACATCGATGACCCGACTAACTGATCGAACAGATCATATATCCTTGGGATCGGGTACTTGAACTTCTCCGTTAACTTGTTCAGCTCTCGATAATCGATACAAAGTCGCAAACTTATGTCCTTCTTCTTCACAAAAAGGACTTGTGCGCTCCAAGGCGACGAATTTGGACGCACATAACCCTGTTCCAACAACTCCTGAAGTTGAACCTTCAGCTCTGCCATCTCCTTAGGCGCTAACCGATATGGAGAGCGTGACACAGGTTTGGCATCTGGCACTAGCTCAATAGTGAAATCTATCTTCCGCAGAGGTGGGGCTCCAGGGAGATTGCTAGGGAACACATCAGGTTATTTGGACACCACTGGGATGCTGTCCAAAACAGGCTTAGGCTTCGAAGCCTCCACTAGCATAAAGAACATCTCTACACCAGCACGAACCACCTTAACCACCTGAAGAGCAGACATCAAAGTCTTGCTCGAACCTTTCAAGCCCGCAAATGTCATCTCATAGCCCGTTCCCAACCTGTCCTCCTTGCGATTGCAATCAATGTATGCTTGCTGTTCCGAGAGCCAGTCCATACCAAATATCACGTCGAACTCCACCAGCGGCAGTAACAACGCTTGCAAGTCGAACTCCTAACTCCCAATACGAACCTTTATGCCACATACTCTATCCGCGCGCATTGAATGCCCATTTGGCAACAATACATATAGTTTGTCTTTTACCATCGAAGAAGGTACTCCGATGCGTGATATAAATCCTTCGGACAAAAAGGAGTGCGAAGCTCCTGTATCAAAGAGTGCTCTCGCCGGATTATCGCAAATCAAAACAAAGCCTATACAAGAGTAATAAGCTAACATGCACAAGGTAACAAATATTTAAAGCTAACTTGCTATAAATTTAAACCGTACCTGTCACCACATCTTCTTGCTTTATGGCCTCCTGTTGGCCAAGATTATAGACTCTAGGTTGAGCCGGAGCATAATGGGATGCGGTTGACTCCACCATCTTGCCCTTCTCCTCATAGGTTACTCCAGGATTCCTCTCGGACTTTGGACGTCCACTCCAGCAGTCTCGGGCAAAGTGTCCCGACTTCCCATAATTATAGCTTGTGCCCAGGGTTCGGCTTGTAGTTGCCCCCAAAGTACCGGAAGAAGGGGCTAGACCCGAAGTCCTAGCCTTCTTATGGAACTTATGATACCCAGACTTTGTGTTAGTCGGCACCTTGAACTCTATCTTCTTAGCACCAGAGTCTCTGTTCGCTTGCACATTCCTCAGATCCTTCTCCAACGACCGGGTCGTATTGACTAGGGTCAAGAAGCCCTGTGTCATAGGCCCCGAGAGCAGTAGCCTTAGGTCATCCCTCAGACCCTCATAGAATCAGTTTGTCTTACGCTCCTCATCAACAAATGTAGAGCTAGCATACCGACCAAACCGTGTAAATTCGTGGAGATACTCGTCAACACTACTCTCTCCCTGTGTCAAACTCTGGAACTCATTCTCCATCGCAATCCTCTGAGCCGAGGGAAGGTACCTTGCGAAGAAGAGTCTTGAAAATTGTTCCATCGAGACGTACGTGAGTTGCCTTCCCCTTAGGTGATGTAGCTCCAAACCTTCCCACCACAGCTTTGCATCTCCGTCCAACAGGAACGTAGTTATGGTGGTCATCTGCCACTCTTCCATTTCAGTAGCTGTCAGGAATCTCTTTGCTCGGGAGAGCCAATCCTCAGCTTGGGATAGGGTTCCCGTCCCCGAGAACATCGGAGGATTGAAGCCCATAACATGCTTGAGCTGCTTTTCAGTTGCTCTCCTAGGCACTAATGGCTCCACTACCACTTGCTCTACCCTTCTCGGTTCCGCTGTTTGAAGCGGTACCTGCTCCACCGCAGGGGCAGGCTACTGCATTTGCCTTGCAGGATGTGCATTGATCATAGCAAACACCGCTTCAGCCACCAATCGTATGGTTTCTACCGAGGGAGGTGTCGCAGGCACATCATTCAGTGAGCTACTTGCCTCAAAAACCGGACTTTCTGACGGCCCTGCACCACTCCTGGTCACCTATAGTCGTACAAAATGTCATTAAGCGACCAAACAATATTGCAAAAAGCAATTATAGGAACACGCAGGTTCCCCAAACATGTGTATTTTCAGTCCTAAGTGAACATTCATGGGTTCTTTTTATGTTATAACGATGACGCACACACATATGCTCACCACCCTTTAAAAGAATTCGTCCACGAATTCATTTAAGTTGACCGAAACTAGTAGTATAATACCATATTATAACACCCTGGGCACCCTTTATCCATCACATAGCATATATCAATAGGTCCGGCCGGGGCCCGACGTCATATACCACAGACAGACCAGAAGGTTACGCAATGGAACCATCCTTCCAATAACCAACATCCTACATAGAGTACATTCTAGCGAAAGCAATTTAAAGTTGTAAAATAAGAACCCAGCCAACAACATGAATGTCCACTACAACAAACCTAAAAGGAATGAACGTACAAATACATAAGTACTTGGCCTTATGGCCATACAAGAGTTTACTCAAATAAAAGTGTCTTCCAAACCTCGGCACGTAGGCCGGTCACACATGAGAATAAAAGTAAACATGCATATTTAGGCCTTCGAGGGCCGGCTTAACAACAAGGGCTTTTACCCGCTATTTGCCACTAGGCTTCGCAGCACCTGCAAGTAATAATCCATCGAAGCGGTGGCAAACAAAAGCAACGGTCAGCTAAAGCTAACCAAATTATAATGACCCCGCCCCCAAACTCGGGGCGGCGATGCTCCTTCCCTGCACTTTATTAGCATAGCTTAACAGTAATGAAATTACACATCATCACAGGCGTAGGCTCGCACGACCACACACCCCGTGCTCTCAGGGCACATTCTCGGTGAACCCGGTCAAAATCCGCAGTCTCACCACCGCCCCTTGGACGAAAATTCCCGTGAGCATTATGGTCTTCTGGCCAAAGTATAAGACCATCCATCTATGCCAACGGCGAGTACCACATACCTTAGGTCTCTCTAATCGAACGACATAGAGCGGGTACGGTTCTGCCTAACCCATTGCTCACACTACAACGTCAATTTAAGCCGTCTGCGCGGGTCAAGCTTCCCCGAGTCCCAATCCGATCACACAATTTACATAACCCAGTTATGTGCAAGTTGGCTCCCAAGCCACCATATTGGCAGAATCACGCATCTGCCTAGTTTTCTGGGTGAACCTCGGAGTTAGTCCCCAAGGTTCCCTGTTGCAATCTACCACGTAGAAAACCCGAAAAACAACCATCGGTGCGGAATCTTCTCCTGTCATTCATGCAATGCAACATCACCGATCCAGACCAACTTGTCCGGGTAGACTTCACACACCATGCCTATGTCTGTTTCTCGATTTCGGACTCTACATGCAAAACAACAGGGACAATATATGTCTACCCGAAGGAACACCTCACACTCAACCAAACTCGCGAGTGCGGGCTTCCTATGCCAAAGGGAAAGAGGACTTCACATGTCCAAGATGAGAATCATTACCCTAGAATTTCTCTTTGGTGCCATGAAGATCTAGATGGATGAAAAGCACCGCAATGGTCTCGCCTCCGTAGATCCAAACTAGGCTTGCGATTTGGGGCTCCGAAGCTCCATTGGCGGCCGGATCTCTCCACCTTCTTCTTCCTTGCTCTCCCCTCTCTCTTGAGCTCTTAGAAAGAGAAAACCCAAAAGTAATGAGGGTTTCCAAGCCCTATTCCTAGCCTTAAACTTACATGGACCAGCCTGAGCCCTTAGATCCCAAAAGAAGGAAACGTATGGCCACGATTCGCACTTAAAATCAGATTCCTCGGCCGAACACGGCTTGTGATACGCCCGTGTCCAAGTCCATGTGCCTCAATCTGTAACATCCCCTTCCCTACTAGACCCTTAAACTTAGATTAGGTTAGGACAAGTGGTGTGTGAATGGGGTTTAGGCTAGGTTTTACCCATGGAGTTAGGGTGGATTCACATAGTGCCCACTATAGGGTTCGAGTCAAATCTGGTCAAACTAGCCCAAAATGGAATCATAGGTACACATTGACCCCACCACTATGCCCCTAACCCTAAAAGCAATCTATGTGAACTAAAAGCCACATTATTGGGTCAACCATTGACCCAAGTTGACTCAAGTCAACCATAACCCTAATTTGGTCAAATCCACACATATAAGCCCAATTAGCCCAAGTGGGGCATCACCATGGCCCAACCCATGTTGGGTGTTTACATGGGGTTCATGACCATCAAGTGGGGTCAGCCGACTCATCAAGTTGACCAAGTCAACCCTATAAGTCAACAAGTCAACAAATGGCCTAAAGGAAGAAAAAGGGAGGCCAAGCCCATTACCAATGGGCAAAGCCCATGAGCCAAGGCCCATGACCAGCCTAAATGGGTCAAATTACATCCCCTACCCCCTGGTTTTGGAGGGTAGTGACATGCACGGGGGTAGTTTAGGAATTTGCTAAATGGAGGAGAGAGAAAGGAGAGGAAAATGGGGGATGAAGGCCATGTGGCCCTCCTCCTCTCTTCCAAAGCCTTCCTCTGAACTCAGACATCATTTCCCAGCCATTTTCAACAAGCTTCATGACAGATGGCAACCATGGTGAAGCATCTTATGCTAGGCCGAAATTACACATGCTCAAAACTACACAACCAACCACCCCACCCCCATTTTGACCTCACCATCAGCTTCAGAAGGCCGAGAGGGGTGGAATTTGATATCTGGATCGAAGCTTTTGGTGGAGAAATGAGTTCGGGAGCAAGCTCGTCGGAGAGGAGAAATTCCATGGCCAACCACCGCCGCCGCCTCCATCGGGCTCCGATTAAGGTCTGTTTCTCCTACTCTCCCTCTGTGTTAGCCTCCTAGATCATTTAGGAGAGATTTCGAGCTCAATGGAGTTTGGATCCATGTGAGGTGTGGAAGAAAACCTCAAGATTTTAAGCTTGCTCGGGATTCCCGGAGAGGCAGTTTTCGGCCATCATTTCGCCGCCAAACGTTGGCCACCACCTCAATGGAGGTGGTAGTGGTGGTAGCCGGCCGTGGACACTAGGGGTGGCTGGGAAATAAGGTTTGAAGGCGCTCCAGGTCGGGGCAATCTTGGCCTGTTGGATCCCTAGTTGATTTGGGTTAGGTTCACTAACTTAGGATGTGACCCAACATGTATAGCTAGGGCCAAAGTTGTGTCCTAGAGTCTAGGCCAAGTCCTTAGAGTCAACATCAGATGGACCAGCTATCAATAAGACTGCCAGAGACTCAAGACTAAGAAGATTTCAAGACTAAGTAAAAATGAGTTCGACGTTCGTCGAACTCAGGTCGACGAAAGAAGTTCTCAGCTCGACGATCTTGAGACATTTCTCTGAGCTAAGCTCGACGATCTTCAGATATTTATCTGAGCTGAGCTCGATGATCTTCATTCTCTGGTCGACGAAAACTGGGACACTTTAACAAACTAAAGTAAGGATAACTCCAGATTATTCTAAGTCCAACTTCAGACTTTGGTCGGCGAACAAGATTCTGAGCTCGACGAACTTGGACCTCAACTTTACAAGAACCTTCTGTTGAAATATCTCAGGTCGACGAAGTCAACTCCTCAGGTCGACGTAGTCAACTTCTCAAGTCAACGAACTCAGTACTCTACTCGATGAATTCTGGAACCAGAAGATTTGTATCGACACTTAGGGTATCTGTCGACACCAACTATGTCGACACCAAAAAACTTGTGTCGACACCAAGACTAATCAGTCGACATCCACCTGTGTCGACACTAGAAGATTCAGGTCATCACACAGCATATCAGTCAACACAAAATACTTGACTAAGTCCAGAATTGTTGCTGAACTCCAGCCGACGACTGCAATTGTCAGCTCGACGAACTTCAGAAATGGCAACAGACAGTAGTCAAGTTCTCGGCTCGACGAACAGAAGCTGTCTGGTCGACGAATACAAAATCTCAGTTCGACGAACTAGTAACTCAGCTCGACGAATTCTGTTATTCGTTCGACGATTCCATACTTAGCCATTTTCAGCCTTCTGTCCCCATTCTAATGCGGAAATTCCTAAGCAATTAATGCTCTACATTCTATGAATATATCCGTTAGAAGGAGCATTGATTACGGTCTTCTTCAGGAATATTACTTGCCGATTTTCTACGGGACAGTTGAGGAAATGATTCAATGCCGATTACTATCATGGCGTTAGCATTAATTACAGAGGATTCAAATTTTTGAAAAGATATAGAAGAAAAGAAGATCGACAATCTGTAGAGAGAACAAGAACATACTCAGTCAGAAAAAGATACAGACACACAGACTGACTAAAAGAATTCATACAGTAGCAGAAAAGCTTCACACAAGAAAATCATACTGAAGCTCACAGTGACAGACAGTGATCTTCATTTAGAGAAAGAAGAACAATCATACTATATCAAGAGTCTTCTTCTTAAATATTCTCTCCAGGACTTCCAAGGACAATAGATATCAAATCAGTCAAGAAGCTCCTGCATCACTGCTTATCAAGAACTCTGATTGAAGACCTATCACCCTACAGCAAAGCTTCCAAATCTTCCTGAACCATTCACTATTTTAGGGGGGAACTTTTGCTAAACATCAATCCACATAAGTCTTCTCAGTTTATTGAGAAAGAGAAGACAAAATCACTCTCTCACCCCCTCCTGTATAAAGGGTTGTCATCTCCCTTCAAAAGTGATTCCTGGTTGCAAGTATCCTAACCAAAAGACTTAAGTTGGTTTTTGCGGACCTGATCAAAACCCATTGGTGTCAGGCACTTGATCAAAAACCTGAGTGAATTCCTACCAAGGGTGGTAGAAGAGTGGACTACCCAGATTTGGGGAACCACTATAAATTTCTTGTGTCGTCTGGTTGCCTATCTTTTTTTTGTTCTTGTTTATTATTTTCTATTCTCTGTTTTATAATTACTGCACCTTCTTAGTTTACAGCAAAAGCTGTAACAGCACTATTATAGGGACCTAACAAATTTAAATGTACTCTATTAACCCCCCCCCCCCCCCCCCCCCCCCCTCTTCTAGAGTATTGTAGACCTAACCCTCACTTTCAATTGGTATCAGAGCAAGGTTCCTTTGGTTGCACAAGTTAATCCTTGAACCAAAAATCCTGTGTTAGATCTACACATCACTTTATTCACATTGTAAAGTATAAACACAGCCATGGCCGAGAACAAAGATTATGCAAGCACCAGACCTCCAGTTTGCAACTTGCGAAAGTTTGGAATCTGGAAGGCAAGAATCAAGCTATATATGAATTCTATTGATGAAGATATTGTTGCTTCCATCTTAACAGGAGTACCTCAACCACCTGCAGCTCCTCCAAACACTTCTACAAATATGACTGCAGTACCTCCTCCAGATTATAATGTTGCCTACAGGAAAGCCAAGATGGCTGATGCAAAAGCCATGAACATATTGGCACAAATAATGTCTGATGACATTTTCTAGAAGGTTGCTGAGTGCACATCAGCAAAAGCCATTTGAGATTCCCTAAACCAAATGGTTGATGGATCAGCTGATGAAAGGAAGGATAAGAGATCAAATCTCATATCCCAATATGAGAATTTTAAGAAACAGGAAGCTGAGACAGTTTCAGAGATGTATAACAGATTAAGCTCAATCATTAATGAGCTAAAGACTCTGGACAAGGTCATCACTCTCACTGAAGTGAATGACAAAATTCTGATGTGCTTCCCAAACTCATGGGACACAAGAATTTGGCACATCAAGGAGGTCAGATGCCTAAATGAGATTTCAACTGAATCTCTATTGGGTAAACTAAAGACTTATGAGCAGTTAGTAAGGACAAGGGAGTCTGCTGAACAAAGAACACCTCCTGCAGCCAGAAGAGATCAGAACATAACATTCAAAGCCTCAGAAGAATCAGAATCTTCAACATCAAATGAAGAACTTATAAGTCTCTTGGCTAAGAGATTTTTCAAAATGGCTAGAAAAGTCTTCAGAAGAAAGTCATCAAGAAAAGATGGCAGGCCAAAGTATGATAAGACACCAACAAAGGAAGTGGTGTGCTATGGATGCAGGAAGCCTGGGCACTTTCTCTCTGAGTGTCCAGAGAACCAGAAGAAAGAGAAGAGAAGAGAAAAGGAAAAGGAAAAGGATTCCAGGAGACAGTACACCAGCACACCCTCTTCCAGCAAACACAAGAGGAAGGAAAAGGGGTTTGTGGCTGAGACCTGGAGTGAGACTGAAGAAGAGTCAACATCCTCAAGCTCCAGTGAAGATGAGGAAGAAGAAAGAGCAAAGGAGGTTTGCCTCATGGCAATTGATGCCTCAAGAAGCAACTCAGAAGAAGGAGATTCAGAAAATGAGGAAGCTTCTGAATCAGATGTTGATCAGGTATTATCATGGTTTGATTATAATTCAGAATCTTTTAAATCAGATTTTAAAATCATGTGTTTGGATTTAATCAACTCTGAGAAGGAAATCAAACTTCTCAGAGATAAGCAAGTTAACTATGATAGCTTAGTATTAGAAAACACTAAATTGAAAAATGAAATAGATATGTTTAGTGAACAAATCACCCTTCTGAAAGATGAATTAAATACGACAAAACAGCTAGAAGAATCACTAAATGGAAGAAGCAAACAACTAGCAGAAATCACTAACACATCTAATGCTAGATTTAATGGAAGTAAGTTAGAATTAGGTGCATCATCTAGTGAACCAACTATTATTCAGAAAAACCACATGTCACAACCCATAAATTTTATTTCTGAGAAAGGAAAGAAAAATACTGAGCAAGTATATAAGGTAAATAAAATTCTTGAACAAATTCAAACTAAGGACAAAATTGAAAAACAGACCAAACCCAATAAAAACAAAGTTCAGCAATTTTCGTCGACCTCAGATCGACGAAAAGGGGCCAGTTCGTCGAACCCAGATCGACGAACTCTGAACGCCAACTATAGTTATCATTATTCGTCTAACTGCGATCGACGAATATTGTATGGTTCGTCGAGCAGAGCTCGACGAACGTGGGGCACAGAGAATGAACATGTTCATTCTCTGGGCAAAGATCAACGATCTCAACCCAATTCGTCGAACTCTGATTGACAAACTTACACAAATTCGTCGAACCCAGGAAGACTTAACCAAAACTATAACTTTAACAAAAACTTAAATACTTCTAGGAAATCATTTAATCCCCTAGCTGACTGGACCATTCCACCTAGGAGATACCACCCCCAAGGATATAAATCCCAGCCAGAATTTTCTGTTATTTCTAGTTTCTCTTATCAGCCATACAAAGGGCCCAAGGTAACCTGGGTCAAAAATCACTAACTGTTTGTATTGTAGGTGAAAACGTGTCCAGGGGTAAATGAAACTTGGTACCTAGATAGTGGCTGCTCCAAGCATATGACTGGCAGCAAGGACATCCTACTCAACTATAAGTCCAAGCTAGGGCCAAAAGTTATTTTTAGTGACTCAAATGTGGACAGTCAGAAGGAGTTGGAGAAGTAAGAATAAGGGTTGTCACATTCAGAAAGGTGACATATATAAGTGGACTGAAGCATAACCTCATCTCCATAAGTCAATTGTGTGATGATGGTTATCAGGTATATTTTAACCCATCTACCTGCTCTACCATTGATAAAAATAACCAAACTGTTTTAATTGGAAGTAGACAAGGAAACATTTACTTAGTAAACTTTTCTTCTGCCACAACTGATATCTGTTTACTGAATTTAACTAGTAATCAGAATGAATTATGGCACAAAAGACTAGGACATGTAAACCTGAAAAACATTACTAGGCTATCTAAGCACAACCTTGTTAGAGGTATACCTTCTGTCCCCTACAAGAAGGAAGGTCTCTGCAGGGCTTGTCAATTAGGCAAGCAAACTAAAACTAGTTTCAAATCAATTAATAAGAGTGATTCACCTAGGATCTTGTACTTGCTACACTTGGATCTTTTTGGACCCATTATTGTACAAAGCCTAGGATTAGTTATAGTGGATGACTTCTCCAGGTTCAGTTGGGTATTCTTTCTGAGAACAAAGTCAGATACATTCAAGGTTCTTACAGATTTTCTCAGGACCATACAGATTGAGTTCTCTACTCATATTGCATTGATCAGAAGTGATCATGGCACAGAGTTTGAGTCTCTTCTTATGCATGAGTTCTGTGAGAAGGAAGGTATCAGGCATTGCTTCTTAGCTCCTAGAACTCCCCAACAAAATGGGGTAGCTAAAAGGAAAAATAGGACACTCATTGAAGCTGCAGGTACATTGTTTGCTGATGCATACATGCCACTAACCTTTTGGGCAGAGGCTGTAAGCACTGCAAACTATGTCATGAATAGGAGTTTAATTCACAAACTGAAGAACAAGACTCCATATGAATTGCTCAAACGGAAAAAACCTAAAATAAACTATTTTAAAGTTTTTGGTTGTACATGTTATATACATAATAACAACAAGAAATATATTAGAAAGTTTGAAGCTAAGGCTGAAGTGGGAGTTTTTCTAGGATACTCCCAAGTAAGCAAGGCTTATAGGGTATTCAATAAATCGACATTAAAAGTAGAAGAGTCAATTCATGTTTCTTTTGATGAAACTAACATGTATTGCAAGGAGAAAGAAGTTTCTACCAGTAGCAACTTGCAAGTACCCCACTTGTGTGAGACATTGGATGGACTAAACCTCACCCAAGAGGTTCCCACTCATCCCTCTCCACAGGTCATTGAAGATAGTGAAGAAGATGAAGCTGAAGAACATGAGACTCAACCAACAGCAAATATAATTCCACAAGAGGAATTTATTCAAAATGTTGTTGCACAATAAACTCCACCCGCTTATTTTGTCACACTTAGGGATCACCCCAGATCTTAAGTAATTGGAGACATATCAGCAGGTGTACAGACAAGGCATCAACTCAACCAAGACTTGATGCATCCCTGTTTTCTCTCTCAGGTTGAACCTCTAACCATTCATGATGCTGAGCAAGATCCCCACTGAATCTTTGCAATGCAAGAGGAACTAAACCAATTTGAGAGATGTAGAGTTTGAGATTTGGTTCCAAGACCCCAAAACTACCCAGTTATTGGAACCAAATGGGTTTTCAGGAATAAGCTTGATGCCGAAGGAGTCATTGTGAGGAACAAGGCTAGGCTTGTTGCTCAAGGATATAGGCAAGAGGAAGGAATTGACTATGATCAGACCTTTGCACCTGTTGCAAGGTTGGAAGCTATAAGGATCTTCCTTGCCTATGCAGCATTCAAAAAGTTCAAAGTCTTTCAAATGGATGTGAAAAGTGCTTTCTTAAATGAAGTGTTACAAGAAGAGGTTTATGTAGAACAACCTCCAGGTTTTGTTTCTCCAACTTATCCCTCTTATGTTTTTAAATTAAATAAGTCTCTTTATGGTCTAAAGCAGGATCCAAGAGCTTGGTATGAGACCTTAGTAAGTTTTCTATTAGAGCATAAATTTACAAGAGGAACTGTAGATAAAACCCTTTTCACTAGACATCATAAGGACCAAATCTTGTTAGTGCAAATCTATATAGATGACATTATATTTGGCTCTATAGATTCAAAATTGTGCAAGCGGTTTTCTGACCTCATGCATTCTAAATTTGAAATGAGTTGCATGGGAGAGCTTTCATATTTCCTTGGTCTCCAAGTGAAACAGCTTCCTGATAACATTTTCATCTCTCAAGCAAAATATGCTAAAGAACTTCTAAAGAAGTTTGGGATGGCTGATGCCTCAGCTAAGAAAACTCCCATGGCCACCAATGTTGTTGTGGACTCTGATATACCAGGAAAACCTGTAGATCAGAAATTTTATAGGGGCATTGTTGGGTCCCTATTATACCTCACAGCAAGTAGGTCAGATATTATGTTTGCTACATGCCTTTGTGCTAGATTCCAAGTGAACCCTAAAGAATCTCATCTAATTTTCTTAAAAAGGATTTTAAGATATATAAAGAGTTGTCCTGATCTAGGCCTATGGTATCCTGGTGAATTAGAATTTGAGTTAACTGGATACTCTGATGCTGATTTTGCTAGATGCAGGGTAGATAGAAAAAGTACTTCAGGAACTTGTCAGTTCCTGGATATGAGACTAGTATCATGGTTTTGTAAGAAGCAAACATCAGTGTCAACATCAACTGCTGAAGCAGAATATATTGCAGCAGGCAGCTGCTGTTCACAGATGATGTGGATACAAAATCAACTTCTAGATTATGGGTTCAACTTAAATAATTCAACCCTATTTTGTGATAATACTAGTGCTATAGCCATAGCACAAAATCCAGTTCACCATAGTAGGACTAAGCATATAGACATAAGACATCATTTCATTAGGGAGTGTGTAGACAAAAATAAGATTAAGCTTATATATATCTACACTGATTTACAAAAAGCTGATATATTCACCAAATCTCTGGATGAGAAAAATCATGTTTTCTTTCTAAATCAGCTGGGAATGATCAATGGAGAAGACTTAGCTTAAGTTCTGTCTGCATTCGACGAATTTTCCAAAGTTCGTCGAACGGAGTTCGACGAACCGGGGAAGGTTTGAGAGATATTCGTCGAACGGAGTTCGCCGAATTCTCTGTGTGAAACAATTTTCGTCGACCGGAGCTCGACGAACTTGCTTCAGAAGATATTCGTCGACCGGAGTTCAACGAATTGTCTTCAAGTCTTCTGAATGAGATCGACGAATTATTTATTATTAAATCATTTCATCGACCTTAGTTCGAAGAAGTAATTTTATTTTCATGGAACAGAGTTTGTCGATTCATATTCTGGAAAACCTTATATCTAGGTTTTCTTCGACCTCCATCCCGCGCTTTCTATTCCCTTGCACTTGATCGTCGTTTCTCTGTCTTTTTTGCATGTGATTTCAATGGCGGCTCTGGAAAGCAATCTCACAGGAATGAAGTTTGACACAGTATTGGACGTGGATTTCGATTCGTTTCAGCATTCCGACCCAATCTTTCTGTATATCCTGGAACTTCTTGAATAATAGGAACTAAAAATCCTGATGATGAAAAGGATCAAACTACACAGCATGGAAATCAGAGAATGGGTATACACATTGTTGTCAATAGAAGAGAACACCATGACGGGCACTATCGTGGGTAACTCAGTTTCTTTAACCCCCGCAATCTTAACTGAGATTTTTGGATTGAAAAATGGAGAAGAGGACCTTGAAATTGAAACAGAGGAGTCTGATATGATGTTTAACCTCATGGAATATGCTGGAGACAATCCCCACAAACTGTTGAAGAAACACTTGTCTGCACCATATAATTTTTTGGCAGATTTGGTTGGTAAAGTGCTACTTGGAAAACACACTGCACACGATTATATCACCAGACAACAGTTTCTGGTTATGTGTGCCATCATCAACAAGAAGCAAATACACTGGGCACAGCTTCTGTTTGATTTAATAAAGAAGAAGAACTCTAAGAAGAAAGTCTGTTTTGGAAGAATTCTAGGAATCTTCCTACAGGCAAAGGCTGCTGAATACCTGGTCTCGCAGACCATATTCATAAATGCCAGTAAAAGGCTGGCATGTACCTTATTTGGCAGATGGGAGAGGACCATCACTAACCCCTCTCAGGCTTCCACCTCTTCCATCAAAGCTTCTGAAGGCACAAGGGCTATCAAAGCCACTCCCCACCCTACTGAAGAGAACATTCCTTCCACATCTTCTCTTCCAGCCCCCCTTCCAACAACAACAAAATCCCCAGTCACCTCATCTTTACCAATCCACATCACTGACATTCCATCTTCCTCCCTTTAGGAAAATCAACCACTCACACCTCCTGAATCCCCTCATGACACATATATTTCTATACCACCACAGTCTCCACTTCCCCCATATCTCTCTTCCATACCATCTTACATCCTACCATCAGACACCATAATGCAAGATGCCACCCTTCCATCCCCATTAACATCTAACCTTCATATATCTGATGTTCCACCCTCCATTCCATCCATAGTTTCCCCCTCTTCCACACCCACTGCAACACCATCTATAACTTTTTCATTGGACCCCTCTACCATCTCATCTATCATCACCATCATAACTCCCATTCTTAAATCACTTATAGCAGAGGCCATTACACCTCTTGCTACCACCATTACATCTTTATCTGCACAAATATCTTCCCTCACTGCTGCCCCCTCCTCAGTCAGGGTCCTGGCCTCAGTTTCCACTGAAACTAGGCAGTGGGAGATGTATGATGATGAAGCAGTAGCTACAGCTTCAGACTCTTCAGCTCCAGCACCAGCAGATACTCCAATCCCCACAGTAGCATATACAGATTGTATAGATAAAAATTTAATTGATTTCATTGATACTGACATGGATTTTGATGAGTCAGATTCTGAAGGATTCACAACTGTTGGTGATTTTATTCTAAATCCCACAGTTAACTTAGAAGAATTGCTGAAAACTTTTGACATTGTACATATGCAGTATCTTCCAGAATAATTTACTAAGCCATAGTTGGCTATTGTTCCTTATACTCCTTCTATCAGTCAAGCAGTTGCTAAGTAACTATGTGACAGCTTTGTAATTCCAGTTTCTGCACCAACCATGACAGTCATTCCATCCCCTCCAGTAGTTATCTTTGCACCATCTTTTGTAATGGATGATTCCCCTATGGCAGATCTAGATGAGTTGATCTTGGCTGATATTGATGAAGAAACAAAAGCAGCTGAAAGCTCAGTTCAGGTTCCAACTGAAAAACCTATTATATCTGAGGACATCTTGAGAGATGTAGATGCTTTATATGATAATCCTCAGGATTCAAATGATGATGATGATGAAGAAGATTCAGATGAAGAAGCTGCTAAGAAAAAGAAAAAACTGTTGTCAAAGAAAAGGAAAGCCCCTCCTTCGCCTCCTGTTAAGCCAAGCTCAAAGAATGACACTCCATACTACATTCTTCAAAATATTACTCCTTACAAAGGAATGCCAGCATGGATGTGGTTGTCTAGAAATCAACAAATGGAGAAGAAAAGAAGTAGAAAATAATCTCCTCCACCAGTTCATAAGTACAGAAGAGATCCACCTCCTCCACCTCCTCCATCAGCTGGTGCCACTGGCTCTAGCTCTCAGAGATCTGCCCCTATGCAAACTTATCAGAAACATCAAGGAAGATCTTCTGGAAGCAGTCATCAAAGGCATCACTCTTCAGAAACTCAATAACAGCAACGTCTATAACATCAACAACCTCAGTAGCAACAACAAAGTATCCCTGCAGATCAGAAGGCTAATAGTCCTGAAAGACCATATTCACCACCTGTTACTTTTGAGGATCCTGAAACAACAAACATTGCTAAAATGGTCAGGTTTCAGGAACTTGTTGGTCTATCTTTGATTAATAAAGCAAAAGCTGAAGGCAAAGATATATCAGGATATTCCACTATGTCCAAATACAGGAAGGAAGAACTCAAAAGATTTGATAAAGCAAATAAATTGTTTAATGTTGATGATTACATGAAGTTACATCCTGAAGCAGTAGTCCCCAGTGTAAGACCCCCCTCCCCCTTACCAAGGAGGGCTACCAGGTCTTATGCCCAGAACCGCCATATTATGGTGGCACTAATGCACGGGTTAGCTGACACCGCAACACGTCGATCCTGTCGGCTATTACGGTCATATAACCTGTAGGCCAATATGAGAAATAGAAGTATAGCAGTGTAACAAATCTACTAGTCCACAAGTCACAGAGTACATATCATATATATGAAATGAAAAGTACAAAACATAGTCCACAATAGTACAAAAATGAAACAGTAATAAGGCTTATGCCCAGTACATCATATCAACTCTCTCTCAAATCAAAGCGGAAGCTAAACTAATACATCAGATCTCGTGCCACCTGAGGCCGCACGGTAGTGGTAGTAGCCCGCGGTAGCGGTATCTACTCCTCAAGTCTTGTCTCCTCGTCGTGCTGGTGCTCCATCTCCACGGGCTCATAAAATAGTAAGGTCACCGACCATTAGTCAAAAAGACTAAGTCGTTTCCTCCGCACCTCGCCCCGCAACTCTTAGGCACCGAGCGGGAGGACGAAGCGGAGGACAATAAGGGGTAGCAAAGGTAGAAACAGGTGACAAGGACTAACTAGCAGTTGTAATGGTTATTATTATTCTACTCTAGTAGTTCTAAGTAATAGTACAGGTAAGTAAAGTGCAGTACTAGTAAAGGAAGTAAAGAGCAGAAAGTAAGAGCAGAAAAGTAAAGTTATCTACCATCACAAAAGTACCCTAACTTATATAAATGCCCATACAAATATATAAGTTAGGATTTCCAGGAAATTTAACTTATCATATAAAAGAGCCCATACCAATTTATATGATAAGGATCTATGAAGCGTATGACCTAATATGGATGAATGTTATGATGCAATTTATGCACAGGCAAGTGAAACTCACACACAATTACTCTGTGATCACAGACCTTTAGTTCCCACTTTTTGAGAGCTAGCATCACTCTCGGGTACCACCGCTGTGGCTACGACAGCAGCGGAGCGGTCGTCTCCACTTCTAGGCCTGTATGCACACTACCAAACCTTAGACCCCACTCATACACCTTTGTACACGTCCAAGGTGCACTCTAGAGTCTCTGCGTACGTACTTTGCTGACAACCCGTCAGTCTTGTTGGGTCGGATGTGCGTTATCGGGGATTGTCATCCAGACCGCAGTGTAAAACAACTCACTGGCCCCTCTAACCCTCACAACCGCCTAGTGCACCGTACTGCCATCGGTGTGACGAATGGCCAGTACCGCATGCCCCGCCACTATATTTATGCACATGCAAGTATTTCATCCCGAGCCTTCAGCTCGCAGGACCAACCCGTCTTGAATCTCTCAAACCCTACACAGGTGAGCATTTAGCACAATCCCTCCAACCCATCACGGGTGAGCATATTACACAAGTCTCCCTCCAACCCATCACGGGTGAGAATAAACCATAATGTCCTAACCTATTAGACTACTCTTGTCTACGGATTATTAAACTTAGTGATTTAAGGTGAATCTCAGGACTGCCCAGGGTATACCTGGTGAAGGGCTCTCGGGGGCACTAGGAACTACGACGGGATTACGCTCAAAGTTCCCTTTCGCAAGGATATTTATTTTAGTTGATGACTACCCATAATTCATCCCAGCTCTCATTGTTGCTCTAGAACAATCCTAATGACTTAAGATATTACCGGAAAAACCGACGGACTTCCGTCGGCCTCCACTCCAGTTACTACCTAAGGACTTGCACTTTTACTCTCGTCACTAACAATACTACCCACCAGGGTTAATCACCAACTTCAATCTCTAGCTCAACGTCGATCTATCCCCGGTGGTCCTTATACTCTGACTCATTTATGATATACGCAGCCCATGACCTAATACCACCTCAGAATGGAACTTCCAATTCCTCTGACCATATGCCTCAAATAATTTATCCTAGGATGGTATGGACCTACATGATGACTAGTATGAATTTCCATAATTTTCCAATTACTTACTCCTTTAAATTAATTTCTTTAAATGAGATTCCTAGTCGATTTGCACATGAAGTATTGTCAATATTAAATCTATTGTCCTAAGGATTCTTCCAGGTATATAATATGACAATTAATGGGGCCTACCAAAGTTTCATGTCTTTTCAATTCAGATTTATAATTAATTTCTATTTAATACTAAATCCACAAATCTAGCATTTTCCAAAGTAAGTACACAAAATATTATTTCAAAAATTCTAATTAATTCACAGAGCCTTGATAATAATGAAATAATACTATGTCCAGATTTTCATTTACATCTAGGTTAAAATGGCCTACACATGATCAATTTGAGTTACTTACCAAAATGTCATTATGGGGCCTAAGTATATTATTGGTCACTCCAAAAATTCTGAAATAATTACACAAGGTATAAAACATACAATTACAGCAATATGAAATTTCCCAGATTTTTCAAATGATTATATCCATAATTTATACACAAAGTTCCATAAGGGTAAAATAGTCTTTTTGTTCCTTAAACTACTTAAACTTCATCCAACAGAGATATAAATTATTTCTAGTGTTTATTATGTCACTCATTAGTCCTCAACAGAAATTTAGCATTTTATGGTGTGGTTAAGCCTATTTAAATTTATTTCCTAAAAAGACCAAATTTTCCAAAAATTCAAAATAATGGGATTTTTGTTCCAAAAAATTCAACCCTTACCATGAGAGGTGTATTACACCTTCATGTATCTCCATAAAGAAAGCCATGATTTTTAAATGTTCCAAGTTGGCTGAATACACATTATTCCACTTTAGGCTAAATGCACACCAAGCCTAATATAAGCCAACACATGCAAGTGGGTTTACCTGACTTGTTGTAGTCGATATGGGCTGAAACTTTAACCATGCCTTAATAATGTCCCCATGGACATGCCACCACAAATTGGGGCCCTTTGGAGTTGAACTACTCCAAGAATCACCTAAACAATCCTAGGGGTATTTTAGTAATTTACCCCTAATTTTAATTCCAATTAATCCCATTTTTGGGCAGGGCCTACTTATGCCCTAAACCAGTTATTTCCCAAACTCCCAGGTCATTTGGGCCTCTGGATGGGCTTGGGCATCTCTTCCAATTTCTGCATTTGTGTTATTTGCAGCCCAAGACCATTCACCTTTTCAGATTTTGCAAGTGAGATATCTCAACATGCAGAGGGCTAAATTGACTAATTTATCTACCATATGTCTAATATACCCCTAAGGGCAGGCCACCAAAATTTGGGGCATATTAGAGTTGGTATGCTCCAAAACTCAACATAATTTGGTTTATCATATTCTGACTAAAACTATAGAATTATTTTCCCCAAAAATTCCCATTTTTGGGGAGGGCCTAGATATGCCTAATTAAGCCACATGCCCAAAATTTCAGTCCATTTGGAGTTAGGGTTTGGTCAGGGCACTCATTTTATTTTCTGACCTACCCTAGGACCAGCCCTAGGAAAATGGCTCTATAGGGCAGTAGACTTAACCAACATTTATGGGTAACATATCAAATTAAAGGTAACATCAAGACCTACAATTTGCATGTTGAGTACCAGATCTAAACATGCTTCTAAGAGGCCTAAATGTTCCTTGCAAAAGGACTGAAATTATATGACAGATGATTAATTATATTATAGTTTTAATTTGATTTAATTCCATCGGCCGCACGAATCTTAAAGCACTTATTGACGGGATTGGTTCATCGTCCTCAAACAGCCAACGGCTGAGATCGATTCTGGCTGGGCACCTTTGCTGGCTGTTCCCGGCCAGCTGAGCCACCACCACCGCCGGCGAATGTCGCCACCACCTTCACTGAGGTGGCGGCTAGCGGTTTCCGGCGATGAGGCCGCCGGAATTGGCTCCTCCGGCGAACCTGAGCAAGAAATAAAACTCATAAAAATTGCCATTTCCTCACATGGTATCGGGCTCAATTGAGCCCGATAACTCTCCCTAAAGATCTAGAAATCTAGCACAGGTAGAGGTGAGGTGAAACGGACCTGAATGGCGGCACGGCGGCGAGGTTGGCGGCGGTTGGCCATGGTTCTACTACTCCGACGATCTCCTGCTCAAAATCCTGATTCTCCACCATTTGCTTCGATCCAGTAGTCGATTTCCACTCCTCTCCTCTCTCTGAAGCTAATGGTGGGGGTGATTTGGGCTGAGAGGGGGTGTATGGAGAGATAATCCCAAGGGGGGGGGGGTCAGGTTGAGCTTTGGTTACTCCACCCATGGTGCCAAGTGGTCACCATGCTCTAAATTCCTCTGGGATTATCTGAGGAGGCCGGCCAGCAGGTTTAGGCAGCTGGACAGCAGCTGCATGTGTGGCCATGTGGCCATCCTTCTCTTCATTCCCCCCTCTCTCTCTTCTTCCTTTCCAAATTCCTTTTCTACCCCTTTGCATGTACTCTCTCTCCTGATTTTGGGGGTTAGGAGTTGTCTTTGATCATTTGGGTTGTCCTTGGGCTGATTTGGATGGGCTTAGCCCAATGGGAATGGGCTTGGGTTCATTTCTCTCTTTTAGGCTAAATGGGTGGACTTGGTTGACTTGAGTTGACTTGGTCAATCAAGTTGAGTGGGCTGACCCCACTTGATGGTCATGAGCCTAGTGGCACCACCCAACTTGGGTTGGGCCAAGGGGGTGCCCCACTTAGGCTAATTGAGCCTATAGGTATAGGTTTGACCAAATTAGGGCCATGGTTGACTGTGAAAAACTATGGTCAAATGGTTGACCCAATGGCATGCCCTAGGGCCCACTTAGATTGTTTTTGGGGTTAGGGCAATGTGGTGGGGTCATGGTGTGGTTATGGTTCCTATTTAGGTTAGTTTGACCTAGTTTGACTTTGGCCCTTTAGTGGGCCTCACATGGCTACAATCCACTACCTAGGGTCAAGCCTAGCTAAATTCCTATCACTCACCCCATGCCTAACCCAATCTAAGTGAAGGGGCCTAAAAGTAACATGGGATGTTACAAATCCCAATAAACAAGAAAATAATTTCGTCCCCGAAATTTAAGTTCGGGTCTACGGGGTTCTACTTACAAGAATTATAAAAAATTTTAAATTTATAAACTAAAGTATACCTGAAGTGAACAGCTCCGGGTGTCGCTCCAGCATTAGATCCCTCGGCTCCCAGCTGTGCTCCTCCTGTCCATGATTGGACTACAACACTTTCACAAGAGGGACCTTCTTCTTCCGCAACACCCTGACATCTATATCATTAATCCGAATCGGCTCCAGTCTGACGGATATATCTGGCGCTATCGGACCGGCTGTAGTGGTAACATACTGCTCTGGCTGTAGGAGAGCTCTTCGTAAGGAAGAGACATGGAAAACGTCGTGTAGGGCACCCAACTCCGGTGGCAGCTGCAGTCGGTAAGCTAAGGGGCCAATCCGCTCCAGGATCAAGTATGGCCCCATGTATCGAGGACTGAGCTTCTTGTGCCTCCGCACCCGAGAGACACCGTGTACTGGACGTATCTTCAAGAAAACCCTGTCTCCAACCTGGAACTCCACCTTCCGGTGCCGAGCATCATAATACTTTGCCTGTCTGCTCTGGGCCTCTAGCAGCCAATCCCTGATCAAATGTACCTGAGCCTCAGTATCCTTCATATAATCAGACCCAAGAGCCTTGGTATCCACATCCTGAACCCATGACAGCGGTGTCCGGCATTTCCTCCCATAAAGTGCCTCATAAGGAGCCATCCTGATGCTAGCATGGTGGCTGTTATTGTAGGAGAATTCGATCAGTGGTAGTAGCCTCTCCCAAGGCTTCCCTGTATCCAATATGCACAGTCGGAGTAGATCCTCCATGGTCCGGATGGTCTACTCGGTCTGTCCGTCGGTCTGCGGGTGGAAGGAGGTACTAAAAGTAAGCCGAGAGCCCAAGTAAGCATGTACAACCCTCCACTCGCTCGAAGTGAACCGACCATCACGGTCCGAAACAATCGTCCTGGGAATGTCATGGTATCTGACAAACTGCTCCACGAATAGTCTCACCAAAACTGCAACTGGAGCATCCTTCCGGACTGGAATAAAGCATGCTACCTTGGTCAGTGTGTCTACTATGATCCATATAGAATCATGCCCAGAGTGGGAGCGAGGTAGTCTGTGCACAAAATCCATAGCAATGTCCTCGAACTTACACTCTGGGACTGGCAGTGGCTGTAGCAAACCTCCTGGGCTCTTACATTCCGCCTTCACGCGCTGACAAGTCTCGTAAAATGTCACAAAATGGGTGATCTCCCTCTTCATTCCAGGCCAATACATAGACCTCCTCAAATCTGCCCACATCTTGGTGATGCTGGGATGCACTAAATATCTGGAGCAATGAGCCTCTCTGAGTATGTCATCCCGGATACTGCCCCCTGCTGGTATGTAAATGCGTCCATGGAATCGAAAAAGATCATCCTGTATCGTGTAGTCCTCAACCTTGCCCCTTTCCGGGGAACTAAAAATCGGCTGTAATGCAGCATCCAGCCTCTGATGTGTTCGGATGCGCTCCCGTATATCATCACCACTGATCACAGAGCTCAAATACTCTCGATATACCACTGGTTCGGTCTCAGATGCCATTGTAATGTGCATGTCTTCCATCATCTGTAGTAGCTCTATAGACATCAACCGAGGCTCCGGTCCAGAAGTATCGACCCTCCTACTCAAAGCATTTGCTAATGTGTTTGCTTTTCCTGGATGATAGTGGATCTTATAATCATAGTCGCAGAGGAATTCCAGCCATCTCCTCTATCGCAGGTTCAAGTCCTTCTGCGTATCGATATATTTAAGATTCTTGTGATCTGAATAAATATCACAATGAATCTTGTATAAGTAATGTCTTCACATCTTTAGGGCGAATAACACAGCGCCGAGCTCTAAGTCATGTACCGGATAGTTGTGCTCATGCTTCTTCAACTATCTTGAAGCATAAGCAATAACATGTCCATGCTGCATCAGGACAGCACCCATCCCCTGGTAAGAGGCATCTGTGTAGATCTGAAATCCTTCACTCCCGGATGGAAGCGCAAGAATAGGGGATGAGATGTGTCGGTCCTTCAGCTCCTGAAAAGTTATCTCGCACTGCTCTGACCAAACAAAATCTGCATCCTTCTTCGTCAAGGACGTGAGGGGGAGTGTCATCCTCGAGAACCCCTCCATGAACTTACGATAATACCCTGCTAGCCCCAAGAAACTGCGAATGTCGGATGCTGTCTTCGGTCGTGGCCAATCCCTCACTGTCTCTATCTTGGCTGGATCCACTGCTAATCCAGCCCCACTGATAGTGTGCCCTAGGAAAGCCACCTCTTGTAGCCAGAACTGGCACTTTGAAAACTTTGCATACATCTGGGACTCCCTCAGCCTCTGCAAGACCTATGTCAAATGCGATGTATGCTCTTCCTGAGTCCGGGAATATATCAAAATGTTGTCGATGAATACAATCGCGAAGCGGTCTAAGAAGCGCTTGAATACACGGTTCATTAGACTCATGAATGCGGCATGGGCATTCGTGAGCCCAAAAGGCATCACCGTGAACTCGTATAATCCATAGCGTGAACTGAATGCCGTCTTCGGTATGTCCTCTTCCCGGATGCGGAGCTGGTAGTAACCGGATCGCAAATCTAGCTTAGAGAACCAGGAGGCTCCCTGCAGCTGATCAAATAGCTCATCTATCTGAGGCAGTGGGTAGGTATTGCGGACCGTTAATCGGTTCAGCTCCCGGTAATCTATGCATAGTCGCAACGACCCGTCCTTCTTCTTCACAAAGAGAACTGGCACTCCCCACGGCGATGAACTGGGCCGCACAAATCCCGACTCAACTAGCTCCTGAAGTTGAGTCTTGAACTCTGCCAACGCTCTAGGAGCCATCCTGTAAGGTGCCCGGGACACTGGCCTCGCTCCCAGTACTAGCTGAATCCTGAAATCCAAGTCTCTGGCTGGTGGTAGCCCGGGCAATTTCTCCGGGAACACGTCGGAGAAATCCCGGACCACCGGAATATCTGAAATAGAAGTCTCTGCTTCCACCATCTCAAAGCAGATAAGGTAAACCTCCTTTCCCTGCTCGTGGGCCTTCACAGCCCGTACAGAAGATAGCAATAGGTGGGAGATAGGCTTAATACCTTCGATGATAACATGGGAGTCGCCATGCCTTAGTGTGATCCTCCTTGATGGGCAATCTATCTGAGCATGGTTCTGATGTAACCATGTCATGCCCAAAATCAAATCGAAGTCCTGCAGCTTCAGAATAGTTGCTGGCGCCTCAAATGCCTTGCCTCCAATCTCGGCCTTCATATCACAATGGGCAGTGGTCCGCAGTTCTGACCCATCGGGTAGACGCACCCTCATCTCTAGTCTCAGAAATCTTTCTACGCCTTCAAGTCCGTCTATGAAGGCCTCAGATATGAACGAGTGTGAAGCACCCGTGTCGAAGAGGTTATGTGCGGGCTTGCCGCTGATCATAACTATGCCTGAGGTTTGTTTAAGTTAAAATTAATTATTACTGTATAGTTCCAGGTACTATATAATTGAAAACTCAAGGAATTTAATAATAATATTAAATACCTGTGATAAACTCCTCGGGGTTTCTCTGCTCCGTGAGGTCCAAAGCGTATATCTGCTCCTAATTGCGTCCCCTGCCATGATATCCCCGGCCTCGGCCTCTTCCTTGGCCTCGGCCTCGGCCTCGGCCCTGCTGTACTGGGGCCACTGGAGGTGGAGGAGGAAGAGGATGGAATCAATATGGACACTCCGACCTAATGTGCCCGGGCTGGCGACATCCGTAACAAACTACCTGCCGGTGACCATGGTCATCCTGTCTCCTCTGATCATGCACCTGTAGAGGTGGGGGAGCTAATGCTGGAGGAGGCCCCTGCTCCTGCCTGAAGTTGGGACGACGATGTCCCCCACTCTTCTTGTATCTGATAGTCCTATCTCTCTGAGAGCCCCTGCTGCTCTCTCCTGATGTCTACCCATCATACGGTCTCTTTCCTCTGCCTTGCACCATTAGCTAGTCAGCCTCCAGCTTCTTTGCCATCTCGATGATCTGTCTTGAGGTGCCATGAGAAATGAACAGCAAGGCCTGCCTCAAATCGTCCGTGAGGCCCCGGTAGAACCTCTTGGCATATCTCCTATCCTCAGTATCCTAAATCCCTGCGAACCTGGCCAGATGAGAGAACTCTCTAATACTCGATCACCGATCTAGTCCCCTGCCTGAGGTTCAAAAACCTCTCCTCCAAAGCATCTCTGTCCGTAGTAGAGACGAAGTGATCCAAAAATACATCGCTAAACTCCTCCCACGATATGTTTGACAGCTCCCAGTCCGCATATATAGACTCCCACACTGATTTCCACCATCTCTTCGCATGAGGCTCTAGTGTAGAGGTGGCTAGAGGTACTGCCTCGCCGACCGGGCAGCTGATGCCTGCTAAAATCTCATATATGGCCTCCAGCCATTCCTCCATCTTTATCGCATCCTCTGTCCCACGGTACATCGGTGGGGACAGGCTCTTGAAAGCACTTAGCCAGCTCGATCCCGGATTTGGCTGCGGAGCCGGGACTTGCTGGGCTTTGAAGGCATCCATGATCGCCGTCAAAGTCTGCCCCATCTCCGATTGTAGGAATGGAGTGGCAGCTGGGGCGGGAGGAGCCACATTTTGTGGCACGGCGACCTGTGGAGGTTGCATAAAGGTAAGGTTAAAACAGAACTGGCCTAACTCATTGTACTTAGTGGACTGTTTTATGTGACTTTTACACATGGGCACACCACTTCTTTCGCTGCATAGTTTGTCTGCAAACTAATGCTGGGGCGGGGGTGGTCCTGTATTGTGGATTTCTTTCTCATATGATCGTTTGTTCAAGTGATACCTGTTAAAATTCAACAAACCGCAGACGCCCCCTTGGATACCCTGCTGAAAACTCAACAAACCGAAGGAGAATACGCCCACTTATATGTTGAAAGTTTTCCCGGATCGTGGAGTTAACAGTGGTTATCTCAACAAAGCAGTAACAACCAGCAACACATGCAGCACAAGCTTCTTTATTGATCAAGAGCAAACTTCTTTACAAGGCGAGACATACATGGCGAGACATGCTTCACCAAAACCCAACACCGGGAGAGCAGAGACAGTTACAAAGACAAGAACAAAAAACAAGCCGCGCGGACTCAAACGATCAAGCCGCCGACCTACTGCTGTGGAGTCCGCTCAGTCCGCCAGGTCGCCAGACCGCAACCCAAGCCGTGCGGACTCACCCTTACTCCAATGCTTAGCTCTTCACCGCCGGTCTGCACGCCGCCAGACCGCACAAGCTGCGCCACCGAATGGAACAGTCCGCCTGATGCAGGCGACCTCCTGAACCCCGAACCAAGTCGCCAAAGAGAAGACCGCCTGGTCGCTATCCGCGACCTGCTGTTTACCGCCTGTTGCTTAACCGCAGAGTCCGCACTGTCCCTGACCGCAATCAGAGCCAAGTCCTGGCTTTCCAGCGCTATCCGCACAACCTGCACAGCACAACCGGGTCAACTCTATCCGCGCGGACACAAAGTCCAGGCCGCAGCAACTTACGCGAGCTCAAACACTGTTCACTTACTTCGGTCTAGGTTCCTCTCTGTTGTGATGTGACATGGGTCCTATTTATAGGCACGACGATGAGTATGGTCACCGCCCTTCCCGATAGGATCACCGCCACAACCCGCAGCAAGAACTTATGTGTCCGCCAGCCCGCGGACACACATGCCAGTTCGCCGCCCTGTGCAGATAGCCAGTCCGCCCCAGCTTCTCCAAGCCGGACTCCAATATCCAGTCCGCCTTGCCGCCAGAGACCAAGCCAGGACCACCACAGCCGGACTCCACAAAAGCCGTATCCGCCATTCTGCGGACAAGGCATCAGCCCGCAAAACCCGAGCCCGCAACCGCGCCATCAAGGCACCTGCCGGACTCAGCGGATACCCAGCTATCGTCCGCATATCCCAAGTCCATTACCTCATTGCCAAGGCACCTCCGGACTTAGCGGACACGCCAATCCAGTCCGCTAACAGCAGACTCCAGTCCGCAACTCCTGAGTCCATTGCCTCATCACAAGGCATCTCCGGACTCAGCGGACTCCAGCTCCAGTCCGCACGCTCCTGCACGGGCAATCCTCCAGTCCGCATATCCCCAAGCTAGCAAACAAGGCAACAGCGCTTCTACTACGCTTGGCGGACTGAAAAACCAGCCCGCGCTCCACTGCGCGATCTCCCCGGACTGAGCCATCCTGGACTTGGTTCAATTCCCACCAAGTCCAGTCCACTGGCCGCAAGGGCCAGTCCGCACTTACTGGCGGACACTGGATCTAGCCCGCCATACCGGGCGACCTCCAGTTCCTGTCCGCGCTGACCGGCGGTCTCCGCGGCTCCCACTTGCCGCTTCACTAGAGCAAGACCAAGGCAACTGCCAAACCGGTCTGCCGAGCTCCAGTTCTTCAGTCCGCTTCAAGCCGGACTCCGCGGATAACATTCCTATCCGCCCGGTTACTTCCTGGGAGTAAACCGCCTGCTGAGCATACACTGGCCTGTCAGACCGCCGCTGCTGTCCGCATAGTCCGCGCGAACAGACCGCCCAGGCCGCCACAGAGCAAACCGCCTGCAACATCCCTGCCGACCTAGCAGTCCGCCAACCCAGTCCGCGTAGTCCGCGCGGATAGGTTTCCCAAGCCTTCCATTCATCCACTTTCACTTCACAGAATTCAACAATACCAGTTTGTAAGACCCCCCACCCCTTACCTAGGAGGGCTACTGGGTCTTATGCCCAGAACCGTCGTATTACGGTGGCACTAACGCACAGGTTAGCTGACACCGCAACACGTAGATCTTGTTGGCTATTACGATCATATAACATGTAGGCCAATATGAGAAATAGAAGTATAACAGTGTAACAAATCTACTAGTCCACAAGTCACAGAGTACATATCATATATATGAAATGAAAAGTACAAAACATAGTCCACAAGAGTACAAAAACAAAAGAGTAATAAGGGCTTATGTCCAGTACATCATATCAACTCTCTCTCTCAAATCAAAGTGAAAGCTAAACTAATACATCAGATCTCGTCCAACCTGAGGACGCGTAGTAGTGGTAGTAGCCTGCGGTAGCGGTATCTCCTCCTCAAGTCCTGTCTCCTCATCGTGCTGGTGCTCCATCTCCACGGGCTCCTAAAATAGTAAGGTCGCCGACCATTTGTCAAAAAGACTAAGTCGTTTCCTCCGCACCTCGCCCCGCAACTCCTAGGCACCGAGCAGGAGGACGAAGCAGAAGACAACAAGGAGTAGCAAAGGTGGAAACAGGTGACAAGGACTAACTAGCAGTTGTAATGGGTATTATTATTCTACTCTAGTAGTTCTAAGTAATAGTACAAGTAAGTAAAGTGCAGTACTAGTAAAGGAAGTAAAGAGCAGAAAGTAAGAGCAGAAAAGTAAAGTTATCTACCATCACAAAAGTACCCTAACTTATATAAATGCCCATACAAATATATAAGTTAGGATTTTCAGGAAATTTAACTTATCATATAAAAGAGCTCATACTAATTTATATGATAAGGATCTATGAAGCGTATGACCTAATATGGATGAATGTTATGATGCAATTTATGCACAGGCAAGTGCAACTCACACACAACGACTCTGTGATCACAGACCTTTAGTTTCCACTTTTTGAGAGCTAGCATCACTCTCGGGCACCACCGCTGTGGCTACGGCAGCAGCGGAGCGGGCGTCTCCACTTCTAGGCCGGTATGCACACTACCAAACCTTAGACCCTCTCATACGCCTCTGTACACGTCCAAGGTGCACTCTAGAGTCTCTGCGTACGTACTTTGTTGACAACCCGTCAGTCTTGTTGGGTCGGATGTGTGTTATCGGGGATTGTCCTCGAGACCGCAGTGTAAAACAACCCACTGGCCCCACTAACCCTCACAACCGCCTGGTGCACCGTACTACCATCGGTGTGACGAACGGGCAGTACCGCATGCCCCGCCACTATATTTATGCACATGCGAGTATTTCATCCCGAGCCTTCAGCTCTCAGGACCAACCCGTCCTGAACTCACAAACCCTACACGGGTGAGCATTTAGCACAATCCCTCCAACCCATCACGGGTGAGCATATTACACAAGTCTCCCTCCAACCCATCACGGGTGAGAATAAACCATAATGTCCTAACCTATTAGACTACTCTTGTTTATGGATTATTACACTTAGTGATTTAAGGTGAATCCCAGGACTGCCCAGGATATACCCTGTGAAGGGCTCTCTGGGGCACTAGGAACTACAATGGGATTACGCCCAAAGTTCCCTTTCGCAAGGATATTTATTTTAGTTGATGACTACCCATAATTCACCCCAGCTCTCATTGTTGCTCTGGAACAATCCTAATGACTTAAGATATTACCGGAAAAACCGACGGACTTCCGTCGGCCTCCACTCCAGTTACTACCTAAGGACTTGCACTTTTACTCTCGTCACTAACAATACTACCCACCAGGGTTAATCACCAACTTCAATCTCTAGCTCAACGTCGATCTATCCCTCGGTGGTCCTTATACTCTAACTCATTTATGTTATACGTAGCCCATGACCTAATACCACCTCGAAATGGAACTTCCAATTCCTCTGACCATATACCTCAAATCATTTATCCTAGGATGGTATGGACCTACATGATGACTAGGATGAATTTCCATAATTTTCCAATTACTTACTCCAATAAATTAATTTCTTTAAATGAGATTCCTAGTCGATTTGCACATGAAGTATTGTCAATATTAAACCTATTGTCCTACGGATTCTTCCAGGTATATAATATGACAATTAATGGGGCCTACCAAAGTTTCATGCCTTTTCAATTCAGATTTATAATTAATTTCTATTTAATACTAAATCCACAAATCTAGAATTTTCCAAAGGAAGTACACAAAATATTATTTCAAAAATTCTAATTAATTCACAGAGCCTTGATAATAATGCAATAATACTATGTCCAAATTTGCATTTACATCTAGGTTAAAATGGCCTACACATGATCAATTTGAGTTATTTACCAAAATGTCATTATGGGGCCTAAGTACATTATTGGCCACTCCACAAATTCTGAAATAATTACGCAAGGTATGTGTATAACCCCGTAGCCGGGCGAGTGGGACCCTCCCCAAATATCAGCCTAGGGGCGTGTTATGGGCGACGAGTTGGTGAGACCCCGTTCGAAGGCGTGCGGGTCCTCGTGCGTGCGTGCGGAGGCTTCGTGCACATATGTTTAGAATTTATATATATATATATATATATATATATATATATATATATATATATTATATTTGATATTATATAAGATATATAAGATATTATATATAGGATATAGGATGTAAAAAGGAGGGGGGCACGGGTTACAGGAGGTGCAGGGAAAAAGGGGAAAAAGGGGCAGCAGCGGATTCCATCTCTCCCGGGGGCTCAGAAAATTGGGCTAGGGCTTGGCCAAGCAGCATCCACAACCCCGGCCGCCCCTTTCCCCCTCTCCCCCGTCGCCGGCAAAGCAGGAGCCGGCCTCCCCTTTCCCCCTCTCTCCCGTCGCCGGCAAAGCAGCAGCCACAACCCCGGTCGCCCCTTTCCCCTTCTCTCCCGTCGCCGGCAAAGCAGGAGCCGGCCGCCCCTTTCCCCTTCTCTCCCGTCGCAGGCAAAGCAGGAGCCGGCCGCCCCTTTCCCCCTCTCTCCCGTCGCCGGCAAAGCATGAGCCGGCCTCCCCTTCCCCCCTCTCTCCCGTCGCCGGCAAAGCAACAGCCCGGGCGAGGCTCGGCCTGGAGCGAGGCTCGGCCTGGAGCGAGGCTCGGCCTGGAGTGAGGCTCGGCCTGGAGCGAGGCTCGTCCTGGAGCGAGGCTCGGCCTGGAGTGAGGCTCGGCCTAGAGTGGAGATCGACCGCCGACGCGGCCGCACGCAGCAGAATCGACCCGGAGCTCCTCTCCCGCCCCCTCCGCGAAGCACGGGACAAGGGTAACGATGTTTCAACTTGGGCAGGTGAAGCCTTCAGTTTATATATTCGCATGGAAGCCCCTCTCCACCAACGAGTGGGGGGAAGGGAGCTTTCCAACGGGTTGACGTGTACGTGCTCGCAGTTAATTGCATTAGTACCCGGAAGCGTGAGTACGGGTTTAGGCATGCTGTGTGAAGCCCATCCGGACTTGTGAGCCGGATTGGTGATGTTCTGGGGTTCCCGGAGAAGACTCCGAGGAAGTTGTTTATTTAGCCGCTTGCAGGGAATGCGCACCATAGCCCCAAAAAAGGGGGTGTGCGCAATATGTTTGGCCCGCTTATATTAGCCGACCGATGACCAGTTGGCCGCCGCTCGGCGAGACGTTGGCGTACAGGTGTTGCAGTACCAGGCAGGGAATGGCGGGCTTAAGCCCGAGCTCGTGCCGGCCCTCGAAGGCCTTTTTTGTTTATATTGTCGGCCTGTGTGCTGAGTATGGAATTTATATTCCTGTAATATTTTTTCATATATGTGATGCTCTGTGAATATAGTTTGCTCCTCCTGTCTTGGGCGAGCGGCGTGTTCGTGAACCGCTCCCCGCGTGTGGGCCCCGAGGAATATACGCCGGGAAGCCCCTACTGGCCTGTTGTCATCCTTTCAGAATAGCGGAGTTCCGCCGTTAGCGGCCCAATTGGGGCTGCGTAGAGTAGGGCTGCTTGGCGGTTTTGTGCCAATAGTAAGGCGGGCGGGGAGAATTTTACATAGACCCGAGGTGGCACCTTTAGTTAAGGAGTGGATCTTGAGATCCTCCTCAGATGTTCCGGTCGGCCAATAGAGCCCTCCGAAGGTGCCTTAGCTCAGCCCTTGGCTTGGGAGGGGAAGCGTTTGTTAGTCTTCCGGGTATGCGGCGGGTCCTCCACGCTGAGACCTTGGGTCTGTCCCTCGTGTTCCTAGTCTTGTGCCTAGATCGTTCGCTTGAGGGTAGTAGGTGCGCGGTCACCCCTTCCCCAAGGGTCGAACTCCACAGGAGACCGAATTTCAGTTTCAACATTTTGGTGCGGTGAGCGTGGAGAGTGACCAGCACAGAAGAACTCTGGCGAGCGTCATGGCTATAGAAGTGGAACCAGATGATGACCAGGGTCGTACGTTGATACTTTGTACGTGAGGTCCTCATACTCAGAGTTGTCCCCTCCCATAGCTGTTGTTTGAATCCCATAGCATTTGGAGTATGACTTGCACCTTTTTGAAGCGCTTCTACCAATGAAAACCCATGTATCCCCACTTATTACGTCAACGAGAGACCTGGAGGTTATTATCTTCAAGATCAAGTAAGAGAGCGGCTGAGAGGTATTCGGAGCCGGGGTGACCTGAAAGGGTTCCCCCCTAGCGGTATTTTGTTATCTCTTCCTTGTAATTCAACAGCGGTCGAGTTTTCTCTTTATTACCAATTCGCCTCGAGCTTCTGAGGGCTTCAAGGGTTAGCCTTGCGATCGACTCCGGAAGCCAAGCGTCCAACCCGTTCCTTTTAAATATCCCAGTTCGGACGATGGGACGGTGCCGCGGGACTTTAAGCGCTATTGTAAGACCGAGCCTCTACACTGACGGCCGAGATCAGCTCCCCACTTGCACGTCGTCCTATGACCTCCCGATCGCACCTCTCCTCCGACTAGGGGAATTATCAGGAACGAGCCTAGACGCTAACCTCCCAGATTTGATAAAGGGCCGATCTCTCCAAGCAATCACGAGTGACATGACGGAAAGTGATCTTTGTTATTAGATCAGGATACAAAACGTCCAACCCGTTCCTTTTAAATAGCCCAGTTCGGATGATGGGACGATGCCTCGGGACTCTAAGCGCTATTATAAGACCGAGCCTTTGCACTGACGGCCGAGATCAGCTCCCCCCTTGCAGGTCGGCCTATGTCCCCCTGATTGCATCTCTCTTCCGATTGGAGGAATTATTAGGCACAGGATCGGATGCCAGCTTCCCGATTTGACGACTTCCAGATCGTCTCTCTTATGAAAATTATGTGTCCTCCATTTGTAAGAACATCAGTGCGATTAACTCTTCAACACCTCTTAAGTAAATAAGATGTCTCCATCTCGAGCAAAGTCAAGTCCTCGAGTAGTTGTGGACCCCGAGCAGATCCCGCTGTCAGGCTCTCACCTAGCTAGCAGGGCCGGAAGTAACTCGGTGTCATCCGTGGGCCTCGAGCAGATCCCGCTGTCAGGCTCTCACCTAGCTTGCAGTACCGGAAATCACTCGATGGCGGTAGTAGTGGACCCCGAGCAGATCCTGCTGTCAGGCTCTCACCTAGCTGGCAGGGCCGGAAGTCACTCGGTGTCATCCGTGGGCCTCGAGCAGATCCCGCTGTCAGGCTCTCACCTAGCTGGCAGGGCCGGAAGTCACTCGATGGCGGTAGTAGTGGACCCCGAACAGATCCCGCTGTCAGGCTCTCACCTAGCTGGCAGGGCCGGAAGTCACTCGGTGTCATCCGTGGGCCTCGAGCAGATCCCACTGTCAGGCTCTCACCTAGCTGGCAGTGCCGAAAGTTACTCGCTGGCGGTAGTAGTGGACTCCGGGTAGACTCGCTGTCAGGCTCTCATTAGCTGGCAGGGTTGTAGGCACACCTGGGGGGAAGGGGTTGGTTCGTGGAGACTTTTTGCAGGACCCCGAGTGATGCTCAGCCCCGGGTAGACCCGCTGTCTGGCTCCTACTAGCTGGCAGGTCCGTAGGCTCGCCTAGGGGGTAAGGGACCCTGAGTGCTGCTCGGCCCCGAGTAGACTCGCTGCTCAGGCTCTCATTAGCTGGCAGGGCTGTAGGCACACCTGGGGGGAAAGGATTAGCTCAGCGTGTACAGAGGATACAAAATATACGGCTTTGTTGTTTCACGATATCGCGAGAAATTATGTACTTGCTGTAAGTAATGGTATAAGGGCAATTCAATAGCAGTGAGCCAAAGGGTATCGAGTGATTCAAAAGGTTCAGAAAGGTCATGGAGAGATTGATGCTCCAAGCGCAGATTTCAGTTTCTCTCACAAATTTTTTGGGTCGGCTCCCACTCGCCGGATACGTTAGGTTGGATGATTCTTTCCGAGCTTGTACCAAGCTCGAAAAGAGCGGGGATTGTGTACAACCCCATAGACGGGCGAGTGGGAGCCTCCCCAAATATCAGCCTAGGGGCGTGTTATGGGCGACGAGTTGGTGCGACCCCATTCGGAGGCGTGCGGGTCCTCGTGTGTGCGTGCGGAGGCTTCGTGCGCATAGGTTTAGAATTTATATATATATATATATTATATATTATATATATGAATTTGTATATATATATATATATTATATTTGATATTATATAAGATATATAAGATATTATATATAGGATATAGGATGTAAAAAGGAGGGGGGGCACGGGTTACAGGAGGCAGCAGGGAAAAAGGGAAAAAAGGGGCAGCAGCGGATTCCATCTTTCCCGGGGGCTCAGAAAATTGGGCTAGGGCTCGGCCAAGCAGCAGCCACAACCCCGGCCGCCCCTTTCCCCCTCTCCCCCGTCGCCGGCAAAAAAGGAGCCGGCCGCCCCTTTCCCCCTCTCTCCCGTCGCCAGCAAAGCAGCAGCCACAACCCCGGCCGCCCCTTTCCCCTTCTATCCTGTCGCCGGCAAAGCAGGAGCCGGCCGCCCCTTTCCCCTTCTCTACCGTCGCCGGCAAAGCAGGAGCCGGCCGCCCCTTTCCCCCTCTCTCCCGTCGCCGGCAAAGCAGGAGTCGGCCGCCCCTTCCCCCCTCTCTCCCGTCACCGGCAAAACAGCAGCCCGGGTGAGGCTCGGCCTGGAGCGAGGCTCGGCCTGGAGCGAGGCTCGGCCTGGAGCGAGGCTCGGCCTGGAGCGTGGCAAATGGCACTTGGACTCACCTGCAAAATAAATTAATGAACCTTAGAACCCAAAGTATTCTTGGGTCCTTTGGAGTTCTCTGGTTTGCATCTAGAACTGAAATCTTCATGGGCACATAAGGCCCTTCCTTTACTGTGATGTAGATTCTAGGGTCTGAGGCCTCCATAAACAGCCTTACCCTTTCTTTCCAGATCCCAAAGATCTCCTTCCTGCATATGGGTAATTTCATGGAACCCAATTCCTTGTGATTCTCATAGGAACCCATGTTTCTTGTTGTGGAAACATTCCTTGTGATTCTTTGTGATTCTCATAGGCACATAAGGCCCTTCCTTTATGGCCACTTGGCCTCCATAAACAGCCTTACCCTTCTCTTTCCAGACATTCCTTGTGATTCTCATAGGCTCATAAGAATACTTTGGGTTCTAAGGTTCATTAATTTGTTTTGCAGGTGAGTCCAAGTGGCCATACCCCTACATGGTACTTGGACAGTGGATGTTCCAGACATATGACTGTAACTAGGGGACTACTGAAGAACTACATTCCAATCAAAAATGGTCCTAAAGTGACCTTTGGTGGTTCTGAAAAAGGAATCATCAAAGGGTTTGGTAACATTTCTTCAAACTTAGTTACCATTACTCAAGTGGCTTATGTTAAAGGGTTGAAACACAACCTAATAAGTATAAGTCAATTAAGTGATGTAGGGTATGACATCTCATTTGTTAAAAATGGGGTTCATATCAAGAGGTCAAGTGATCAAGAGATCATTTTGACAGGTTATAGGAAGAGGAATATCTACTGCCTAGACATTATGATTGAGAACAATGGTTCTCCAGTTTGTCTTGTAGCTGATGAGACAGTCTCTCATTGTGTCAAATGGCACAAGAGGCTAGCCCATCTTAACTACAAGACTATTAGCAAACTCTTTAGCAAAGAGTTAGTGAGGAATGGTCCTCAAGTTAAGTGTGTTAAAGATGGCATTTGCTCAGCTTGTCAAAAGGGCAAGCAGACTAAATCCACCTTTAGAAGCATAGATAACAAAGATGCTGTGAGGTGTTTATATCTCTTGCATATGGATCTCTTTGGTCCAATGCCTGTTCACAGCTTAGGTAGGAAGGTCTATACCTTTGTAGTTGTAGATGACTACTCAAGGTTTTCCTGGGTGTTCTTCTTAAGACAGAAATCTGAAACACCTAGTGTCTTCTACAGCTTTGTCAAGCAAATTCATAATGAACTAAATAGTACAGTGGTCAAAATTAGAAGTGACCATGGTACTGAATTTCAGTCTGATAGCATGACAAAACTGTGTGAAGACTTTGGGATATTTCAAGAATTCTCTTCACCTAAAACACCTCAGCAAAATGGCATTACTGAGAGGAAGAATAGGACCTTGATAGAGACAGGTAGAACCCTACTAAGTGATACATCACTGCCAGAGTATTTCTGGGCTGAAGCAGTTAACACTGCATGTCATGTTATAAATAGGGCTACCATCATTAAAGGGCTAAACAAGACCCCCTATGAAGTTGTGAAAGGCAGGAAACCAAACCTATCCTACTTCAGGATCTTTGGTTGCAAATGCTTCATACTTAACAATGGGAAGTCTTACTTAACTAAGTTTGCTTCCAAGTCCCAAGAGGGAATTTTTGTTGGGTACAACAATAATAGTAAGGCTTATAGAGTCTACAACTTGACTACACAAGTTGTAGAAGAATCAGTGCATGTAGTTTTTGATGAGACTAAACTTATTAATAATGAGTTGTCTAGCAGTGTATGCAGCCCCACAGGTTTGACAAAGAAAATGGACAAGCTTACTATAGAAGAAGTGCCTGCTGCAAGACAGTAAGGAGAGGAGAGTAGCTGTTGTCCAGGGGGAGAACTACATGTGCCAGTTGCTGAAGAAATATAAGGTGTACAACATGAAGCAGATGCTGAAGTGGTTCAACCAGAGGTTAGGATGCCTCCAGCTCACAGGCATCTTAGAGATCATCCAGTAGAGCTGATTATTGGAGATCCAAGACAAGGAGTACAAACCAGGAGTAGAAACATGAATGCTGCAATCTATTCCAGCCTTCTGTCACAAGTTGAACCTAAGAAGTTTGAAGAAGCAATCATGGATCCACAATGGACTGAAGCAATGCAAGAAGAGCTTAATCAGTTCAAGAGGTGCAAGGTTTGGGAACTTGTTCCTAAACCTAAAGACCACAATGTAATAAGAGTTAAGTTGGATCCACAGGAATAAGATGGATGACAAGGGGTCATCATTAAGAATAAAGCTAGACTGGTTGCTAAAGGATATAGACAAGAAGAAGGTATTGACTTTGATCAAACCTTTGCTCCAGTAGCCAGACTGGAAGCCATAAGAATGTTCTTGGCCTATGCAACCTATCAAGGATTCAAGGTATACCAAATGGATGTCAAGTCAGCATTCCTAAATGGTAATTTGAAAGAAGAAGTCTATGTGGAGCAGCCTTCAGGTTTTGTTGATCCAACTCTACCTCATCATGTCTATAGACTTAGGAAAGCTTTATATGTGTTAAAGCAAGCCCCTAGGGCTTGGTATGAAACCCTATCTAGTTTCCTCATTGAGAACAAGTTCTCAAGGGGAAAATAGATAAGACTCTATTCCTTAGGGAATCAAGAGGCAAAGTCATACTAGTCCCAATATATGTAGATGACATTATATTTGGGTCTACTGAAAGCAGCCTTTGCAAAAAGTTTGCAAAACTTATGCAAGGTCAGTTTGAGATGAGTAGTATGGGAGAGATGAAGTTTTTTCTTGGGTCTCCAAGTTAAACAGACTGAGAGTGGTTTGTCCATTTGTCAGTCAAAGTTCACCCTAGAACTCATAAGAAAGTATGTATGGATTCATCCAGTACCATGAAGACTCCTATGGGGTCAAGTATGTCTCTTAGCAAGGATGATGCAGGGAAACCTGTAATGAAACCTTGTATAGAGGGATAGTTGGCTCCCTATTATACTTGACTGCTAGTAGACCAGACATCATGTATGCTACATGTGTTTGTGCAAGTATCAGCCTGCCCTAAAGAGTCTCATTTGACTGCAGTCAAAATAATATTGAGATATCTAAATGGCACTCCCTATCTAGGCTCTGGTACCCTAGGAATGGAGATTTTGATCTAAGGTTATTCAATGCAGACTTTGCAGGATGCAAAGAGGATAAAAGAGCACTACTGGAACCTGTCAATTCCTAGGTGGGAGACTAATTTCATGGAGTAGCAGAAGCAAACCAGTGTGCTATCTCCACAGCTGAGTCAGAGTATGTGGCTGCAGGAAGTTGCTGTGCTCAACTTCTGTGGATTCAACATCAGCTAGAGGACATGGATTTCAGGTAAGTAGAACTCCACTTTTCTGTGATTCTACTAGTGCTATTTCAATAGCTAAATAACCTGTATCCATAGTAGGACAAAACATATTGAGATAAATATCATTTTTTAGGGAGCATGTAGAAAGGGAAGATATTTTATTAGAATATGTTAAAACAAATGAACAAGTAGCTGATATGTTTACTAAGCCATTAGAAGAAGCTAAGTTCAATAGATTCAAAATTGAACTAAGAATGATAAACTTAGAGTAAGTTTACAGATTGAAAATGACTAAGTCAAAAGGTGTGTCGACACATAGACAAGTCTATGTCGACAACAGAATAGTGGTGTCGACACTTCAGGAAAAAGGTGTCGACACATCTAGGATGTTGGTGTCGACACTTCAGAATGTTAGTGTCGACAGATGTCAAGTAGGTGTCGACACATCCAATATGGTGTCGACACTTAAGTTTTACTCAGAAATTTTCTAAGTAAAGTCTCGACAATGTGTCGAGTTATGTTGTGTCGACACATAACCAAGTGTCGACACATAAAATCTGTTGACTAAACTTGTGTTGACACATATGTGTCGAGACATTATAAGTCAGTGTCGACACTTGTTACCAGTGTCGACATATTTTAAGCTAGCTGTCCCGCCTGTTCATCTTCAAATCAGAAGGTATAAATAGGGTTCTGTCTTTGTTTTGTTGACACGCTTTCAAAGTTTCGAGACCAAAATACTGTGTCGACACCTCTCTTTTCTAAGGACTAATTCTCCAAACCCTAATGGCTCCTAAGCTTGAGGAGAACGTTAACGAAGGCTATGAGCTAGTGCGCGGCGCGTTCGACGAAGCTGATCAAGAAATCAAGTCAGTGGTAACCCTAGTCGCCAATTCTGGACTAGAATACTTGGTTTCAGAAACCAACAAAGATTTGGAAAAAGGAAGTTCTTGAATTCCTTAATGGAGCTGCTGTAGATGAATCTGGATACAGAATCAAATCCAGAGTTCATGGATCTAAGGTCAAGATTTCACCAAAAATTCTGAGGAAGGTACTCCAGCTACACTAAAAACAAAGAAGAGAAGCACTGCAAAGGGAAGGAACTGGTGTGGACTGATCCTAAGATGAAGATAGGATCTGTATTCAACAGAAAAGGAATGAATAACCAAGGGAAGTTCATGTCTGAAATTGTAGGAAAAGTCTTACTCAGCAAGACTGGAGGGCATGACAGAGTGTCTGCCTACATGTTTGAAATCATGACAAGAATCATCTTCACTATTAAAACTGATTGGTCAATGATAGTGTTTGACAAGATCAAGGAGAGTCTGAAGAAGCCCAACCTGGGCAGAATACTTAGTCTCTACCTAGCTGGTACCATACCAGAGGTAATGAATACAGCTGCAGGAAGTAGATCAACCACATGAGGAAGATGGATCAAAGGATATTTTCCAGATGGGATAGGGTGTTGTCCAAGGAAATGCCTACCCCAGAGAAGACAGTTACTAAGATAGATTCTCCTCCAAAGAAGAAAAGGAAGCAAGTTCCTGTGACACAAGACTCCTCCAGCAGTTCAGGGAGTGAAGAACATGTTGTTTTCACTCCTGATGACCAAGAGGAAGTGGCTGCAGAGAAGACCCCTGCTGCTCAAGAGACTGCTGAGATCCAGGGGGAGCTGCCTCCAGCTAGCCCCATCCATAGCGATCAAAGCCAGGGGGAGCTTCCAGGTGTAGAAGAACCCTCTACACTGGAGAGTGAACAAGCCACTAACATCATACAAGAGGTACTCATTGACCTAAATACATTGAATTTTTCTATAGTAGATTCTGATTTGTCTGATGTACATCAGCAAACTCAGCTAGACAGTCAAGTTCCAGATGTTGTTTAGCAGACACATCTGTTGTAGTTCAAGATGATACTTCTCAAGTGGTTGAAGAACCAAGAACTTCTCCTGCACAGTCTCCACCTGAATATACAATGGAAGATTTGTTTCTAAATCTAGATCAAGAAGATTTTAACATGGACAAGGATGCTGCTGCTGAGATAAGACTGCTGCTGCTGGGGGAGCAAGTACAAGATCTGGAAGAGCCTATTAGGCTGGAAACTGAGCAAGCACCTGATGTGCAAACTGAGAAGCCTCAAAGCCCTAAGGACAGGGTTGATATTGCCAGCACTTCTGCCTCTGAAGATGAGGAGAGTGCTGGGGCCAAGAAGATGAAAACTCTATGTCTTCAAGAGGAGAAGCCAGAGTTATAAGAAGGCTTTGCAATCATTGCCCACAGCCTATAGTTCAGCAAGCTCCAACTGCTGATTATAGTGCTTTAATGGTTGCACTACAGATAAAATTGGATGAGCAAAGAAAGGCAATTGAGACATATGTGGATGAAGGGCACAAGGACCTACAGTTTGATCTTGCACAAGATATAAAGTCAATAAGGTTTGAGATGAACCTGAACAAGAAGGAGATGACTGACTGCTTCCACAAAGGGTGGGAATGTAGTGGTCTAACTAGCAACACACTAGGAGAAGATCAAAGCCAAGTAGAGATGATATAGCATTGAAACAAGGATATGTGCTTGAAAATCAGTTAAGAATGAATGACAATCTCACACAATCTCAACAATGCTATAGTCACTGAATTGAAGAATAAGACTGCTGAACCTTCTACATCTGCTGCTGCAGTTAAGGCTGACTTTGATAAAGTATTTCAAGCTGAGATTACTGCTGTCAGACTGCAATTCAAGATTCCCAGAAGGCCATCTCTGAACAACTTACAAAGCTGAAACATTCTTTAAAGAGGGAATCAGGTATTTGGATAGTCAAATAAGATTTCAAAAGGATGATGTCAGAGACCATATGGCTAGAGAAGTCATAAAGGGGGAGAGAGTATTAGTCAAAGCTAGCTCTGACCATGCCAAATGGATATCTAACTCCATCAGAGCTACACTGGGCTATCCTCCACTCTGTGATGATGATAATGTTGCTGAATCAGGGATTCAAACTGCATATCTTGGAGGTGAGCACCCAGAGGTAGCTCAAGTGATTTATCCACCTCCAGATTTTGACATGGTTCAAGCAGATGTAAGCACAATGTATAGCCCACCTGAGGGCAAGGACACAGTTCATATTGAGAAAGTAGTTCAACCTATTTTCTGAATCTACAAGTGCTATTTCCCAAGAAGAAGAAGCCAAGGTTGTTCAATAAGAAGACCTTTAGGTATAAACAAAATCAACTTTGAAAATGACATCCCAGTGTAGGTGTGACACAAACGGCCTATACAACACTTCCATAAAGGACCAAGCTTCCAACAGGACAATGCTACCTGAAGT